>OX246744.1:3533789-3991426 GCA_945910005.1 Isoperla grammatica | reverse complement strand
AAAGTTTTATAATTGATAAATTCGAAGTTTTGTAATCAAAAAGTTTACGTAAGGATTTGGTATGTCAGGAATAATTGTAGAAAAACACATTGCTGGGGTAGAACTGTAAAATTATATCCTATGTTATAGCAATATGTTTTTCTAGTCTAGTATATTACTGTCATCGAATACTTGTGCAATCTCCTTGATTATAGAAAACCTAAAAACTTATCGTTTTTAAGACTTTAATTTGTTGATCAAACAAACTTGTCTTAATATTTAATTTTTGGCTTGTGCTTGTCTTTGGGTATCTGATTCGAAGGACCATTGCCATAAAACGATGCTATTGCTTCATTCACGTATTTCAACAATGATATAAAACTTATATTACTCCCAGTTTCCTTATTATTTTTAATCAATGTTTGTTCTTTGTTTGTTCAGCGTTTACTCTTGTAATATGACTTACAGTTTAAATCTCTTCTCTTTTATCAACAACACATTTATATTATTTCTGTATTTTTATTTTTTTTTTAATTTTATTAAGGGTTACAATGAAGCAAATAATATCATAGTACATTTCGTCTGTTCAATAAATCAATATCTGTCCCTGTACCAACTATAGAGTCGGTCAGGGGCGGACAGGCCCACCGGGCAACCGGGCAAATGCCCGGTGGCCTGCCTGTTTTGGCCCAAATTTGGCCTGGTCTGACTGGAACAGGCATAAACTAAATTGCCTGGCGCCAGTTGCCGCGCTGGCGGCGCTGCCCACCGTGATCCTGTGAGTGAAGAAAACACTAATCTACTAATAACAATCAGATAGTGGTGTGCGCTGCCTGGCATAGGCGTGTGCAGGAGGGGGAAAGGGGGGCAGTTTCCCCCCCCCCCCCCCCATTAGGATAAGTGTTTTTTTTTTGCAGAATGAGGCATTAGATTGGAAAATCATATTTAGTGGCGCTTTGCTCGCAAGTCACAACACAGTAGAAATGTCTATAAATATATTCCTCCAATTTTTACTGTTTCTCCAACTGCCTTGCCAATTTGGCCCGGGAGAGAATAGGTCCAGGGACAGTGCCTGTCGTAAGAGGCGACAAAAATGATGTCGTATATGACATAATGGTTCTTATTTTATCTGAAGTCCTAGATTGGTTTGACTTTGGAATGAGCTGACCGGAGTCAACATCACCTGTTGCCCTAACACCAAAATTTTGGCTTTGTGACTGACCACTATACCATCACTTTGTAACAATGATATCACTGATAAAATTAAACCATTCAACAGACAACCTTTACTCCTCCTAAAACGCTTAAAAACACATTAAAAGGCGCCTGTTTTTAAAAAATTGCCTGCGGCGCTTTTTTGTACTGGATATCCCCCCCCACACTTGGAAGGTGTGGGGCACCGCCGGGAAGTACTTTAGCCGGGAATTTATTGTGCCCCCCCATTGATCAACCTTTGCGCACGCCTCCGCGCTGCAGTCCCTCCCACAGAACAATGTAAATTTTTGCTGACAATTTTATATTCTTTACCAATTATGTAAAACACTATGTTACTGTTAAGAAGATATAGATTTCACGATAAACTTTCGCTTTCCATTGTCAATAATATACTCGAAAATCAATGGGCTACATGTGCAAGTTTGAAATTTAAATTTCTTTAAATCCGAGTCCCTCCCCCCCCCCCCCCCACCCCCCTTCCGTTACGATATTGCAAGGTTTAAATTACATAGTAGAATCGTTGGATTTTGGTGTAACTTGATGTCATTCTCATCAGTCGTTAGACAGTGTTCCAATCTTCTTGCTGGTGTTTTTTCTACTTTTAACCGACGAAAACTATAGTATTTCGGTATGCATTCAGCCTGCTACGTTTTTTCTAAAACGCACCAAATGCCTTCTAAAAACCTGATTTGAAAAAATTTCGTCTGCGGCGCTGTTGTTGGGGGGCCATAGCCCCCCAAACCCCCCGTGCCTGGCCTGACCAAATGTTTGCCCGGCCTGGAATTTTTTCCCAGTCCGCCCCTGGAGTCGGTTATTTTCTATATTACATAATGTCGGTTATTTCCTATTATTACTAGTAAATTTCTTGATGCCCTTTTAAGCTACTTGAGAAAGAAAGAAAATAAGAATTTTTTAAATAAGGACTAACTAGACAGTAATAAATTGATGTTGATTGTTCACTGAAGGTATATGTGATGCGAAACGAGAAAACCACCCTTAGGGTGAAAGTTACACAAACATGTTTTTTGTACTATTTTCAATGGGAATGAAATAATAAATTTTTGGGTGAAAAAATCAAGAAAAAATGTGTAGAAATACCAAAGTTATGAATTTTTTAATGAGCAGCAGCATAAAACAGAAATATGGAGTAAATCAGCCCTAAACATTGACATGTTGAAAAACAGATTTTCAGGCACTTAACCACATTACAACCTCCATGTACATGTTATGTGGACTACTTTTATTCAAATTCTATTGAAAATTTTGAATTTTATACTTATTAGCATAAATTAACAAAAAATCAAAAATTTTAAAATTCAAAAATTTTAAAATTAATTTTTTTTTTTTTTTTTTTTTACATTGAGGCATAATTGATATAATCAAACTAATCTAAACTAATTTAAACAATTTAAACACATCACATCAGCCAAATCATCGGAAATATTCCCCAATGGAAAGGAATTAGCAATTTCTGCTATTAATTTATTTGATTTTGACATCTTTCCATGTGCCACTGTCACCCTCCAAAACAATAACAACCACGGCCTTGTGTAGGAAAAAATCACAAAACCACAGCCTGTTTATCGTGTTCTACAGTAGTACCAATTATTAAAAATATATAGCATTGTGAACAGTCCAAAGTTTCATTTTTAAAATGCTCAAAACATCAAAATAAAATCGATTATTGAAAACCGACCTTAGGGTGCTGTGTTAAATTCCCATATCACCCGAAGGATGGTTTTCACAAAACAAGTAGAGATTTACTTTTCAACGTTTTGGCGCTATCTACAAGCACATTTAGGAACTAATCCAAGATGAAGCTTATAGAAATATGTCACAGGTAGCGGGAGCATTCAAAAACGAAAAACGTGACATTTACGCATTTTCAACTGTTATTCTCAGTATTTCAGAATAATGTTCTTCACCGTAAGGGTGGTTTTCTCGTTTCGCATCACATATAATGATATGACTATATTAAATTAGGCAGCCTATCTAAAACAATACAACATTAAAACTATCTAAAAGGAGATTGCAATGATACGAATTAATATAATATACCTAAAATACACACAAAAACGAAAAAAAATACACCATTACGAACATAATTTTGAATGCAATTCAACAACCGTATACTAAATTATAATAATACATAACAATTAATCCACTTCACGTATGAACGACAAATACAAATTTAACCACAGCAAGATTCATTTAATAACAGTGAAATTAAAACAATCATACTAATTGTTTCTGACTTTCCAATAAAACGTGTTTTACAATTCGAGTATAAAATTCCACGAGCAAGCGAGGTCTTGTCAAATGAATAAAAACAACCCACGTTGGCGGGAAAACCTGATCGTTTTACATAATACTCGTAGTCATCACCTGTCTGTCACGACTCTAAAAACCAAAAACAAAAAAAACTGATGTAATCTCTCATATCTTTTTAATCCAGATTTCTACCGAATTATCCAAATCAGTGGGTGGAATGGATGTTTGCTTTTCACGTCCGTAATGTCGAGCGTATTTGAATACGTTTTCCGGTTGGGTTGGTTTACGCGCGTTATATTACGGGCGTATGCGCCGTGGAGCGTGTTATATGCATATGGGTGATATCATACATGATGTCAAGTCAAGCTCTCTTTGGATGGTGACATGAATTGGAATGTGGGCGTAGTGTAGTGTATATTTCTGATGTTGGTAGTATTCAAATATCTTAGTGATGTCAAAGGTTTGAAGTTAAAGGTAATTTGAGTAGCTGACAATATTGAAATGAACTGTATTTTATTGGTATTTTGAGAACGCTTTAAGAATTGAAAAAGTGTTTCATATGTGAAATTTAGTGTTGTATCCTAGCTAAACAATAAATTTAAAAACTTTTAAATATTGTTATGGGTACGATTTTTATTTTTGTTTTATAATTCGATAATTTAGAATTGATTTATCATTGAAATGATTATAGCAACAGTAAAAATATTTAAGAGTTTGTAAATTTATTATTTAACTAATAGAAAATTGAATTCTAGTTAGATTTTTTTTTTCAGCGTTCAAAATATCAATAAAAACCATTAACTTAGCGAGTTGGGTAGTTTATTTACAACGAAACTCTCCGTGTGACGCGTTGTTAAACGAGCATGTCCACGTCCAGGTCCACGAACATTCAACCAATCAACTGAAAAATGCTCAAAGATTTACGGTCATTGTTCAATATAAGAATGTGTGCCGTTTAGATATTTCATTGTCATAATTAGGTACTTGAAATTCTTACAGACAGATTTGATATTTGATTGATTGGTGTTTACGTCCCATATTCTTGCAGCTTGGCTAATCAAGACGATGTGTGGATGAAATATGAATATGAAGATGTTTGGAGGACAGGGGCAAGTAGAAGGGTGGGGAGGAAAAGTGATGGGAGAGAAAAAGGGAAATTGTGGGGGGGGGGAAATGAGAGGATGTGAGCATAGAAATGGAATTTTTACTAACATTTCTTTGCATATCGGGTTTGTATGTGTCAAAATCACTTGTATAATCATTTACTATGTATATAAATACAATTTTGTGTTTTTTATTAACACCAGAACTTGTTCACTATACTGTTCTCCGCATGAGCGGCAAGGATTAAATAATGTAGAAATATTATCTAAATCTATTAATAAAATAAAATAATTGAAATGATACTGTTGATATTGTCGATGTAAAGCCTCACTTGCCTCGCCTCACGAGCCGCCGCTGGTAGCTGTCTGCCGTTCCACCCGCACAAGTACAACCGCCAGCCCTATTAGCATAGCAAGTAAACAATAGGGTAAAAAGTTTGTGTGGAAGGAAGTCTTCACTGCGGTTATGGTGGATCCAATGGGTTATTTGTGCAAATTAGCAAAACCACGTTGACGAGAAGGGAAAATGGTTTTCTTGCATTGCAACAATGTTTTGCTTTAGTTCACAATGTGGTTGTGGTCGTGGTTGAGGCTGTGGTACAATTCTCCAGTACAAAGCGTGGTTTCCGGCGGCGCTGAAATTTGCTCTACAATGCTTCGAAACTATTATCGCAAGGAAATTAAATGACTGTTGTTCCCTAGAGAGCATTTGTAATCGTATACTTGTCGCTCACATAATCAACATATGGCCATACTTGTGTTTATAATGTAACTTCTTGAATATTCACTCGATAATTCGCCACAGTAAAACACATTCTTGGTATGTATGTACTGTAGATAAGAACTTTTAAAAAACCCAAAACTTCGTTCGGGGTATAGGTAGCTTTCAATAGACGTCACGTGGCGGTCATTATGAGGTACACATTGCTTGTTTACATTTGTTCTGTCAATAGAAGACACACCGGTTATCCAGGAAATATCCAGTTTCAAGCCGTAAAGATTGACGTGTGCAGGTAAAAGTTCAAGAAAATGATAACACATGCAAATGATAGTCTTCAAACAGAGTTTACGCGTTCTTATTTTGTTTTCAGTCATAATACGGAACCTTTGTTTGAAAACAGTTGATGTGTCAGTCAAAGGACATCTGCAATATTGCAACAATGCAGTGTTTGAAGAACGTAAACAAATGCTTACAGATTCACCGTGCGATACCGGAAATGACGTTATTGCATACTCCCTATACCGATAGAGGTGGCTCAGCGGTAAGACGCGAGACTCTAATTCGGGAGGTCGCCGGTTCGATTCCGGCCACCGGCAGTCCTGACTGAAGGTTTTTTCCGAGGTTTTCCTCAGTCGTAAAGGCGAATGCTGGGATTGAGTCCTACTAACAGCCCTCGGACATTCCTCCCCAGCTATCCAAACACCCTAATAACCTAGTTAGTCACCTGGGGCCTCATTCCTGTACATTTTTTTAACTCTCCTTAACTCTCGCTAACCCCATGTTAAAATGACCCCGGGGTTAACTCCTACACAGGCTTCCCTGCATAATTCGGAGGCAAATGTGACCCTGTCTGATAGTAGGGTTAAGAAGAGTTATCTCAACAATACCTTAAAATGCCGCCATTTTGTCAATACCCGTGTGTGTAGTTTCACAAATGTCACATTTCAATCCTTTAATTGGGATATCCACCTACATGAATACGTTACTTTATGTGTTTATTGAAGTTAATAAATAACGTTGTGTATTTATAGTACATTATAAAGGTCCTACATATGTAAATATGTAGTTTTATTGAGTATTTTGTGGACGTTTTGAGGTTATTGGAATGTTTTTGTTTGTTATTGTTTTTATTTTGTCTCGTTTTTTCAACAATGTCTTCCTTCGATCGGCGTCTCAATTGCTGACTCCTTATTGGCTTTTGACTAACACCGGGGTTAAGTTTGCAAATGTACTGGAATCAGGCCCCTGAAGAGGGGCACGTCAGGTAAAGCTGGTGTGCACCCTATAACGGGTATTCCTACGAAAAATTATTATTATTATTACTCCCTATATACGAAATAACATGACATATATCAACACAGCGGGAAGTTCTTACAGAGTACCTCAGTATGGCTACCGTGCGATACCGGAAATGACGTTATTGCAAGCTCCCTTCCAACAATGTCCGATTGTGAGGGCCGTTAATTTAGCGAGCTGGGTCACATTTAACCTTAACGGCAACGGTGAGTTACTCGTCCAACCGACCCAATACTACAGTGAACTACTCTTACCACACAAGCAAGTGATTTGCTACGAACACTCAACTCAACTCAAGGGTGCTCGATAGAAGAGGACGCTGGTCCTCCAATTTATATCCAGTGGTGCAAAGAGGACACATCTATACTAGCCTCATCGTATCTACTCCGCCCAGCCTTGAGAAACACAGTGGATGAAAGAAGTGAAACCCTTTTGTTCACGCTAGAAGCGGCCATAAAAAGAAGGTTTACAGAAATCATGAAAACATTGGCCTACGGAAGTCGGAAAACACCATCATCATTCTTTTTATGGCCGCTTCCAGCGTGAACAATAGGGTCCGACTTCATTCATCCACTGTGTTTCTTAAGGCTGGGCGGAGTATAGTCTCAATCCTTATATCTAGTGCCCATTTCATGCAAGCTGTTTCAGAGGATATCAACACATTCTTGACGTTCTTTCACACTTCTGTAGAGACGCGGTCTAAATAAATAAATACAAATAAACTTACATTTATAGAGTCTACCCACTCAGTAACTAAACTGATTTGCAGTGGGGGACTTTAATTTAAAGCGACTAAACCAACCTTGTAGGCTCCGAACACCATCGACGAGTGAGCGATAACCAATCAAAGATCGATATTTCAAATACGAAACATATGAATTAGTGATTGGGCAGTGCGAACACCTGCGGATAAATGTCAGAATCAACAAGGCCGATTTAGAACATCTTTGAATGTATTGAGTGCTTCCTTCCGCTTAGTAGAGTGCATTAGCCTCATCGTATCTAGTGAGACTAGATACGAGTTTGTTTAAGGGAAGAGAAAACGGTTCTCTTGTATTGCAACAATGTTTTGCTTTGGTTCACAATGTGGTTGTGATTGAGGCTGTGGTACAATATTGCAGCACAAAGCGTGGTTTCCGGTGGCGCTGAAATTTGCTCTACAATACTTTGAAATTACTCACTCAAGGAAAGGAAATGACTTGTCTTTGCTTATATCTACTGCCCATTTCGTACACGCTGGTTCAGAGTAAATCAACAGACTCTTGGCGTTCTTTCACATATTCGTATAGAGACGCGGTCTACCCCTTAGTAGAGTGCACAAGCCTCATTATGGTCACGCCTCCTGTGTTAGGAATTTACAGGTATTCAACCCAAGGTCGTGAATTATCCCTAACTGACCTGTTTTAATTAGACTATAGGAACTAGAGAAATCGGAAATTAAGGTGGTACTGTTAGACTCGGCTATTTCGTATGAATAAGACCTAGACATTATTGGACTGTACACTGTTCCTTGTCACATATAAAAACAATTTAAAACGCAATATTTTGAACCCTGATCAGAGATCTTCACCAGTGTGTTTTTGCCTGTTGAAGAGCTCTGATCAGGGATCGAAATATCAGTGTACAGTCCAATTACTAGGTTCTTATAACGGTTTACCGGTTCTACTACGTTTCCGTTTTAATTATTTCGTATAAATATGAGATTACTGTGGAGTGGGGCAGCTTCATAACGCTGTTTGTTTTTTGTTTTTTTTTTATGGGGGGCGGTCAGATCGTATTTACACTCGCGTTGTTTCGAATGACGAGTGATTTGTTTTTGGATATAATTGTGAAAGATGCATTTCTCTATTATTCAGAGAAATTAAACGACTTCTATCTTAAGGGGGCTACGAGGAGTGGTTTTTGTTGATATGTTGGTAACGCTTCCAGATATTGAAAAAGTGATTACTACTTGAAATTTCGTTTTGTATCAACTAAACGATAAATAATAAAATTTTCAAATATTGCAATAGTTAGAATTATTGTAATTGCAGAAATATATATTACATTATTTTAGTTTTTAAATTCAACGCTTAGCTGATACAAAACAAATGAAGCAAGCATTCTCATGATATCACAAAAATACCATTAATTTTGTTTTGAAAAGCTACTTAGAAGCTACCCTATCTTGAGTTTTGCAGGGAACATTTTAAATAAATGAGAAATACACGTTTTAAATGACGTGTTGTAAAGTAGAGGAAAGCTCCGCTAAATAAGTAAAGCGCTTTTCGTCATTGAATGGAAGATCCTTTTATGGGAAATACTAAAACTACCTTCGGAGAAGTGGAAGTTCGGAGAAAATACATTAACGTTTGGCTGAATTATTCATACTACTCCACGGCTATCGAAATGTGAACAGCTAATGGGCAGAATATATAAAACCTATTACTTGTGTTAACTCTCATTGACTTGAGTGTATTGATATTTATTTAATTGTAAATTCTAAATTTGATGTAGGGATAACTATTGTAGGGCCGCTTAGCTGGTTCCCATACGAACACCGAAGTAAAGCAACCTCGGGCTAGGTCAGGAGGTGGATGGGTGACCTCTCTCCTCTGAAACACTATAGTTACCGTTGGTTAGAGCGAATTGGAGGGTTCGAAAGCTTGTGTAACAGCTCCGTTTTTCTCGTCAACTGCTCGGCAGTCCAGGTTAGTGGAGGAACTTGTATGACTGGTCAAAGTTACACCGTCCTTTCGGATGGGACGTAAAGCTGATGGTCGTCTTAGTACTGTTCGACAGGAGTAGGCTACGTGCCGGTACCAAGCTTCCCCTTATCCTCATTATCATTCACCAATCATCGCTCATCACGCTTAAGAGGGCGTTGTGCCCTATACCGGTCTTCATTAAAATAAAATAATAAAATATTGTAGGGTGCCCACCAGCTTTAGCTAATGTGCCCGTCTTCAGGTGACTATAACTAAGTATGTTTCAGTAATCGGATGGTTGGGAAGGAATGCCCGAAGACTAGGACTCGATTTTGACTCAAATTTGAAATACCAACCCATCCTCGATAATTACAATATTATGAAAAAGTTTTGATTTAAAGTATTTAGTTCTTTAAGACCTAATCAGAGCCCGAGTTTCATTCGTTTTCTACAAGTGGTGTAGCATTATTGAGATTTGGTTAAAAACTGGACATTTGGCGGTAGACGTTCCTCTTAATTAGGAGAATACTAGAATGATGATTGGTGCAGATAATGATGCTTTTCACATTCGAATACTCGAAAACAATAACAAACTACAAATGTATGAAAGGATAATTTATAAAAATAGAAAACAACGCGTTTCCATTTGCTTGATAATTTGATATTGTAGTATGTGTATATTATTTCACTATATGGACTGAAAATATGCAATTCAAGCAAGGTATGCTGTTATGAAATAATTAAACTATTTATTATTTAGTATTCAATAAAACATATTTTATTTGAAGTGTATTCAATCTTATCATATTTATTTATTCTTGTTATATTTATAATCACCAGTCTCAGAAAATATCTACTCTTTTATACAATACACACAGAACTTTGGAATAGGAAGAAAACTCAATGTGCACAGTGAATGGTACGATATACCCTTACAGGAAATTAAAAACTCAAGTGGAAAATAAATTGGTCTAGATGTGAAGTAGCAGATAATTAACAGCAAAGAGTATTCTCACTACAAAAAACCCCACGTAAAATTAACCTTTCTTATCTTGAAAAACTACACAATATTAAAAAAGTGATACATTTTCGAATTGTGGTTTGCGTGAGAACTATAAACTAGATGTAAACATTTTAAATATTGCGGTTGTTATTGGAATGTAAAATAGTTCGATGATTTTCAGAATTGATCTAGAAGGTCGTGATTTGCTCTATCTTAAGGTCATTGATAGTTATGTAAAGGTGCATTTTTCACTGTTGTGCATTGTTGTCATTGAAGAACTAGAAGGTCGTGATAAGCTCTATCTAAGGGTACCAGATCAATTCTGAAAAAGTCTATTGCTCGGTATCAATAAAAGTATTTGAAACTTTTTGAATCCACTGTTTTATTTCATACAAAACCACTATTCTGATATTTTTCCACATTTTTAATACTGTGTATCATTCTCAAGATATAATTTAACAACGCGAATCTCTTGCGGTTTTTATAGTCAGTCAATACCCTTTCCCCTTAAGGGGTATGGGTATTAAACCACCCAAAATTAATGTTTGTATTATATCATGAGATCGCTTCCAAATATTGAAAAAATGATTCTGGTCCTATCTTTAGTTTTGTATCAGCTACGCAATGGGTTTAAAAACATTTACAGCATGTTATCGTTACAATTGATATTTCATTTATAATTTAATAATTATAATTACCAAAAAAAATAATATAACGATCGTAAACATATTGTAATTTTTGATTTTTTGAATCCATTGTGTAGCTGATACAAAACTTAAGACAGGAGCAAAATCACTTTTTTAATATGTGGAAGCGTTCTCATGATATAATAAAAAACATTAAATTTGCGCACCCCGTCCCGGAAAATACGCGCGCGCCCGCATTTCTAATTAAGTTTCAAACGTCTTCCTGTAGAAAAGAGTTGTCGGCAAAGGTATTGCGTATAAGAGGGGAGGGAGCGGATTTGTAGCGCGGATACAAACCCGGTTCTCAGTGTCAATGCGATATCCGCTACGACACGCATCCAGGTTTAATTGCTTTCCGCTAAACCGCTTATTCTCTGTTGGTCTCACGGCAACACGCCGCTGAAATGACGCGGCGTCACAACGATAGACGGGTTTCAGAATAGACCTTTTTCAGAATTGATGACCCGTCTCAGCCTGGGGTAGAATAGGCCCAGAGTGACTCTGCTAGTCGTAAGAGGCGACTGTCCCTTCCCCCCCCCCTGCCCCACTGAAGATTTCTCCTCCCATTTGTCCCTGCCCTCCCTTGCTGGACTCCTCTTATGACGACCCCCGCAATGTGTAATGGATCTGATTTAGACATATTGCGGCGTTTTTTATTTTCATTATCATATTTCGCCTACTGATAGCTAAGTTACAAAAATATAAGACGTAAAACCCAAATATCATATCATCCACTTAGGAAACGATCGCTTGATAGATAAAGATTAGGTTTCTAATCCCTTTCGGCAATCAGTTGGCTGAGGTCGATTAGGCGTTGGTCTAGTAAACCGCGGTCTCTGCGTTCCAGGTTCGAATCAGCTGGCTTGGGCATTGATGTCATGTGGCGTTTTTTCATCCTCATAATCACCCACATCATCATCTCTCGATTAGCCTCGTTGCAAAAATATGGGACGTAAAACCCCAAATATCATCAATTCATAGGTTGCACGTACGTCACTTCTTTGCGCGTGGCGGCCACATTTGTGATCAAACTTTGACGTTGCCATGGAGAAACAATTGAAGGCTGTTGTGGTAGAACACAGAAATTCTTAGTTCTTTAAAATTCAGCGTGTTTCTTAAATAAAATTGGTATATGTCATAATTTTTAAGTTTTTTATTACTTATGTTTACTTTTTAAATTCCACATTAGGCTTATTTATTGAATTTGAATAGTATTTGCCATTGATCTAGGATTGGTCCTCATCAATTGTGTCGCAATCATGGCCGCTGTGACGTCACGTGGGAACTATGAATAATCTATGTTCTTCGTACACGCCGTCACTACGGCGCTACGTTGCCGCGGCTCCACTAAGCTATCGTGATCGTGTGAGGCGAGTCTAACGAGATTCGGATTATCAAGATACGGAGCGCTTTGACACCACACCAACAGAAACACTATCCGCACGAAACACACCGCTAGACCAAGAGAAAAACAGTTTTGTATAGAAATCTAGACTCTTTTATCTTTACCTTATCTCCATTGGAAATTTCGTTAAAATACCACTGTTTTTTCCCTCTTAAAACGAACCATTTTCAGATAGATACGGTACTGCTTTGATTAGAGGTGTTTGTATGTAATAGGACTGATGTGGGATTTAGTTTGTAATTTCGTATATATACGATGGAGTGAATCGCTTTACAAATTAGTACTACAGGCAAAGCTATGAAAGATAACTAATTATTAGGGATGAATGGTTGAAATAGATTTCAATTAAAATGAGTAGGATTGAGTTCGAAGCGAAGCGAAACGTTTGGTGAAATGTTGAATCTGGGATTTAGCGAATGTAAATGATTGTGAAATAGGTTGGATTTGAGTTGTATATAATTATTGGGGGAAGCTGGTACCAACACGTTTCCTGTACATAATTAGTGGCATCTTTAAAATAAATATTAACAGAATTTAATCAAATGTTTTGTCTGGTTTTAAGGAACGGGAAATTATGGTTTGCTCCCTTATGATCGGTTTTTCAAATAACGATGAATGACTGTTCGATTACGATCTAAAAAAAGTTTTGTATATTTATTCTTTTTATGTTATGGATTCGTGGATTAGTTTGAAACATATTTTTATTCTTTACACTTATCTGAAACTATTTCATTCTACATATCCTTAACAATACATATTCTAGAATATATGTTGCAAAACTTATTCCTATATTGTCAGCCTATATTATCTTTTCCTTCCACTTGCTCGACCATTATGATCTTTTGTATACTTCGTATCTCAGAATACAACAAGCGATAACTTTGTTTCAGTATACTTCACCATTAGTTTCTTTCTTCCTTATATTCTCTTCTGTTCTTTTATAACTTATAAGCACTTTCTCATTTATCACGTTCTATCGAAGATATCTTATACGAATACGTACTCTTTATTAAATAAATGTACATACATTTTTTGTATTTATTGTCTACCCACATCAATATTGTATGCGTGTTAGTGAGTATAATTTCCAGAAGAACATTAATTAGCAACAAGTATTTCATTTCATTTAATTTCATTTATCATTCATTCATACATTGTGTACATACAACTGATTTCGTCACATATATTACATTCATATTAAATAATCTTCAAAATCCATTAAAGTCACATTAAAAAAAACATGAGATAAAACGTTACTCACATAAAAGGTAAGACGATCAATTTTCCTTTAACGTTTTTGCAGATTTATCATAAATACTAATTTATTCTGAATTAGTTAGATATATTACGATATGAGGTCGGTATGCGACTATACTTACGATGCTATGTTTAATTTAGGCCGCTACACCATCCGTGTCCCTAATCCCTAATTCCCGCGCAGTTGCCACCCCTGCGTCGTTTATTAGGGTCGTGCGATGAACCTGGGTTAAATTATAAACTACCTCTGCTCGCCAGAGGGATGGAAGACTAATAGAAACTGATGAAGCACCACCTTCTAATAAATAAGTTGTGTAGGTAGCTCGTTGGTCCAGTGGTTAGCATCCCTGCTTCCAATGCAGAAGGTCCCGGGTTCAAATCCCGGTTGAGGCAGAAGTTTTTTAACTTCCATTACTTCTTGGCTTAGGAATAAGTAAACGGTGTCTTTGGAGCCGTCCTAGCAACGAAACTCTCAATAAATTTCATGTTGTTCTGAATCGGCCTTGTTGATTCTGGCATGTTTTTGTCTCCCATATGATGTTAATTGTGTTTGTTATGAACCTTTCGCTCTGGATTAAAAGTATTTAATAACAATAATAGTAATAGATAGTTATTTAAGCCGCTATACACAGTCCGCGTGGATAATCCTTCTCACCGGAGTCCTGGTAATACCAGCTTAGTTTTCATCCCTGCATCGTTACTTGAGCGTGCGATGAGCCTGTGTTTAATTATAAACTACCCCTGGACACCAGAGAGATGGAATGACTAATGGAAACTGATGAAGCACCGTTCTCTGTAATAAATAAGAGCTTACCGCTGTGTTGATATATATATGTGTTATTTCGTATATATAACCCGTAGTTGGTAGATTACGATACGCACTTAGATTCGAATACTTCATGACTACTTACCGATAGAAATGGCTCAGCGGTAAGACGCGAGACGCTAATTCGGGAGGTGGCCGGTTCGATTCCGGCCACCGGCAGTCCTGACTGAAGGTTTTTTCCGAGGTTTTCCTCAGTCCTAAAAAGCGAATACTGGGATTGAGTCATACTATCAGCCCTCGGACATTCCTTCCCAACTATCCAAACACGTCCTAGTAACCTAGTTAGTCAACTGAAGAAGGGCACATCATGTAGAGCTGGTGTGCACCCTATAACGGTGATACCTACGAAAAATTAATTAACTATTATGACTACTTGGATTTATTTATTTGATCACATTTTCTGAAGAATTTTTTCTGAAGTCTAACGGTACAGTTTACTCTTTAAATACATTACAACATTGGATGAAAGAAGTAAATATTTTTGGACTAACTTTTTTTTTCTAAATTATCATTCTTGAAGTTTTTTTGTAATGTTAACAAAACTATTTTGGAAATAAAGTTATTACTTATAAGTAATTAAATACATTTGGTATTCATGTTACTTTGTGGGGCACACAATACTTACGTTTACATATATTATATTATTGGTTTTTATTGTATGCCAAGTGTAATACATATCCAGTCAATACTAAAATTAACTTAACAAACCTACAAAAAAAGGAACGGTTATGTATAATTTGACAGGTATGTACTATTAACTTAGCTACTTCGGTATAGCTTGTAAATTATATTTTTTCCCCACACAGAAATAAAAAAAATATATATTTCAATAATAATTCTAGTTTAAAACTAAACCAATTATTTATCAAGTTCACACAGTTTGATTTTCAAATAAAATTAATTAATTTAAGTTTGAGCAAGGGGAAATTCAATTCGAATTTCAAGTAAAAACTGAATCTCACCAGTTTATTGTCTTCAAACTTTCAAAACTTATATTATGCTCTGTGCTTTTCTAATTTCCGAATAAATAAACTTCGAAATAATATTTAGTTTTCAGTTCTAATTAACAAACATTTACAAAAGTAAAACGAATAATATTATTATGAAACAATAAACCATAATTTTGGTTATGTAATTTGGATTCCAGCCACGAAGCAACTGGCAGGAATATTAATGGGGTTTAATTTTCATCGGGAAGAATTTTGTTGTAGTAGAATTATTGTTATGCTCTTCGTTTCGTTGTGTGACAGCTGAAATTTATGGTTTAATTGAATAATAACTGTTTATGGCCGACGCAACTTTGAAAGTTGTAAAACGTTGGATCGAAGTCTTGATAAACCAGTTGAAAAAAACGACAACGTCAAATACAGTGGCGTTATTTTAAATTATTTGTTGTTTAACGAAACGACGTACTTCGAAATCTATGATCATATGAGTTGGGGGGGTGTTGGGATGAAAGGGTCAAGTAGGAGTTAGGACGGAAGGGGGAGGAAAAGGGAAAGATGAGGACGTGGACTGCATTTAGTCTGGCTTCTCCACCTCGATTTCTCTTGAGGCTGGTTAGTCGTGGGGGTGTTTCTGCTTCCATTGCAGAAGGTCCAGGGTTCGATTTACAGTTCGGGTTGGGATTTTTTACTTTAATGGTTTACTTATAAATCTATTATATGGATACGTGTAAAAGATGATCTTGGAGCTGTTATAGCAAATAATCACATAATAATTGGTATAATTTCCCCCACCCTACGTGAGATTTAATTATTGTAATGAATAATTAATAAAACTGTTTCATATGAATACTTGTTATAGGGTGCACACAAGCTCAAAGATTACAAAGCTCATTATTATGCCGATGACAGTCAACTATGTCTATCCTACGATCCAAGAGATGTCAAAACCGCAGAACTAGAAATGAATTAAGACCTCAAGTATATTAGCGATACGTCAAAGAAGCATGCACTTCAATTAAATTCAAGCAAAACCACAGTTATTCATTTTGGAACAAAACACAGCAGAGAAATGTTAAAACGTAACCCACCTATTCTACAGATAAACAATGAAACTCTCCCAACTACTGAAACTACAAAAAACCTTGGACTGTTTATGGACTCTGAACTAAAATTTACAAATCACATCAGTAAACTCATACAACACACTTTTTCTAAATTGAAACATCTTTACAAATTCTCCAAAATACTGCCACAAAAGGTAAAACAGCTGTTAGTTGAAACACTTATTTTGTCTAAATTCGACTTTGCAGATATTGTATATGGTCTTTGTTTAGACACCCTACAAAAGAACCGCGTACAATATGCTCAGAATGCATGCATACGGTTCACGCTTAACATGAAAAAATACGATCACATCTCCTACAAGTATAAAGAATTGAAGTTACTAAAAATGTCAAATCGCAGGTATCTCCATCTTGCATGTCTTACACACAAAATCATGAAGAGGGGTTTACCTACGTATCTAAGAAACAAACTCCCCCTCAGGAAAGCTTCACACTCGCGTAATCTAAGAAACGTCAATGAAATAACCATATTCCCTCACACGACCACCGGCTTCAGGAAATCCTTCACCTACAACGCTGCATCAACATACAATAAAATGAAAATTGATTCAAATCTTTCTCATGTACAATTTAAAGTAAAACTAAAATCATATCTATTGAATGAACAAACATAAAATAAAATATAGCTGAACCTGATATCACAAACCTTCGTATTTGGTGATGGCCATTAATCTTTACTCATAACTGTTACCTCATTATGCTACATGTTTTATTTATTTATGTTGCACATACTGTTCTATAAAAATTTAATGTCTCATGACTTGACTATTATCATCAATTAATCATGTTATGTAAACATTTTGCTTGTGCTTACTGTAATTCTAAAAATTGAAGTGATATTGTGCCTTTATAGATCAAGCCAGCTTATAATAATAAATTATTATGTGAATTAGTCGTAAGATAGTTTAGTTAGGTTAGTTAAGGTCAATTGTAAGAGAAGCCATCTCGGCTTAAATTCGCCTTTTTCTTCAACTAAGAAAATAAAGACATTATTATTATTATTATTATTATTATTATTATTATTATTATTATTATTATTATTATTATTATTATTATTATTATTATTATTATTATTATTATTATTATTATTATGTGCCCCTCTTCAGGTCAATAACAGGCTAGGTGGGTGTTTGGATACTTGGGCTGGAATGTACGAGGGCTGTTAGTAGGACTCAATCCCAGCATTTGTCTTTACGACTGAGGAAAACCTCGGAAAAACCTTCACTTATGATTGTCTTTAGCCAGTATCGAACCAATGACCTCCCGAATTAGTGTATCGCGTCTCAACGCCGAGCTACCTCTATCGGTATTACCCAGAGAAGAGAGGATACTTTCAAATAACAAGGATTATCCTCTCTGTACCAAGAGAAGAGAGGAGAGAGGAACACTTGTTATTTGAAAGTTCAACAGAACCAATTTCATGCGAAAGTTTATTCAACTAACAATCCGAGTAAACTCAATCTGCGAATAATTTATCTCGATTGTTTGAGCATCCTGTAACATTCTTCCTTTCTGAGAAGTAAAAAAAAATTATTTACGTTACTGGATTTGATTTCATTGGGATTAAAAAACTCTTATTTGTTCCCTTAGTAAGAAAATCTTATAATGAAATGAATAAAAAATAGAATTGTTCTAAATCGGCCTTGTTGATTATGGCATTTGTCCGCAGGTGTTCGCACTGTCCAATCACTGACTCATATGTTTCGTATTTGAAATATCGATATTTGATTGGTTATCGCTCACTCGTCGACGGTGTTCGAAGCCTACAGGGTTGGTTTAGTCACTTTAAATTAAAGTCCCCCACTGCAAATCAGTTTAGTTACTGAGTGGGTAGACTCTAAATGTGAATTTATTTATTTATTTAAATGCTGGCTCTTTCCATATACATAAATCCGGCCAACGCTTTTTGTATGAATATGTTTGATTTCAATTGTTTGCAATTGTCAATTTCTACTTAATAAAATAATTCATTTGTATGAATTGACTCCGTTTACGTCTGGGGTAGAATTGCTCCAGGACAGCTCTGCCTGTCGTAATAGGCGACTAAAAGGCCGATGTCGTATGACCAAGATGTCAAGGTTATTTCGTAAGCATACGCCAATGAAATTTGGGAAAAATTGATTACTGATACAAATTCGCCGAATTTACATGTTTTGAAAAATACAACATTGATTTATTTAAATCAATAACAGAAGTCAAAGAAGGAATCTTGAACCGGAAATCGAAACATACACCTTCTTTATGAAGATTTAAGAAAATGATTAACAGCAACCCCAAAATGCTCGAAAAATTTTCACGCAAGACATGATTTATACAGCTATGCGATTTCTTTTATAATATTTATGGAGAAAGTTAGTAGGTCTATAGTTGGACATTTTCGTGTAACCAGGAACGGGAGTAAAAATAAATAGATTTATGTTGCATATACGTTGATGGAGGAAGATGTGAATTCTGACAAAAACTCGAAAATTCACATTTTTTATCACTTCTTTACAACAGTTTCTTTTCATATGGAAATTTTGGAATAAATTAGTGCATTCTCGTAAAAGAAGTTATTTAGAATTCTGGAGAGATAGCGAGTGTAGTGACTTTCCATGATTTCTTTTTATTCGCACTGAAAGAAGTGAGAATCTTTCACACGTGATGTGTATCAATGAAGCCAATCGACTTCTTTTTATCAGTTTATCTCTCTCCTTTTTTAAAAAACATTTTCAACCTTTGAAAGTTTCAAAACGTGGATGTTTTGTATTACACAACTTTTTTAGGTGAAAAATTGTTTTCACTACACAGTTGTACAGTTGTGCAGTTGTTGTAGACACTACAACAGGGTTCAAATTATTAAGACATTTGTTTTTTATTTACATATGAATGAGTCCCACAAGTGGAATTATAAAATATATTGTCTGTTACTACATATTAATAATGAAAATATAACGTAAAATAATATATTATTTTTTACTCTTTATAAATATGAAGTAGTATGATTTTAGAATATATAGAAAATGTATAAATTTATATTTTACTGTTTTTGAAGTGTGTATACTTGGCCGTTTAGTAATGATCTATAAGAAAGTAGAGAAAGCCATTGAGGTGCAAATAATCAAAAATAAAATAATAAAACAAAACGTGTGACATAAATGTGTGGGTTTGTAAACCAGTGATTATTTCGTGAAGTAAAACTCTGGTTTAGTTTAGTTTAAGTTTAGTTTTATTTTTCAAATGAGTCATACATACATACATACATACATACATACATACATACATACATACATACATACATACATACATACATACATACATACATACATACATACATACATACATACATACATACATACATACATACATACATACATACATACATACATACATACATACATACATACATACATACATACATACATACATACATACATACATACATACATACATACATACATACATACATACATACATACATACATACATACATACATACATACATACATACATACATACATACATACATACATACATACATACATACATACATACATACATACATACATACATACATACATACATACATACATACATACATACATACATACATACATACATACATACATACATACATACATACATACATACATACATACATACATACATACATACATACATACATACATACATACATACATACATACATACATACATACATACATACATACATACATACATACATACATACATACATACATACATACATACATACATACATACATACATACATACATACATACATACATACATACATACATACATACATACATACATACATACATACATACATACATACATACATACATACATACATACATACATACATACATACATACATACATACATACATACATACATACATACATACATACATACATACATACATACATACATACATACATACATACATACATACATACATACATACATACATACATACATACATACATACATACATACATACATACATACATACATACATACATACATACATACATACATACATACATACATACAAACATACATACATACATACATACATACATACATACATACATACATACATACATACATACATAATACAATTTCAATATTTGTATGCCTCTGTAAGATTAATCTTGAGGCGGGGCACGTTCTTATTATAATAGATCGCAAGAATTATGAAACATGATAATGTAGAATTAAATTTTGAGATATTTGGATTGAAAATGCCTACTACTAGAAGTCCAGAAACAAAAGAATTAAATTATGTTGATGTTATTTATACTGCGCAATTATGTATTTTACCACTTTAAAAGGCATATATGATATGATAGGACTAAATATAATTATAAATTATAAAAAGGGCCAAGGTGATAGAATGGTTCGTGTTTTGTCCGCGCCCTCCGCCTAAAACAGCAGCAGCACCGTCGGCGGCACGAAGCGCCACTTGATAGAACCATTGAGTGTAAAGTAGCTGATGAGCAACGTCGAGAAAACTTGAACACAAAGCAATGTTGCAGATTTTAAGAGGGTTCGACAGAATACCTTGAAAAGTATAAGAATTTTTTTTTCTGATATCTTTAAAACTACATTCAATCTTAAAGTTTTGGAATTATGCTGGGCTAGACTATGTATATATATTAATCTGTATCAGTATCTATTTCTATATCTATATCTATAAATCTATATCTATATATATCTATATATCTGTGAAACTGGTTTTTTATAGTAAGCCACCATGGGGTTATTAAATGATGGAAAGTAAAAAAATTATCCCGCTGAGAGTCGAACCCAGTGCTGGAGACCTGGGTTCGATATTTTAATTTCTGTCATATGTATCATCTTTATATTAATAGATCTATATCTAGAGATATTCTTAAATAAATATTATTAAGTTTGACATTTTTCTCAAATAGCCACATTTTATGTATATACACAATCAATTTGGCATCGTTTTTTTTTTTTTTTAGAGAGAATTTGTAGATAATTCGTGAATATATTGAGAGTTTTTTAAAACCAATAGACACCTTTTTGAATCAGATAATAAGTAGGCTAGTTCAATATATATCCCGTCCTCTCAATGCATAAAGAGGTATCTGATAAAACAGCGCGTTTTTGCGCACGGCTTATTCAAAACTCGGATACCTCAGTCAGCCTCAGATATTATCACTTTGACGAGGGAACTGTCAGCATGGACCACAACCCGTGCTCATCTTCATTTTGCATTCATTGCATAATTTAAAACGATAAAAAAAAGAGAAAAAACGAAACCAAGACAAATTTTTTGCAATAAAAATTCAAGCTGCGTGTCATTCATTAAACCGAAATATTTAACTCGATTTGTATTACTTTGAATAAATTATTATTACTCGTTCGTTAGTAAACACATTTGCATTATTGATTTTCAGTTTTCGCCATCTAGAAAGAATTAAATGAACTCGTCTGAAGGGGTCGCTGTAAAAGTGTTAATGAGATTCATTCATTGTTTATTTTAGATTTTAATTACTCTTTCGTCCACGGTTACGAAACGAACTCTATGAATGTCACTTGTAATATAGATTTGCATTTCGTCTTTCATTGATTCGTACATGAACAATCAACATAGATCATAGTATTATGTAAATATGTTTTTTGATTTATGAAAAATTCCTTTCGTGTTTTTTCATACTTGCGTTGAAATTTCTTTGCGTATAGATAATTTAAGTCAATATTAGAAAACAGTGATTGATTTAAAAGTTCAGAGACTTTCCAATTAAAACTTTTTAATTTCACTTGGCGGAGGGTTGAAAGATTGGGGTGTTGGTGTCGTCGGGGGGGGGGGGGGGGTTGGAGGGGGGGGGGGGAGACTTTTGGTCAGACGCCCGTTTTGAACGTTTCACTGATTGCTTTCCAGATTGTAGTTAACTGCTTTAGTTTTCTAGAAATGTTGGATTATATTACACGCCCGATGCTTTCTAATAACCTAGCTCCCATTCAAATTGACGCGTCGATTTAACATGGATCAACAATTTTTAATTTTATAAACTTTGATAGCTAATTTAAAGTCTGTTAGAATTTTTTTTTAGATTTAATTGAAAAATAAAATAAGATGAACGGAGGAATTGGTGAGATGGGAAAGTTGGAATTTTTTTTTGCGTCGTGTAATATTTTTTCAATTTATTTCAAGTTCATAATTTTATAAATTATTTAATTTTATTTTATTCTGCTGTTTGAATGGTTTAAAACAATATCGTGATGCTTTTATATTGTAAGAGTGTTGGGCACAAATAGCTCGGAGAGTGAGAATTTAGTTTGTTGTTAGTATCTTTAAAATACATTTATTATATCAACATTTTAGAATAATGCAAGGCTCGATATTGTCGAGATAGAGTGATTCTCAGAAAAGAATGAAAATGATTTTATGTTCGGATCAGAAACATTAAAACAAATAAATGATTTAAATTGTAAAAATTTATACAAACACAATCCATTTTTCATCCTTTCTTTTTAGAATATCTGCATTTTTTGATAATATCAATAGTATTTTTCATTACAAATTTTGATATTGAATATAATTTTAAAATTACCAACAAAACACTCAACTTCTCATTCTTTTCAGAAAATAAATTTTGTTTTACGTATATATACCTACAAACCGAAAAATATCATATACATTCACAGTCGTGTACAACACTTTTGATTTATTTGACTAAAGTCGGTAACAAATTCAGTTATAGTTAATAATAGAACGGAATAAGTTGTTCTACTATATTTCATCCGATTCCATCAGAGCCGTGTGTAACGTTAAGAGGAAAGGGTAGCTTTACTTTAGAAACCGCACAAATTGTGCATATTTAAATACTATCTCAAGAATTGACCTCGAAATCAAAAATCTGAATAAACAGCACACTGTGGTTTGGTAAGCCTTACATACTGAATGCTTTAATTGTAATTACAATTTCTACATGCACACATTTTATTTGTAATTAATTTGCATTACTGATTGTGGATTTATTAATAATGAAAAACCTAGGCTACTGATTATATTCCATGCAGTCTGTAGGACTTATCAAACCACAGTCTGCTGTATATTCAGATTTTTGATTTCAAGTTCCATTCTTGAGATTAAAATGGAAATTGTGTGTGGGTTTTTTTATTTATTTTTTATTTATTTTGCCTTGTTTCTTTAACAAAATCATATTGTTTGAAACACATCTTTTATATTAAGACTATGGCTTACGTTATTGATTATTGATTGATTGATTTAAATTGATTATTGATTTCGTTAGGTTGCCGTTGGCTCCTAATTTTCCAAAATCTGAAACATTTCAGGAATGGTTAATTATAGAACGGAATTATCAATTCTACTATATTTCATCCGTATGCAATTTTAACCCTGAATATCAGCGAACAAAGAAAAGCTGCATTGAGTGCGGAAATATGAAACGTAATGAATCCAGAGACGGAACAACGAGACCGAATGACGAGTTTCCGATTTGAAAACGTGCCGAGTTGAAACCGGAACGTACCAATTTCCGGGCACGGATTCGAATTCGACGGAAAACCACGAAATTAAATCCATTTGTCATTATCACGAAATGCAATTCCATTTTTTTCTTTTTAACACTCAACAATTCTCGATCAGCTGAAAGCAAATACATTTCTCAATATCAGCACCATTTTAAAAACTATCTATGACCCTTTTTATGATTATCATAATCCCCTAAATCTTCAATTAAAAATACACAACATTTTATACAAATGTCATATACACGATTATTATCTTTTTACATTGATTTTACATGTTTCATTATTGTGTATTGTTGTTTTGGAAGATTCAGTTGACCAGAATGATATCAACAAAGGGTTCTAGATAATGTTTAACTCTGTCTATAGCAGCTATAGAGAGTGTGCAACTATAAAATGCGGCTGGCGGCCATACTTGTTAACAAAGTATTAGAACAAGATTTTAAAATAGATTTAAAAAAAAAATCGAACATATGATTTTAAACTATATATGTAGATGGCTCGTTGTTCTAGTGAGTTTATTCCTGCTTCCAATGTTGAAG
This sequence comes from Isoperla grammatica, assembly GCA_945910005.1. NCBI lineage: Eukaryota > Metazoa > Arthropoda > Insecta > Plecoptera > Perlodidae > Isoperla > Isoperla grammatica. The sequence goes on along the minus strand of OX246744.1, from coordinate 3,966,834 downwards.
GTCCGGGGTCGATTCCCAGTTTGGGCTTGGGTATTTTAACTTTGAAAATTGACTTTAATACCTATCTATATGATACGGGAGAACATATAAGTGGTGACATTGGAGCCATCACAGCAACGAAGCAAATAATGAATCGTATAAATGTTCCCGACTGAAAATCAGTTCTTGTACCTGGGTGAGTCCTCCTTTGTCCTCCTTTGTACATCATTTTTATAACTGAATGGGATAGACATTAAATAAATATAAAAATACATTTCGCTTTTTTATTTTATTTTCATGTATATAATTCATTAATGAAATAACTTATGTATCACATTACATTTCCTAGGCAACACTCTGAAAATAGAACCAATACGTAATCAGTGTTCGATTGTATCCACAAACAATTAAATTCTAAATTTCTGTCTAACTGTAAAAGGTCTGATACGATGTTTTTTTTTGTGAAGTTAAAATTGAAAATAGGGAATCCCATCAAACAACAACTGATTAATTCTGACGAAACAATTTATTTGTGATAATTTAATCAAAATGGTAACCGAACGATTTCACAGAAATATCTTTCACATCTATCATTTGCCAATTTCTTAATCAAGCGTGGGTTGAGATGTAACTTTGATGGTGAACAATTCTCTCTCTCTCTCTCTCTCTCTCTCTCTCTCTCTCTCTCTCTCTCTCTCTCTCTCTCTCTCTCTTGGATGGAAGATAAGACCTAGCTGGCCTTAATCCCGCCTTCAATAAAGACCATTATCTATTTATCTATCTCTCTCTCTCTCTTCCCCCTCTCTCCCTCCCCCTCCCATCAATGAGCGAAAAATCCATCCATCCATCCCAACATCCCCTGTAGAGTTGGAAATTTTCAATTAAAATTCTTCCACACGGGTTTGATGTGAACTAATGGCTGAGCAACCGACGTCTGTCAATCACGTCGCCAACTATTTCCGCCAGGGGCGATACAGCTACACGATGATAGGTCGGGTGGGTGTGTGTATAGTGGAGGATACATGTCGTCGCTAAATGTGAAAACCTTCAGCAGTTCATGAGTGTGAATTTTCGTGGTAGGGAGAAAATGAAAATCTACGGAATGGACAAGGAGGTCGCTCAACATTTCGGAGCAAAGGTGAGGTTGTGTAAACTCTGAAACGAAGATACGTGGATATGATACATTTTAAAAGAGATGTATAAAGATGAAAATTTATAATTTTTCGTTTATTTCCTTAAAAATAAAAGATTTTAAAGGTATAAAAAGATGAAGTAACATTTTTTCGTGTATTTCCATAAAAATAAAATAACGTATTTCAAGGATTATCCCTTGTGTCGAAATACTTTTATAACTATCGGCCAATGAGCTACGTATGTTTTAAGTTATGTCCTTCCAGGGCTGTGACGTCACGCGGCTGACGGGGACTCCTTCGCCAGCCGTTTGACGTCATAATAGCGGGCTGTTGTAGCTCTGCACAGAGCTTTGTACAGTCTTACGCTCGCTAAATGGCTCATTATACTAACCTAGTTAGGTTGTATTTGCGAGAACTTATGTATTTCTATAACAATCCTTTTAAATCTATATCGCAACAGTGTTGACAATTTTAAACAATTTTTAATAAAAAAAAACACATTTGCTTCTTGCTTACTTATACTACATGTATACACCTTGTTCTCACTACAGCCACTATCAGAAGCTACTAACTGTTGGTAAGAATGTTAATGTGAACATATAGTTAACAGTTAACAGAGGTCAATAAATTAACACTGCCTGTCCAAACACTTAACTGCTGTTAGCCTAACTGCTGTTAGTGTGAATAAGGTGTTGTCGTTGTTGTGGTCACAAAACACCACCATAACGTGGAAATATTAACATAGTCGTCGACCGATCGAAGAATGAAGCCGGATACCCGGGGAGTAACTCAAGGTCAAGCTATACAGACCAAGGTCAACACTGTCATGAGTAGCAACCATACGTCAGCCGCATCTGACACCTGTTACACTTACCTGATGTAACACGCTACCTTTAAAATATGTTTTGGTGAGGCCATTCTTTTTGCTGCTCTTTTATAAATTGCTAGAATAAATGTATCTGCGGTTGTGGAAACTAGGATTCGACTTATATGTGGTAAACGCTGACTCTCCAGATATCAAATTTGTAGTTGAAACTTGAATTCGTTCTATCAATGCGGTTATCAAAAAATATTTTTTTTCAAAGGGGTGGGTATATAATTTAGCATTTTGCTGAGACTGTACGAAAGTTGGTTACGATTTGTAGATAAATATTGTTTAAAGAAATTAAATAAAATCGTTGGTTTATATTTATCATAATCAGAGTTATAACTGTGTAGTATTCACCATTAAAAACGATTTGTTTCAAACAAAATGTTATATATTTCCAAGTTAATGTTACACGTATGTTGTTTGCGATCTCCGAGAAGCAATTTAAATTGTTTTGGATAATTTGAACTAAATATTGTACTCAACCTTAAGAAAATAAGATTTTTGATTATCAAATTCAAGACAAGTTAGGTTTTCCCAGTAGTGGTCGTAAAATGGGCGACAAAAGAGAGATACAGAAAAACTTGCATACTATCAAGGAATTATTCCCAAGAACACTGAGTGTGTAAGGGAAAATATACAAATGTTACAGGATTATTTAACCGACACGCAAGCTGTCCATATATAATTATAATTCACTATTTCTTTGATCTAAAGCATTCTTGAAATATTACTTGGACTTCATGCGTGCAAAATAGTTGGTACGAAATTGTTTCCTTTTTTGAGTAATTCGAATTAAAGTGGGCATTATTAAATGGGTTGTAATTTGCATTACTATACACGGAATTGTAGGTTGTTTGAGTGAGAGCTGTCTTTATACAATTATTCATTCTTTCTATTATTAAATCTTAAAGTATGACTTATTACCTGACGTATTCTTATGAGTGCTCGATACAAATGAGTTCGAAATCTTACGAATTTCAAGTTATTTCTTTGTACCTGAAATACTACATTCAACATAGAAGTTTGATGATGATGCAAGGATGGTTATCATCAAAATCGATATAAATTCTGTAGAAATTCAAAATGTATCACGTTTGGATCAAATTATAAATATTTGAGATATTATTGAAATTGTCTTATTTTATACAAATAATAAATTTTGCATCTATCTTTTAAGCATACTTGTAGATCGTGATAATACCTAGCCTGAAATCATTCCAAAAGTTTATATTTAATATCATTTTAAAGATACGAGGCAAACCTATATTAATAAATTTTCACCGTTTTTTATCTGTAGGTGAAAAAATGAAAATATTATTTTCACATTTAGTAGGCCTGTATTCACTAGTAAAGCAATGTTGTCATCAAAATATTAACATTACAGATTGTAATAACAGTGTCCAATCGAATGGGTGAATATTATTTCATTGCCGTCTTTATTTATGTATTTATTTATTTAATGTCTATCCTATTCAGTTATAAAAACTGATTTACAAAGGAGGACCTTAAATAAAACTAAGCTATATGCAAACAATTAAGTGCACTGGAATTCAAAGTGGAACGAAAGGTAAATGTATATAATTATTCACATCTTCAATGTTGTGTATAACATTCTCGAAATATTTCCAATTTCCCGCCTTCTTGACATCGTCTTTTACCTTTGTGCATAGCTAATCTAATCTGTTATAATTAGCATTACTCCAGGCCAGGTTGGATTGAAGGCGAGACGAGCGCTGATCCGTCATCACAAGTAGTCCGTCACAAGTGAAAAGGCCAATGCATAATGAGGTACCTGTGGGTTATGGCGTGTGCGCCACTTTACTAGCTTTGAATAATTAACCTCCCAAGTTCGTCCGTGAGATCCCAACGTTTGCACGCTACGATAAAGAGCTGTATACAGTGCTTGTTAGAGAGAGTGTGGTCATGAGATGTGGTCCGCCATGTTTCTTCCATTTCATATCCCATAATTAACTCCAAAGTCCGTTCGTGAGATCCAACCTTTACACCCTACGATAGAGAGCTATATTATACACTGCTTGTGACAGAGAGTGTTGACATCGCCGCGGTTTATTGCCATGTTTCTTCTATGTTCCTTGTGTGGAGAGGGGTTCCAAAGCAACCTTGCGAATGCTGATGTCATAGATTTTATTATTAAATCAGAAACAATAAGGAAATGGCTTTTTAGATGTTATAATCGGCAATATCCAGACATTAAATTGCCAGTTCTGGTGGTTCTTTGGTCACGGCGCTGCCCACCCGGCAAGTGAAAGACTTGCGTACGATTCCCAGTCGGGATTGGTTTAATAATTTCTGGATCTCACAACAGATCATGTTGAAGTGGTATTAATACGAGCATCGTAAGGTGTTGGCCACACTCTCTCGTTATACAGCTCACTAGAAGTTGATAAGACGGTTAATGGCAGCAACGGGAGCGTTGGCAACACTATCGCCCGCTATACAGCTCTCTAGATCTCAGTCGTCTGGTTCCAGTTGTTTGGCCACACTCTCGCCCGCTATACAGATCTCTAGATCACACCCGTCTGGTTTCAGTTGTTTGGCTACACTCTCGCCCGCTATACAGCTCTCTAGATCACACCCGTCTGGTTCCAGTTGTTTGACCACACTCTCGCCCGCTATACAGCTCTCTAGATCTCACCCGTCTGGTTCCAGTTAGTTGGCCACACTCTCGCCCGCTATACAGATCTCTAGATCTCACCCGTATGGTTCCAGTTGTTTGGCCACACTCTCGCCCGCCATACAGCTCTCTAGATCACACCCGTCTGGTTCCAGTTGTTTGACCACACTCTCGCCCGCTATACAGCTCTCTAGATCACACCCGTCTGGTTCCAGTTGTTTGGCTACACTCTCGCCCGCTATACAGCTCTCTAGATCACACCTGTCTGGTTCCAGTTGTTTGACCACACTCTCGCCCGCTATACAGCTCTCTAGATCTCACCCGTCTGGTTCCAGTTAGTTGGCCACACTCTCGCCCGCTATACAGATCTCTAGATCTCACCCGTATGGTTCCAGTTGTTTGGCCACACTCTCGCCCGCTATACAGCTCTCTAGATCTCACCCGAATGGTTCCAGTTGTTTGGCAACACTCTCGCTCGCCATACAGCTCTCTAGATCTCACTCGCCTCGTTCCAGTTGTTTGGCCACACTCTCGCCCGCTATACAGCTCTCTAGATCTCACCCGTCTGGTTCCAGTTAGTTGGCCACACTCTCGCCCGCTATACAGCTCTCTACTTCACACGCCAAGACGGTATCGCATCCTTCAACAGGCGGTGTATTATTTACCCAGCGCTACGTGATAAGCTGTGCTGTGACCCCCAAGGCTGTAACAGAAGGGTTGAACAGAGCCACGCAAACGTTTCTGTGTGGTTCTTAGACACATTTGTCTTACACAACAGTTACATCTGTCACATCCACGATGTTCACCTAGTTTACAACATATCTACGATATGTTTTGAAACTAGTCTAAGACAAGCGTCCACCATTAATTCTTAAAAAAGAGAAGACTATTTATAAACCCTGTATGTATCGGATCTTGCTTATAAATACTTGATAGATGAGAAGTACTGGGATGTGATGAGTCTCTTTTTGGGAGCTCGAGGAGCTGTGCCACACTTTATTGTAGATTTTCTTAAAGATAATAGCATTCAGTTATCCATTCATAGGCCCGGTTTTTCAATCGGTTTATGGGCCGTTAGCTGACGGTCCGTAATCTGTAACCCAATAAACCCTATGCAGATAACGGACCGTCGGCTAAACGGCCCCGTTAATGACCGATTGAAAAATCGGGCCTTAATGATGTTATTTTAACGACCATTAAGGATCTGTCTTTACTACAATATTTAGTATAACTACTTCTCCAGCCATGTATAATTATTTCCCAGTACCTAGTTTATTTGTTTCTTTCAGAAAACATAGAAAAAATTAAATTCCTTTAATATAAGCAGTGATAATTACCTTCATCACTGGTGCAGTAAAGCCTTTAATACTTTAGAAGCACAACACGAACTAACTACTGTAATAACATTCAATTCATGAACAATAATCAGTTTTATTTTAAATTATTCGTTTTATTTCCTTGTCTGATGAATTAAAACAGTCATTCACCCTAATTCACTACAATCTCAATTGCGTTAAGTGTCAACGTGTTTTCCCTATAATTTTCCTTAGTTTTCGGTATGAAAATCATTAGTTAAACGTAAGATTGTATACATTACTACAGGTTATGTTATTATAATATAGTGTTAACATGCGACGAAATTTTAAAATTGAGATCGTACAGTTTTTGATAAGCTTTGATGTTTTATTAAGTGCAAACAAGCACGCGAGGAAGTTGTGAAGTTATTGTGATAAGGAATCACCAAGATTTATTATTTTGAGTAGCATTTAGCATAATATCATGTTTTTCTTCCACAGGTAAGTCTGCAGGGTGTGTATTTTTAGCGACTGTTAAAAAAATCATAAACGAAATGTTATTAGGATAATGAACTTCAATCTTCTTTTGATGAATCAAAATTTGTAGTTTTACCATTATGAAATCTGTTTATTACGAGAATATATTTCTAACACAAGCTGTATACATTTAATCGTTATTTTATGAGTTATCACTTATCAATCAGTAGAGGAGATGATAATGGTTCTCCAATGCATCAAAATTTCTACCAAACTTTCATTTGTACAAATTATCCGTAAAAATGCATGTGCTTCATTATCCCAAACGGATCCACACATCAATATTTATGGTTATACAAAATATGTAAAACAAAAAATATATTAACTAAATTTTTATTCGAGAAACTTTCTCTTGGGCAGATATGTTGTGAAATCTCGAAATAAAACAACAACCATGACTAGGAATCGAACCCAGGTTTCTCACTTGCCGGATGGGTTCCTAGATCGGTTCAATTTCCAATCGGGGTTGATTTTAGTTTTTGGATGTCACGAACATAACTTTGATACGCTCACCTCACATGTCAACGTTTAAATTTCAAAGTTCAAACTTTTTTATGTGGTGTGTATTTTAGAAAACCACAAATTTCCGCTTCAAAAAATATGATGTTAATTTTTTTTGCATCAAGTTACAACACCATCCGTCGTATGATGTAGAATGTGTTGGAATACTTTTTAAAGGCCAACGGAACCGCCTTTATGATTGAAGAAAACCTAGAGGAAATAAGCTTTGATGCTTGGAAATTGAGAATCATGTTTACTATTGTGGGAAATGAAATGTCTTCGACATTTCTCGGCAATACTCGGATAGTATCGGGATGAATGTTGCACAGGGTTGAACTGATTTGATATATACATTTTTACTACATTATTTGAGGTAGAAACATCAAAATTTTAATTTGTATGCCTTTAAATAGTTCACTTAACAGCAAAATATGTACAACTCAAATCATGTCAATATTTGAGCAGGACTCTGACTAACTCAGACATAGGGTTCTATATCACTTTGAATATAAACGAAATAGGAATTTATTGCCAAAGTTAAGATTGTCGCTTCTTCAAGTAACTTAAATCCGAATTCTGTTTCGAAGTGTATGGTAGAAATTGCACAACTAGGAGTAAACAAATAACAGTTTTCAAATAGAAATAGGCAATTATCAAAAAATTACTATACTTACCAGTACATGTAATATGTAATAAATACTTTATTGAAATACCACCTTAATCATATCACAGATCACAGATAAGATATACAGATACAGATTTTTACTTGTCAATAAATACGATAGAAGATAAAAACACATTTTTCTAAATAATGTCACTTTGTCATTCCTGCAGTGAACTAATATCGCAATTACATTTCTAGATTAAAATAACCTAACTAAACCGATATAATGAATGATTGCACAGAGTAATTGTATGTGTATTATACGGACAACCGCTTTAACGCGGATCGTGTCAAGCTGTTGTGTTTAATATTATGTTAATCTAGCTTAAACATGTGACAGCTGGTTTGTAAAGTGGTGACAGATGAACTCGATTACAACTCGAACTAATCAAGGTTCGATTAGTCGAATGTAGAGTACAATCATCACAATGCGTTCGATTTCAGAGAACGTTTAAAACAAATACGCTGTGTTGATAAGGGAGCTTGCAATAACGTCATTTCCGGTATCGCACGATAGCCATACTGAGGTACTCTGTAAACATTTGTTCACGTTCTTCCGACACTGCATTGTTGCAATATTGCAGATGTCCTTTGACTGACACATCAACTGTTTTCAACAAAGGTTCGAAAACAAAATAAGAACGCGTAAACTCTCTATTGACAGAACAAATGTAAACAAGCAATGTGTACCTCATAATGGCCGCCACGTCACCTCATATATAATTTTGAGTAAAAATATCTTGAAAGTAGTATCAGATATATAACAAAAACAAATTAAACACAAATATATAAACATTTTTATGAGCTACTATGTAAAGGTTTTTTTTTATCGCAAATGACGCTGACTCAATACATTCATAAATTTATACATCTAACCACATTTTATTTATTTTAACACACATATTCTGTATTGAGAGTTAAATTTCGTCTGCTTATGATGTGCATTGTGCATTTGGTTATGAGATATATTCGACTTTAAAATCATCAATATAATTGATCTCTCTAATGGAGGCATTCTTTTATTGATTTCGGAAATACATACGTTTTGTCTTCGTTGTTACATATTAAATCATGATGGTATTGTATAACGTAGAATGTCCACAAGTCTCAATAGACACAAATCCTGACTACGCCACAGAATATAATTATTGTGAGTGGGGGTAGTTTTTCGTGTTTACCAGCGCGGAACTACAAAAAATGAACACGATGAACTCAAATATGGAAGCTGTACTGAAAGTATTTGAGAATGTCCCCGTTTCTAATGTTAAACGAAGCGGTACGCCATGTTAAACTCCCCCGTGTCCTACCCTCTCTTCTTTCTCTGTATATTCTCCTAGAGTTAGAGATAAACTTTCCAACACAATTGTTTTACTTTTCGGGTGAGGTGAGAGTTTTTTCTGCGGAGAATCCCAATGGTAAACTCTTCATATTTTATTTTCTTGAAATAAAAATAAAGCTCTCTGTTTATATGTTAGCTTAACAAAAAAACGTCTTGTTTTTCGTTTCTTGTGCAAGAATTTCTTCAGCCGTAAACACAAGAAATGGAATTCTACACCGTAACAATTTTTCATAATTTTATGAAGTGGAGTTTTTTCTTTCCAGCTCTTTTATAATAAAATAACCACGGCAAATTATTCTTCTATCTTACAGACGATACAAAATAATATACCTGCTCATAAAGTGGTATCGTCTTTACTAATAAAATACAAAATTAAACTTGTGATATTTTTTATTAAATCCATTTTCTTTGATTTTCTGAAAATATTAATTCAAATTGTATTTGCAAATTTGCCAACAGTGTTTAGTGTTAAAGTTTTGGGTGAAAGTGTTGAGTCAAAAGCGTAAAATAATACTTAAAATAGTAAGTTTCTGATGTGCTCAAATTCCATTTAAAATTCAGCACAGCATTTAAGTTAGCTAGTAAGTTATACTGAGTTACACTCAGCTACCGCTACTCAACTCTTCTCAGCTACACTCTGATTCAACAGTTCGTCTACCCTTAATCTATGCACATAATAGAGTGAAAATATTTGTTTAACATAATTTTGAGCTCCACCCCCTAGTTATGTGACAACCACCCAGCATAACAAATATGACTGATTATAAATAATATAATATTTTATGAATAATAATAATATGATTGTCGGGTTGTCACGGGGGTAAGGGGTGGTCACGGCGATGGAGGGGAGCAGCAGGGGAGCGTCAAACTAAGAAAATATTAACTTTTATTATATTTATTATTATTATTATTATTATTATTATTATTATTATTATTTTTATTATTATTATTATTACTATTATTATTATTATTATTATTATTATTATTATTATTATTATTATTATTATTATTTTTATTATAATTATTATTATTATAATTATTATTATTATTATTATTATTATTATTATTATTATTATTATTATTATTATTATTATTTTTATTTTTATTATTATTTTTATTATTATTATTATTATTATTATTATTATTTCTTGTTCTTGATTTTTATTTTACATAGTTAAGTAGTTTGTTTTGTTTTTGTTGTTATTGTTATTTATGATTTCATTATTATTAATTGTTTGCATAACCTAGGTCCTACTTTGGTTATCAGTTTTTATAACTGAATATTATAGACATTAAATAAATAGATACATATCTACTTGTTGACGTTAACAGTTGAATAAATCCCCAAGGTCTATATTCACAAAGTGCGAGGGCTGGGTAATTAATAACCTCCCCCCTTTCTACCTGAAAGATCGTAGCGCAGTGTTCACACCCCAACACTCCAACACCTCTGGCGTGTCAGGGTTATTACCAGGAACACCTCATTAATAATACAAATCATTATGAGAGAGCCCTAGAGATTTGAGGGAAAGGCTTCAAGTCACATATATGGTTTTGATTAGCTAACTGGAATAACTGAGCTTACATAATTGTTTAATTCCTCATTATTTATACATGTTAAATGTTCCTATTTTCAAAAAGTAACTTTGACTGCGAAAGGGTTGTTGCTAAAAAAAACTTTTCTTCTATCTTAAATTTTTCAAACGTTTCCGTCGATAACACAAACAAATACATTTTTTTTAAATTTATTTATCCAGTTAATGAACACTGTAGAGAATTTTATTGGATTAGATTAGGCGTAACCAAAAACAAAACATTAAATCAACAACGTATAAATTAGTTATCAATGCAAATAGCTGGAATAAAATAGATGGTTTTCATAATTTATCTAGGACCCTTAGACAGAAGTTATCATGGCCTTCTAGATATTCAATGATAACAATGCACAACAGTGAAAAATGCACCTTGACATAACATTTGATAACTGTCATTAACTCTTAGGTAATATAAGTATAATCAAGATCAATTCTGAAAATCATCTATTGTGTTGTCGGTCAGTTTAGTACAATTAATGCTTATATTAAAAATAAATAACAGGTAATACCTCAAACAATATCTCACACATCTACTCTACTGTATATATTTCTTCTAAAAACACAACACAATCTTGACTCCCTCGTAAATATCTCGACGTGACACGAGAGTATATTCTTTTTTTTGGCTTCTGACAGTGAACAAGTTCATCTGGAATACCAGCCCCCCCCCCCCCCCCCCCCCCCCCCCCGCGGACCGCACACACATTTTTACGTGCGTTGCTTTAGAAGTAGCACGGGTGTGAGGGGGGGGGGGGGTGAGGAAGAATGTCACGTTAGTCTTACCACACCCAATTGAACGTGGCCAAGCGATAGCTACGTGATCTACGTGATAAAGCGAACGTTCAACCCCCACCAATCCCCTCCCCTACCCTCCCCTCCTATCGGATAAACTCTCCCGGCAGCTAAGGGATGAGTTCCCCTACTCGGTGGCAATTTTAACTTGGGTCTAACTCTTTCACTCGTCATATCGAATCGAATTGAGCTTGTTTGACCGTTTTTTATGTATTTGCCGTTCGAAACAAGTCGTTGATGTAATAAATTTAAAAAAAAAAAAATGTATTGATTTAAAGTCTACGTATTCAGTTGCAAAACACTGATTTTCAGTTCGGAAATCGTAAAAAAAAAATTAACTTACGTACCTGCTCATTATGGCGTTGTTGACAATAAAATCGTAACGTCGTAATGATTAAGTATAAGGAAATTCACGATCTCGCTCCCGATTCCAATTCTACGGGGTCATGAACAACGTATACACGCAATTTTAAACATGTATATTTTGAAGCATGTGTACCGAGAAAGTTACGCTAAAATTCAAGAAACTTGTGACGCGCGTAATTCACGAATAGACTCTATTTCTCCTCCTCGCGAAATCTTAATTATTCTGTATTAATTCATCCGCGAATCCTTTGATTAACACTGTAATTATATTAAATTATAACTCTCAAGCTCGTATTTACATAAAACGCGACAAGGAACATACAACAATTTACCTAACTAGTACGCCTACGTGTATAAACATGTTTATAGGACTGTCTGTTACAATAAGCAAATTGCTAAATTATTTCTGATACTCTCTGTGATATCTGTGTTATCTCATCTCACACTTGACAGACAGATACGTTCTGAGCCCCCGATGTTGTAGTAATAACTTAGATATGTGTTTAGTTGAAGCTTTACTTGTCAGATTGTTCCTCCCCCCCCCCCCCCCCCCGCACGAGTTGGTTCCCGGGGTAAACTTTATAACAAGACGGTATCTCTGTTGAACAGAGGGAATATTGTGAATCCACGAGGACAGTCGGAGTCAAAAGTTATAACTTGATGTATATATAGTTGAGTTTGAGTTTCGTGGATTGAATATGTATTGCTTTATTATATATAGGACGACATACTGGGTTGAATTTGTATGAATGAAATGTTGGAAATTTGTTATTCGTCATAATTATGTAGTATAATCTTAATATTTGAGAGTTTTAATACGGATATATATGTATATACTTCGCTATATGTAATACAAAAAACTTTCATCAATTTGTATGATACTGGTAAAAAATAAGCGAAATTAACTGATCTGTATGAAATGGAACGGTAATTATATTAAGGTAGGATTTCCAATGTTTAATCTATTAAATATTAAGTTTTTTTTAATAAAATATCAATTATGCAAATTCCAAAGATTGCAAACACATGTTCGTGCTATACTTTAAAAGAAGGTATTTAAGAAATGTGCACTTGCCGAACAAAAACAAGTTGTAAATATGTTAGAATTAACATTTTCTAGACGAAAATAGATTTTGTTGGTATGCAATTTTGTTTTAGAAGACGTAAACTAATAACGTGTTTCTAAAAAGTGAGGAAAAATCCGTACAAAAAATCAAAATAAAGAGGAAAAGAAAAAATTGTTATCTTGGTGGGGGTGCCGAGTAGAAGTTTGAAATTAATTTTTCATTTTTATTTATGTTTGTTTTATTATTTACGTAAAATTGAAAGACTTCTTACGAAAAAAAAGATTACTGATGACTAGTTTCCTAATCTTAAACATGTTTATAGTGATCTGAGGACATGTTGTAATGAGATATATCCAGGAACTTTGTCTTTTAAGATTTTTTGGTCGATAGCTTGAATCTGTAGTGAAATTATGAGATAATAAATTTAATATTTCACTTAAAGCTAATAGATTCCAATATACCTGAATAGTATTGCAAAAAATATAGCACACAAGATATTTTTTTTTTTTTTTTTTTTTTTATTTTTTGAAATGTTTGGTAAAAAACATAAATTTCATTGGGATTCATACGATAAAATTATGCAAACGTGATAATTGGCAAACGGTGAAACAAAAATGAACAGGAATGAAAATAAAAAATAAATTCTCCTTTTTGGTGGCGGTGCCGGGTACGAACGTAAATTCAATTTTATATCTAAATTTATTTCAATTTTATTATTTAGTCAAAAATAAAACACTCACAGCGAAGATAAAGTAACTAAGAAATAGTCGGATTTGTAGTCAAAAATGTATTGATCCTAATCTCAGAAAATTGTGCAAAGAGATTAAATAGTTCGGTACAACCAATTACTTTTGTTTCAGAAACTTTCTTCCGGATCGTTGGCACCATTTCTAATCTCAATGAATCCAACAGTATCACTTTTTATCCTTTGTAAATTTCACCGAATGCTTTTCAATCTATTTCTTCTCTATAAAATTCCCTGCTGTAAGTTGTACTTTTAAAAGCATTCATTCATGAAGTTCACCGTATAAAAATACGAACATAACGAACTACAATACAGTATAGATGCTCTCAGCTATTTAATTACCAATCACCATTACACGGGCAAACTTGAATTAGTCGAAATCAATCTCAACGTTGTAGTTCATAGGTAGAAATGTTTCATTTCATCTTCTTTTCAAAGGCACCTTCATTTGTCGCCCACTACATAATTTCGTCCCGTGGCTATATTAAAGTTCGTTCACAATTCGCCCTTTGACCTTCACAGAAAATGAAAGTACTTTATTAAAGTCTCAACTCAACTCAACGATACTGCCTTTCTTTAACATACGAATTTCACTTAAACTGTTAAGTCTAACTGTCAGTGGCTTACGCAGGAATATATTTCTGGGGGGGGGGGGGGGGCTGATGCAGAGGAAGATACATACACAAACGAAGTCTTTCACCAGAAACAAGGGGGGGGGATGTTTCCCACTACTGCGTTTTGAAAATACAGTTTTTTGCATTGTTTAAGTGTTTTAAAAGGAGTTAGGGTTTGCTGAAAGGGGTAATTTAACCAGATTCTTAAAAAAATCAATTTATTTATTTGCACTTATTGTATACATTTGATCTTATGAAAAGTAAATTGGCATTGTGAGTAAAATAATTATTTCCTTCTATAAGTTACATTGAGAAATCTGATGCAACAATGTTATCGTTAGTTATTCCGTAAACTTACAAATGTTTTACAGGACAAAATTAAAACTGCGATTTTGTTGGGGAGGGGGAGGGGGTTAGCCCTTCCTGGATTTAACACTGCTAACTGCTGTTAGTAACCGTAGTGTGAACAAGATATAAGGGCCTTACATTTATTTATTTATTAATTGGCCCCATACAGCATTTTATGCCATTTAACAGCGACCAGTATAACAACGGATGATTAACAACGATGCATGATGATGAAGAAGGGAGGAGGGGAAGCCTTGTACCAGCACGTAGCCTACTCATGTCTAAAAGTACCAAGGGGACCATCGGCTTTACGTCCCATAGACACGGCAGAGATTAGACAAAGCTTGTACGACACCGGAATACTCCCCGTGCAGTATTCACGTTACGGTGTTCCATCTGTTTCAATTACGCGCGCACGTTAGATCGTGACGTCACAGTCGGATCCGTCCCACCGTGATGAGTGTCTCTCATTCAGACAGACAGACAGACAGACAGACAGACAGACAGACAGACAGACAGACAGACAGACAGACAGACAGACAGACAGACAGACAGACAGACAGACAGACAGACAGACAGACAGACAGACAGACAGACAGACAGACAGACAGACAGACAGACAGACAGACAGACAGACAGACAGACAGACAGACAGACAGACAGACAGACAGACAGACAGACAGACAGACAGACAGACAGACAGACAGACAGACAGACAGACAGACAGACAGACAGACAGACAGACAGACATACAGACAGACAGACAGACAGACAGACAGACAGACAGACAGACAGACAGACAGACAGACAGACAGACAGACAGACAGACATACAGACAGACAGACAGACAGACAGACAGACAGACAGACAGACAGACAGACAGACAGAGAGAGAGAGACAGAGACAATCCGTCAGAGTAATGTAATTGCTAGAGCTAGTGATGACGTCATCCGGATAAATCTCTGTGAATATTTAATGATGTCACTTAGAGAAAGACAAGGGCTGTGACGGAGTAAGGTACATGTCGATAGAATAATGTAACCTGATTTAACAGGGAAGGATACCTCTACGTCAACAACCGCTCAAAATTTTCATTTTAAAATTGTGTTTCAAGAATGGGCTTCGAAATCGAAAATCTGAATCAACAGCGCACTGTGTTTTAGTAAGCCCTACATACTAAATGCTCTAATTTATGTGTTACATTAATTAATTACAATAATTATTTCTATTACTGATTATCGAATTAATGCGAAAATAACTACGCTAATGGTTATAATGTTATATTCAGTCTGTAGGGCTTACCAAAACACAATGCGCTGTTGATTTAGATGTTCGATTTCTTGTTGCAATCTTTAGATATAATTAAATAACGAAAATGTTCTGCGGTTTTTGAGGTAGATTCTTGGCTAGTCTCGTTGATGTTGAAGTACTAAGAATTTGTGATTAACAATTTGTTATTTAGGTTGGTGGTACACATAAAACTTTAGAATTAAAAACACGGACGAAGATGAGACACTTTATGCAATGTTATTATCGTTGCCTTTGGAGCTCTTTGACGAATCCGCGGCCATCTTTATCCATTTATTTGTAGGTTATGAATTTGTTTAGTAGTATACTTCTCTTAACCCTGGTGGTCTACTCAACCTCATTTGACTCCGTTTTTTCACTTGTGAGTTAAGGATTTGCTACTTGAGTTGAAAGTTGGTCAACTTCGTTTGTCAAAAGTAACAAGTGACAAGTCTTTAATTCTTATGTGAACGCATTCATGTGTTTTGTATATTTCAACTTTGTAAATCGCAAGTTGTATTGATTGATAATTGGGCTAAACGTCTCATATTTTTGCAACGAGGCTAATCGAGACAATGAGTGGGTAATAGATGAAGATGCAATAAGGGCCTGTTTGGAGGAAAGGGGCAAGTAGGAGGGCGGGGTGAAAAATTGGAAGGGGGAGGAAAAGGGAGGGAGGAGGTTATGGACTGCACTTCGTCTGACTTCTCCTCCTCGACCTGTCTGGCTAGGGTGGCCCTACCAGAAGCATACGCTTCCGCCGGCATAGCTCCAGTAAATTATTAAAAATCTACGTAGACCAGGCTTAAGAGAACGTGCGCGCGCCTTTCTGTGATGTAGGGTTGTAAAATGTCGAGGGTTGGTATTTCACGCGGGACTCCACCTCACAGGTTAGTGGACTACCTGTTGCTCGGCCGAGCCTCTTAAAGAGTTTGCTATCGAGTGATTAATGCACTATGTCACGTGACGGAAGGGGAAATACGATGTGTGCGACTGCTTATAAAGCACAGTGCACACAAAGTCACAATTGGTACTAAAGGTCTCTCACACCAAGAAGTAAGATAGTGTCAGGGGAGTCAGGACCGCCCACAATTAGTTTCCAACTTAACAAGTGCGAATCACTAACGTGTTTCTCGATTATCTAGTAAAATTTGGTTGCGTTTAGTTTTTTGACGGAAACCTGCTTCCACGTTTTCTTGTGCGTTACCGCCAAAAAACTTACCGCAACCAAATTGTACTAGATAATTGGGGAAAATTTTAGTGATTCCCGCTTGTTAAGTTGGAAACTAAATGTGGGCGGTCCTGATACTATCTTACTTCTTGCTGTGATACAATAGTGACAAGGTATAACAACATTCGGAAGGATTGGTTATGGGGAGGCGTAGAAAGTACACAGAGAGCGTCGTGAGCGATCCGGCCAACAGTCACTGAATGTTGGATACACACAACTTTCAATCATAAGAATTTCTAAGTAATTAAAAAAATATTTGAAATCTGTGTAGATTTGGGCTTAACGTCTCATGTTTTTGCTATGACGATGAATGGGTGAGATATGAAGGCGAAATAGGGGGGTGTTAGGACGAAAGTGGCAAGTAGGAGGGCGGGGTGTATAGGGGAAGGGGGTGGGAAGGTTGTGGACTGCATTTCGTCTGACTTTCCTCCTCGACCTGTCCGGCTAGGGTGGCCCTACCAGAAGCATACGCTTCCGCCGGCATAGCTCCAGGAATCATCAAAGCGCACAAACCTCTTAACTCTCCTATGACAGTCTTATTGCAATTCCTATTGCTATTGCAATGACGCGAGTGTGTGAACCCTTGTACGTAATCCCTATGGCCCAACACGGCTTATAACTATTACCTATATCTTGTGACATTCTTATGACTTTGTGTGCACCGGGCTTAAGGGTCTTGTACGTTTCAGTATACGATTGATGTGGCTATCCATACAATAATTACAATAGTTTGTTTAAGGACTTTACTTGATATGGTTCTTGGCGATAGTCATTATCGAACTGACGTTCAATTCAAATCAATTCAATTGTTTTATTCAGTCTCCACAATATTACAAAGCAATACATAGTACAATTCATTTGTTGTAATATATCCTAATACTGTACTACTTTTTGATGTTAAAGATATATATTTTTCTTTTGCAGGTGAGTTCCCTATTCCATAAAACATCACTGCCGTTAGAGTAAGTAAAAAATTGTAGTAATTAGTAATTAATTATTTACTAGAAACTTTGAGCTGTTATTTTGTGATTGAGTTGTGTTTCTTGTCAGTACTGAACATGATTTATTTGTGAATTGATTTTGTAAGGATAAAATTCGACTTATCTATATCTAGTATCTATTTCACGTAATAATGCGTCTCTTAATTTGTTGAAGAAGTACGTTATATCCGTTTAGTCAGTGCTAAATAAAAATAAAATAAATTAAATAAATTCACATTTAGAGTCTACCCACTCAATTACGAAACTGATATTCAGTGGTAGACTTTAATTTAAAGCGACTCAAACTAACCCTGTAGGCTCCAAACACCATCGACGAGTGAGCGATAACCAATCAAAGATCGATATTTCAAATACGAAACATATTAATCAGTGTTTGGACAGTGCGAACACCTGCGGACAAATGCCAGAATCAACGAGGCTGTTTCTGAACAACTTTGAATTTATTGAGTGCTTCGTTGCTAGAAGTGCACATTTTACTAGAACACAATTACTTGATCTAGCGCTGAGTACGGGAACCTTATTTTTACCCTTGCTCGAGAGCGCGCCAGCCCAACGCTAAAACATATCGGCAAACTACTAATGTATATTGCTTACAGCAGCTGTGATGGCTGTGCCTAACTTAGTTTGTGTATCGGAAGTTATTTAGTTTGTATATTGCGAGGAGACCACTTTGTAGGCCCCAAAGTTTTATCACCATTATATTGAAACATTATTATACTAGATGGAAACTATGGAGCCAGCGACGTGCGGTATAACCATGTTACCCAAGAGAAACAGTGGAGTTAATGGAAAATGTAAATACGCCCTTGACAATGTAACATAGGGTATATGACAATATGGATCCACCTCTTAAATTCATGGTCATTGCGAAAACATAACACTATGTATCTATATAATACCACAAAAGTATGTGGATACAGTCATAATTAAATCTATAAACCTTGAAATAAACTTTGTTTTACTTTATTTTTCTTCGTTTGTAACTTTGTTATAAACTTTATAATAAACTTTGTAAATTTAACAAATTTTTTTTGACAATAATTATGATCGCAATCTAAATTCGGAAATTGTGAAAGAGTTAACTTACTTGGTTCTTGTAGCGCTGTATACAACTACATCGTAATGCCACAATCGGCATCGTAATCGGCCAATGTGTTCACATTTCCACGATTACGATGCCGATGATCCCGATAACAATGCGTAAAGAGCAAAATGAAGCAGTTGAAAGGCTTCTATAAAATGTACTCATCTGTCTATAAGGTTTTCTGTATCATGAAAATGGATACAATTTCGTCCAACTCCCACAACGTGAATACGCGGAAAAATTGAACAGAACTAAAAATGAAATTGAATTTAATTCATTGAACTTGATTAAATTGAAAAGAATTGCACACTCAACCCCTCCTCCCCCCCTTTGGGATGAGGAGTTGTGTTTACTTTTCCATTTCAGAAGGCCCCTGGTTCGATTCCATGTTTTGGCCGGGTTTTGCTATACTGCTACTCTACTAACCTTATGGTATTTTTTTGGATTAGTAATGTTTTAGCAAGTAGTAGTGATGGGACGTTTGAACGTTTACATGTAAAGGCCACGTTTAAGCGTTTGTCCAATAGTGTTTGTGTTTGTATATTATATGATAGAAACAAGCTCATATTTTACAACGGAGCCTATTAGTAGTCTACTATTACAGTTTTTTTCTCGCCACGAGTTTTAATTTTACCCTAGGTTTCGGAACTTTCAGTTATTTACTGCAATGGTCATTTTTTCCATCTTGCAGCCGTGGAAGGGGTGACTAAAACGTTAAAATGTGAATTAAAAAAAAATTAAACGCGAAGGCTATTAAACGTATTTGCCCATCTCTAGTTCTAAGTTTAAAGCATAACAATCAGTCCCAAACGAACGTAACCATCACATATTATTACTTGCACTGTATTTAAGTGTAGTCATTAAACTCAACTGCAGCTGAACGATGTCCAACAACGAACGTTTTACTAGACAATGAACAGAAATTCTCTCTTTATCTCACTTCTATTGTGTAACTAAACACATTTAATCGTGTATGTACTTGCTTGACAGAATCGCACTCTGTGTGTTTTATGTCACTGACTCAGCAGGATATTGGACAATGGTTCGTTACGTTGATTGTGGCCATAGATAGATTGATTGATTATAGATTGATGCATTGTTAATCATTTGAAAGTGAATCTGGAAAATGTTTTTTTTAGGCAATTTAGTCACACATCAAAAAACCCCACAGGCAGCACAAAGTATTGATTCTTAATTGATACTAGCATAATATGTCATCTGTTTGCAATATTGAAAAAAGTATATCAATATTGAAAATCTCAAACCACTATCAACCAATCGCGCGCTATCAACCGCGCTATCAACCAATCATAACAGTCCATTTCGAGGACTCTAAAGAAAACGAGAACACATTTTTAAAAAATTTGCAAGTGATCATTAACTTATCTAACTTTTGTGATGTGTTATTTCAACATATTTTTCACAATTAAAGAATTGTGAAACATTCATAAGAACGCGCATTAGATTCTCTCCGTGACAAAATATTTTGTTTTTACTTTGTGATAAGTTTAAAACAACTTCAACAGACATAAGTCAAGAGTCCCGTAAGGCTGGTGAACATACACTCTTAAGAAGACGATGCACCTTTGACGCGGACAAGAGGACGAGTTGACGAGGGGGGGGGTGGAGGGGGGGACAACGGGCGACCCTCTCTCTCACTCCAACCCTCATAGTTCCACCAACTTCCTCGTTCCGCATCCACCTCTTTTAAAATGAGGGTAAAAGGATTAATTAGTAGACATTCTCTCCTCCTTTTTTCTATACCAAGATACCGTTTCAACGCTAATGGAAAAGTCGAGTCTCGGTTCACTTCTAGTGGCTTTGTTTTCTAACTGCTTTGCCGTGTGACTTGGTAATTAAACTCGTGGACCTCATTGCAGCTGTAAGAGTGTATCAGCTTGTACAGGGATATTGTATGGTAAAGAGACTGTAAGAGATTTTAACAGCACTCTCATGTGTGATCTCATTTGTTTAATCGGTTACTTATGTTACATGCTTTTGTTCGTACGTATTTTCTGGCGGCACGCAGAAATGTGTTTACATGTTGAATCAGGATAAAATTGACCAAACATCATAGCCGTTTTCCAGGCATTTAGAGAATTGTGGGTAGCTACTAACATTTCGCCTTTAGACCCAGTATAGCTTAAGACTCAATTCTAAAAATAGCCGTGTTGCCGTGTTTTGTTTCGTACAAACATTGAATATGCACCAATCAAAGAAAGATACAACAATGGAGTTGCCTAGCTACACATTATTTGTCCGCCTGTGATGTCAAAGCCCCATTAATTGAGTCTTGTGCTATTACGAAATATTTTGTTGGCTACTAACTTGTTTCCACCACGGCTACCACAGTATACATTCCATGGATAAAAACAAGATGTTAACTTAATAAATATTATATAACTCAGAACCAAAAACTACTTGTAAAATAAAAGTTTTTATCACAAAGAAGTAGGCCTCAAGTAGAATCGAATATTTTTTCTGTGCCATGGATAAATTATTAAATATATTGAATTAACGAAAATCTATACCATAAGCGACGTCTGGAAGGGCGTTAAACTCTCGCTCGCCTCATTCGCGTGCATGTAAACTACCCTTTATCCATCTCTTCACTCACACCTTCTATTATTTATACCCCACGCCCATACCTTGCCCCCCTCCCCCCACGTCCATACCGTCCACTTTTCTACAAGTGAAGTAACGTGAAAATGACATTCGTTTTAAAGGAATATAACACTCCATATGAGACCTGGGTAAGTAGAATTGGCCCCTCGACCTCAATAGCTGACGTAAAAAACTGCTCGCTCCAATTTATTGTCGACGGATCCATGCAACGTATCGGATCGGTTAGAAGCCCCAGGGAGGCCTCACGTAGACTCGTATAGAAGGTTATATTGCAGCTCTGAGAAAGAAACGACAGTTAAATGTTGTTTATTAGTATGTCTATGTGCGCGCACCGGCGAAAAACGTTTAAGGATAAAAAAAGTAACGTACTGTAGAATTAACGGTACTTTATTGATATATTTTAGAGAGACTTTTCAAGATCTTGCAAAAGTTATCTTATTGGAGCGATTGGGTTTTGGATCAGCCTATAGTAAATGAATTAAATAAATTTGAAATATTACACAAGAATTGTGAAAATAACAATGTTTTAATGCTTTTATATTGAACACAGACAATTGAAATGCAAGGTGTATTGATTTCAAAATAGCTTAAAACACCTAAAGTCTGCTAAATTTTACTCTTTTTTGTGATTGGCTTGTGTTTTTGAGTTTGATTAACCATATTTCTTATTGCAATTGATTTGGAGAACAAAAATATGTTTCCATACGGTACTTGATATAATTATCATGTTTTATTTGTATAAAGTCATATATGGAATTCTGGCATGTTTACACCTTTAATTTATAAGTTAAAGGTATAAACATGCCATAAAACATAAATATATTATTCCGCTAAGCAAAGAATAATCATAATTAGTTAGAGAATTATAAAAATGTATTCAAGGTGTTTTTTCCGGAGATAAAATTAAATTTTCTTGGAAATCATCCTGCAAGAAAAAACATCCTAACATGTAACGGTTAATTAATGTTCTTAATTAACAAGACATTAAAATTAATCGTTTTCAAAGCAAAGTTATTTAGTAGCGTAATTAATTTCCCTCGAAAGAAAAAAAATCTAATCATAAAAATATTTCATTAAATAATTTTTTTTCCGCGAAGAGATTTTTAATTATATCTTGGAAATACTTTTCGGTTCGTAAAAACGAACGTCTTGAGGGTATAACTTTCACCTTCGGTCGTTTCACAGCAGCGTCACGGTATAAAAGTAGTGTAAAAGTTACTCTGGGGTGGGGGGGGGGGGGGGGGGGGGTTGATTTGTGAGGGATTCCGCCTCGAGCGCTTTTATACGATGCCGGCCGCTTATTTCGTTCTTTCGGTTGAAATTCTGTGTGGAATAAAATACAGCCGGGGAAAATCACCAAAGTTGAAAAGGGGTCGTAAGAGGGGTTAGAGTCACCGGTTTTGAAGGCGACCTTGAACTCAACTCAACCCCTTTGATGAACCGGTTCAAATAATAATAATTTTTCGTAGGAATATCCGTTATAGGGTGCACGCCAGCTTTATTACCTGATGTGCCCGTCTTTAGGTGACTCACTAGGTATGTTAGGGTGTTTGGATAGCTGAAGAGCAATGTCTGAAGACCGTTAATAGGAATTAATCTCAGCATTTGTCTTTTTGATTGAGGAAAACTTTGGAAAAACCTTCAGTCAGGACTGCCGGTGGCCGGAATCGAACCGGCGACCTGGTACTAATACGAAACATTATTTAACTGTTGTGAGTAACATTTTTATCTAGATAAACACCATTTTCTCACATAACCATACTAATTAAATAAGTAGTAAGATAATTCTTCTTTAAAACACCACAAACATATAATAGTTTATATTTAAATATTTTGTTTGGCGTTTCTGTGGTTTTACAACAATGCATTACATTTCATTTGCTTTTTATACTATATATGGGCTTCATTGTTTTCTCTTTGTAACCATAACACAATGTCTTAACCATTTTTATTATTTTTTATACGCTATTGTCTTTATGGGTTCCTGGTTTTGCTTTCTACGTACATCTTTTTTAATTGTAACCGGAGGGGAAAAGGTTTTTATAAAAAGCGGAAAACATGGCGGGAATATAACGAGTTCTTGTTTTTATCAATGTCTGTATTGTTGGTACTGCTGTAGGCCTACTTGCGTGCGTACTTGAGCGTGCGTGTGTGCGTGTGTGCGTGTGTGCGTGTGTGCGTGTGTGCGTGTGTGCGTGCTGCATACAACCACCGTGTAACTAAGCAACTCATTGGTGTTATTTCTATTTACAAAATAACTTTCAAACAAAAAACAATGCATGTTTGATTCTTTGTTTGTTTATATAACCGAAATAATCCCGTGCACAAACATGACGTATTGAAATGTTTTGCGTTTGTAATACTGGAGGGGAATTTTAATCCCCCAGGGAACAAAAAAAAAATGGTCGAAATGTTACATAGTGAGTTTTTCTCTTTATTTTTAAATAAATATATTTTGCTTTCTAATTCTATTGTAAGCTACATTCAAACATTTAGTTTCAAGGGAAAACATATATTGTAGGGTAGGTAAATAACTGTTCTGCTCTTTGGTAATACGGCTTATATCTATACAGATGGTTCAGTGAATAGACAATAATTAAGCGAGCGAAGCGAGCGTTTCCACTTGACTCTTATGGCACTTCGTTCTGTTTTTTTGTTTGTTTGTTTGTTTGTTTGTTTGTTTGTTTGTTTGTTTTTTTTTTTTTTTTTTTATGTCCGTCGATAGCGGTCGAACGGAAAGTCCAATCAAGTTGAAATTTGGACCATCCACAAGCCTCAATGTGGATTGAAGGTGTATAGTTTTGAGGCAAAATCGTTCGAAAAGTTACAAAGTTACACCATAGTTACTGCAAAATATTTTTCTGAAACAAAATGGCGGCAAAATGTGAGATAGCCAGATTTTTTTACAGATTTTTCCGGTCACGAATATGTTCATTTAATGGCTATCTGATCAATATTGGCAAAGTTACACAAAAGTTACTCAAAAATATATTTTTGAAACACAGTTACGGCAAAATGTGAGGTGGCTATGTTATAGTAAATTTTTGTCCGGTTACGAATATACTAATGTAAACGCGATCCGATACGTATAAGAGGCAGAAATAACATTTCTATTGCTGTCAATAACTGTTAGTAACGGTGGCGGACCGCGGCGAAAACATGACAGCGAAAATTCTTAGCAACGCACATTGCACTGCATCCAACAATGTCGGGAAGTATAATAGCTATGGAAATTAGAAACATTTTTGCAATGCGCATTCTTGAATTGTTGTTAATTGTTGTTTGTATTAGCATTGAAATCTTTTCGCCAGAAAGTTCGTAGATATTGACGCGCTCGCTTATCAACGCGTCAAACAGAGCGTTTTCCTAGTATATTCTAATTCGGGAGGTTGCAAGTTTGATACTATCCACCAGAAATCCTGTCTGAAGCGGTTCCGTAAAATTTTCTCAGTAAATAGGCGAATTATACTCATAGAATGGTAACAAACAGCACAATTATTATTTATATTAAAAAAATTACGTCGGACTAAATAAATTTTGTATTGTTTTTTGTTTGAAAACGTATCTTGTGTAAACGTCTAGTAATATTTAGATATTCGTCATCATGTAGAAAAAAAATAGTTTAAGAACTGAAATTAAGAGATGCGTTTCTAAATATTTTTATCACGCCATAGATCGGTTCTCAATCTGGATTTATCGCAAAAAGAGCCGAATTCGCATGAAAAAGTTTAATCTGTGAACTTGCAACCAACCGTGTCTTCAAGAATGAGTTGACTTTACCTTTCGGCTTTATGAAATAAACATCAAAGGATTTATCTTTGTTTATTCAATAGAAAG
The DNA here is from genome assembly GCA_945910005.1 of Isoperla grammatica. Classification (NCBI taxonomy): domain Eukaryota; kingdom Metazoa; phylum Arthropoda; class Insecta; order Plecoptera; family Perlodidae; genus Isoperla; species Isoperla grammatica. The sequence continues at coordinate 3,941,288 of OX246744.1, read as the reverse complement.
ATTCGTACCATAATTTAAGAAATAATGATCTGGAATGAACTACCTTCTTTTGAGTGCAAATATTATTTGTGTATTATTGAATGTAAATATTTTCATTTATTTTTCGATTCCAGGAATAAATTAAAGTAAATAAAACCTTTTAATGAATGTATGATAAACACGACACTTCCATCTTCATCATACTCCGTCTGTATACATTTGAAATAACTGCTTGCCTTGAGTTTTTGTTGGTTAATATTTTATTTTTAACTGTTTTATTATTGACGTGCTGTAACATACTGACGTTAATTTGCGCCCTAAGATAACAGGAAAAAATTTCAGCTATGTTAACATTCATTGGTTACTACATAACTTATACTACGCCATAAGATATCGCCATATTCATATAATAAATTATTTGTGGTGAAATTTGAAATTAAAATTATTTTCCGACCATTCGTGGCCATATTATTAGAAAGAATACTTTAACATATATTGACATCAAAGAAAGGTTTGTTTTCATATTCCATTCCACATAGTGCAGAAGTTTAAAGTGTTTCCTGCGATATTTTTATTGTTTGTTTTTGTTGGCAGTATGTTGCTAAACCCCCACCGTTGTATGTTTTTTTACTTATCGTTTTATGGCAATAAGTCGTCTTTAAATCACAATAGTTGACAAAGTTTTGACAAAATAGAAGGCGTGCGGCATCTTTCTCAACTCCAAGCCAGATCTTAAATGGCTACCATTAAACAAGATGTCACAGAAATATGACAACCACAAAATAATGTCACAGCTATTTTTTGTGTGTGCAGCTTTTGATAAATCTTTATCACTAGGTTGTTGGGTAGGTTTCTTTGGATAAGGAGGAAAAATGAAATATTCGCATGTAATCTTCTGACTTTTTACAGAAACACGGGCGCAAAACATAGGATATGTAGGTTGTTGATTTTTTTGACAAACAGAGTTTATTGAATCAAAGAGAAAATATTTGTATTTGTTTCTTCGTGAATGTAAATAATTAATACAGCTGGAGCTGTCCAGTGGCGTAAAAGGGTTTGATGGGGCAGTGATTCTTTGGTGGGGGGGGGGGGGTGTTTTGTTTGAAGTTGTTTGGTTTGAAGTTTATTTTTAAAAGCAAACGTAAAGTTTGTTTTCTCCGAGAATTTTTTCCTTTTTAATACATTTGTAGTCAACACAATTTAAAAAATCAAATTTTTTCATCTAAACAATGTCAGAATGAAAGTAACAAAAGATGTTTTTTTTTTTTTTTTAAAGACCGGCAATCTGTAAGAAGAACGTAAATATATAATAAGTTGTTTTAATAATTCATTATTTCTTGGTGATTCTTTTAAGATGCTATGCTCACGTTTGTGTAACATTGTTTTCTTTTTTTAATGAGAAGTAAACAGTAATATATCAAATAATTTGGCCAATTATTCTGAGAGAAAAAAAATGCTGGTATCTCTAACAAGGTTGGTTAGCTAGCGATTGGGACTTCAGTGCGCACTCACACAAGTTTGAAAGAGAAACTAACTCTTGGATGGTCTTTTTTCCTTTCATCAAAAGTTTATTGCGGCGTGGACTGTACTTTGAACGCACAAAAATTACACAAGATTAGGAGATATGGAATCGAGGGAATAATAGGAACGAAGTGTCCAATACAAGATTGGAAGCGAGCGAGAGAGAGAGCAGAAAGAGAGAGAGAGAGAGAGAGAGAGAGAAATGGCGCCGAACCGCGTAAAATAATGGAATGGAGTGGCAGCCCCAGCCCATCTATACGATAAACGAGTTAGCAGGACAGACTGAAATTGGGAGGGAGACAGAAACCCAGTAGCTGTTATCAAAAAGTCGATCGCATTCAGCAAATTGTCGATATTTATCGATCGATTGTTGCTCGAAAGCGACTAATTGCATGCGATGAAATATTGGCAGAATCCTCCCTTCGTTCGGGGTGGAAGTTGCATTAACGAATTGTTTACAAAACGTTGCTAGTTGATTGCCGGCAAAATTACTGAGAGTTTGTTTGTAACTAGGGCAAATATGGCTGTCGTATGGCCATCTACCCTCCGGAACCTCTGATTTTAATAATGTCAATGGAAAATAAATAGAGTGAATGGGATGGATGAATGAGACGTTGATTTTTGTTAGTGTATAAGTAGGTTGGATGTAAGAGAAGGCCCAACTGGCCTTAATCCCGCCTTCAATAAAGACCATCTATCTATCTATCTATCTATTTCTGTCTCTTACATTTCTCTTTAAAATGCTTTAAAACTTTCAAAAATTATTTCAAAATATTTTATCCACTAAAGACTTTAGTATCCTTTCTTATGTATATTTCGTTTATTATTACTCTTTGTTTATTGACTTTACTACATTTAGACTTTACATTTTTATGCATATTATATTATTCTAACCTTCTGTTCTTCCCACCTTTCAAAACTGAAACTATTGAAATCCTGCCAACTTTATCCACGTGGCTAAAACAACTCTAGTCAAACTAGTTTGTGTCTAATTTCAATTTAATGAAATTCAACGTTTATGACAGAAATTAAATTTTATCTCTCGTAGGTTGGTACTGAACAGCTGCTGTGGGACAGTTGCTCTGGTTCACATCTTTTATCGTCCCTCATTATCTCACTCATTACTGCTGCGGCCCTCTTTATGGTCTGTACGATTCGCACTCGTTATAGGGGTTAGAAGAAGCAGCCGCGGGTGCGCGGGCAAAATGCAGCACTATACAGAAAGAACAACGTTTGTATATAACAGTGTTTGGAAAGACGTTGCCGGTGTATGCAGGTTGTATGTTGACCTAACCTGTAGAACTTTTGGTTTATGTATGTTAAAATTGTCTTAAAATGCCAAAAAGTAAATCACTAAAATAATTGTCATCCTAGATAATTTAGCGATATTTTCTTTCTTGGGATTGTTTCTTAGTTCTAGAGATACTTTTAGTATGAAAAACCGACCTTTTTATTGAAAAGTGCAAAAAAAAAAAAAAAAGAGCACTCATTTTTGTAGGTATGACATATTTTGGTGTATTTTTTCACGCATTTTAAAGCATTTTCAAATCAGTGTATGTCAACATTTAGGGGCAACTTAGTTCAGTATACTGTGTATACACGTAACGGGATAATGTTCATATTAGAGTTAAAAATATGTGTTTTTATTTCAACTATAATAGAACACAAATGCGCCTATCACCAGCTCTAACAAAAATATCCCCCTTGTAAAGTTTACGAAAATGATACTTTATGGCATTGTGAAGTACAAAATGTGTAGCCGCGAGACTAAAGAGTTACTTTGTATTGTTTCTCAGTAAAAACAGCAAACCAAATTCAGTTCAAATTCAACCAAACATCAACTGCAACATTACAACAACGAATCATCCAACCATTACTTTGTCTTAGGAATAAGTAAACGGTGACTTTGGAGCCATCCTAGCAACGAAGCACTCAATAAATTCAAAGTTGTTCTGAATTGGTCTTGTTGATTCTGGCGTTTGTCGGCAGGTGTTTGCACTGTCCAATCACTGATTCATATGTTTCGTATTTGAAATATCGATCTTTGATTGGTTATCGCGCACTCGTCGATGGTGTTCGGAGCTTACAGGGTTGGTTTTGTCGCTTTAAATTAAAGTCCCCCACTGAAAATCCGTTTCGGTACTGAGTGGGTAGACTCGACTAAATGTGAATTTATTTATTTATTTGATTCATATTAAATTTTGGTACCCCCTATGGCCTCCATGCGCGTTATATCAATACAGCTCAAAGTTAAGGTCGTTACATGTTCTCCCCTGCTCGCTCATCGTGCAACGTTGTGTATTGATTGTATTGTCACAGCTGGTGGGTCCACTATGTCGTCTAGACGAGACGCTACGTGAGAGGAGAAGATAAGGTATTGATTACAGGTGATGAAAGGGTTGCTATGTCTCGTGTCTCTTCTAGTAAATCTCGGCAACTGTTCTCGCTAGATGCGAGAAGACGACGATACAATATGTGTGGATATACCATTGTTATGCACGAGGAGAACTTATAATTTAGATCGTATTTTTATCTATTTCAATATATTTCTTATTTAGTATTTACTGTATTTGGGAAAAGGAAAAACACATTTTGTTTGTAGGCTCGTATGGACTCAAGCCTTCCTCAACTTAACCTCTCCTCAGCCTCGCCCAACCACAAATCACAGAACAGCATTGCTATGTGGACGGCTCTGGTGGCTAGGTGAAGTTGAGGAGAGGCTGAGTTAAGGAGACGAGGGCTTGAGTGTGAACTATGCATTCGTAAGATAAGTAGATAACAAGAAGCCATTCGCATTAAAATCGAACTGTCTTCTTTTCGTGTTTTTGTTTGGTCTTTTTAATGCAAACAGAAAGATTTTCTCTCCTCATCCTCCATCCCTTCCACCCTTCTCTTACTGTCCACTCGTATCTCATTCCATTTACCTCCCTCCCCCCCATTTTCTCTCTCTCTCTCTCTCTCTCTTTCGTTGCTGCCCGTAGCTCTACTGCAATAAAATACTGTAATCAATCATTTAATTATTTCTCTCTGCCCATAACTCCGTTTACTGCACTCCTACTCTCAGAACTAATTTAATTATTTCCGGGATTTTCTTAGCTTAGACAGAGTGTTATCCATCTTGTATTGACGCCATAATTGCGCAATTTATGAGGGCTTTGGCTAATACCTTAAAGTAAACAGAACAACATTTACAACGAAGATGATAAATGGGTTAACATTTTTATTTTTCCTGAGTTTTATTCTAGTATGCAGACGGGTTGTGGTTGTACAACAACAGCTGTTAGACAGCAACAGACTAAATTTATGGTCTTATTATATTTTCATTATTTCATGTTTTCTTGCTTTATTCTCATTCCTCGTTTTATGTTTTTTTCGCACAAACATTGCTTGCATGAAATGGAAAGCCACAGATTTCCTTAATCTAGTCTGCATTGCAAATGTAATAGTAATTATATAATCATTTAATAACATTATTTTTTGATACTGCAACTCACTGTATAAATAATGATATAATAAATATCTTATTTTTATGTGTTCAAAATATATCACTTAAATTCAATTCTACTGATTCAATTTTATTAAAAATTGCGCTTCATTTTAAAATGCTTTTATAATAATGTGTAAGATATGATGATAGACTAACAAAGATCTCTGACTCTTTCTCTCTCCCCCCTTTCTTTCTCCACTCTGGTTGTCAATCGCGAGGTAGCATCGTTGCCAAAATATGAAACGTTAAACCCAATCATAATCATCATTTTTGCCAATCACACACTGAGAAACCCAACTATAACGCAATAGAAGAGTTAGCTGCATCATCTCACTAACTGCCGCACTTTTAAATCCACTTTTACGTCCATTAGACAGAACAGAAGTTAAATAGCTCTAATTCTTTCCCAGCCAGATCTCTGCCGACCGCTATTAGCGAATAGAACTTTTTGCTCACTAAACTCGAGCCGTGAGTTAAATGCCAGATCGCAGGTGAAGGAACATTAAGACAAGTTGGGGACGTAGATTGTGGTTACGTGAGGCATGTTCGTGGGTAATTGGCCCCTACCGGCCGGCGATATACGGGCCATCCTACAAACATCGACCCTTGGCGCGCAGAAACAGATTACAAGCTACCGGTAATTATGTAAATAAAACCCAGTCTTTTAATGTAATGATTAGCAATGACAGTAACAGTAAACATAACAACAATAACAATAACAATGACAATAATGTTCGGAGCCTACAGGGTTGGTTTAGTCGCTTTAAATTAAAGTCCCCCACTGAAAATTGGTCTTATTATTACTGAGTAGGTAGACTCTAAATATGAATTTATTGCATTTATTTATTTTATTACCTATCCAGGGACTACTATGCTTTACCGCGGTGAGTAGGTTTGCGTGCATTGGTTAACCTGAGAGCGATCCCGGCGGAAGCGTATGCTTCTGGTAGAACCACATCCTAGCCGGGAAAGTCTAGGTGGAGAAGCCAGAGAAAAGGCGGTCCAAGTCCTTTCATTTCCCTTTCCAAAGCGTTAAATAAGTTATTTAAAAAAAATGGAAAAAGGAGTAACCACATGAAAGAAAACTCAATTTTCTAGAGGATGACAGATTTTGGGTTTCTTTTAAAAGCGTTAAAAGCATTTCAAGCAATTTTTGCCGCCAGATATCGAGGTTAGGTCAATGTTTTTAGGCCAGAGAATAACCGCTTCCTGGAGATAGATAAACCATGTTAACAATAGCGGTCAATGGAGACTACCCCTATCACTTGTTCTATTCAAAACTGGTTTTTCCAACTGAGACTAATGGTGAATGGTGGTCAACTTCTACCCCGTGCACCACCAACTAGTAAGCGGAATTCATCCCCTACAGTCTTTGATACAAGAGTTGCGTTGTACCTCGATGATAATAAGCTCTCCGACAACCCTCTACTTCATTCCTAGATGAGGGCGATGAACTCTGAGAATGGGCACTCTAGTACGCACTAACGATAGGGGCTTTATATCTTTGGGGGGGAAGGGGTTCTCGTTTTAATAACCGCAAGAAATTAAGTTTTTTTTATTTTTATCATCTTGTAAAAGTAAACCAAATATGTCATCCTCCAAAAAGATATGATTCTCTTTCTTGTTTTCGATTGTTGCTGTAACTACAATTTGTTACTAGTTTTAATAGTGTTAGTGTTAGTGTAGTGTAGTTTCTACTGTTCCGTTTTTCATTTTTACATATTATTTAATTGTGAGAACGCTATATACAGAGAACTAACAGACAATTTCTTTAATAATGTTTCTTTTATCCAATACATCTTTCTACGTTTCAAATCTTCTTATTTAACTTTTATTACGTGATATTTATAACACACCTTTTCCTACTAAATAAGGCCACTACTCGAAATATTGCGTTAAAGTTTTGTGACAATGAACAGTGATAAATAAAATAACTTGTTTTATAACATCACACCTGTTTTAGTAAGTTTCTCTTGGATATTATTGTAAAGCATTTTGAAGAAATGTTAAACTGAGAGTTCGCAGGCTTTGGCAGGACGTAGATCAACACAGACTTACGACATTCTTTCAACCCTCCAATCACGAGTTCATGCACAGTCATGGATTATGGATTCCGGCAACCTTCCTAATTATAATGACGTCATCTTTTAACTAGAGCGTCCGTCAAATTGTACCTGCGAAGTGTGAACATTGGAATTAACACGACGCTCCTTTCTGTCGGGCATATTAATGCTTGGCTGGCGGGTCATGTCACAGTCACATGTCTGTCATTAAAAAATGTGACATTTTGCTCTCGTGATATCCAGTTCTAGCTTTTTAAACTTTTATTACATAATCGGTTGGAAAACCTGCTCGAATTTCTCCCGTCCAATCTGTGGAAACGGAAGGGTCTGTCAGTTGTATAATATTTTACTGTATTGGCGTACACTGAAGAACATGTAATGGTATATTACATTACATCCTAAGGTGGCAAAACAGTTTAAGAGTAAACACTTTTTTTGTATTTGTATTTAGTGACTTATTCTAAAATTAATTACGGAATACAAAGTGATGAAACCTCCCATAATGTTGACACTTATATAATTGTAACAAAGACTCGATTAACTCTTTTTGGGGTAAGCTAGCACAAAGCGATCACTTAAACCTAGTTTATATTGTTTCCCGTTTATCGGGTCGAAAAGTTGATAAAAAAGTTCTGACTAAAATTGTCCAATAATACCAACATAATTTTATTTTCCAACATCTGCTTGAAACAGGTTCATAAGTATATTATCTACAACTGTGCATGGGAAAAAATTCAGAGTAAAAACGTTTTTTGCGGAGGGCGGTGAGTTAAATCTGTGTATATAAGATGAATGGCGGTAGGACCTGCTTCTGTAAATGTCCGAACCATATCATACACCTGCGATGTGAGCGCGACCGCTACTGCATTGAGTGTAAAATCAGGGCAACGCAGCAGCACGCAAGGTCGTGTAAAACTAGGGTAGCTCTCTGCCGGACCCCACTTATTCCGCATCAATGGAGAGATCCCGTATGAGCCCGGGATAGAATTCGGCTCAGGGTATATCGTATACCTCTGGCTATTGTAAGAGGCGAGAAAATGGTTTCCCTCCCTTTCCCTATCCTGCCCTTAACCCCTTCGAATATTACCCCTCCTTGCCCCTTTCCTCCAATGACTCCCTGACGTCATATGACCAACTTGGCAATCGAGTACGTATTTAAACCCCATATAATCAAAATCGACGTGTACATGAAATGAACTCTTAATTTCCTATCCACAATAATTTTCGGCATCGCGATCGTAATTGGAATCGGGATCGCCATCGTATATTTTCAAATTCACAGACATAACGATGCATTTGTGAACAGCGCCATAAGAAAAATATTATAATTAGGTAACTCCTTTACGGATTGCGTTTGCGATCCCGATACTGAAAATTGTGGTCGTCGTAGGACAACTTTACCTGTACGTGGAGCAGCTATGAGTGCAACAAAGTGCGAAGTGGAGCGTGCTCCCTCGATGCAGCCGGTAGATGTTGGGGGATGATGGAGGGTGGAGCGGGAGGATAGGGGCTTGAGGGGAAGGTCAAAGGTTACGCAGATTCCCGGTAAACCGAGCTAGGGGTGGGAACATCGTATAGAATGTTACCTATAGCTGTCAGTTCGAAACTGTGCTAGTTCAGAATGGATACATACATTTATCATATCACAACACTTGCGGCCCTCTTCTTATTACATATACTAGACTCAACGTGACTCCTATCTACTGCCCATTTTATACACGCGGATTCAACGAAAATAAACAGATTACTCTCGTTCTTTTTTTCAAACATACTTGAAATTAATTTGTTTGAAGATTCAGTCCACGTTATAAGTACATTTTGAACAACACTTTTACTTTCGATTAAAAGTTTGAAATATGTCAAAACTTAGGGTGGTTATTTTGACAAGAGTATGAATTATCTATGGGCAGATTTAATACGAAAGAATATATTTTACCTTTATATTAGAATAATGCAAATAGATGAAGGTATACTTCATTAGATCCAAAGCTCGACTGATGCAGATATATCAATTCATAGGTTGCACGTACGTCACATCTTTGCGCGTGGTGGCCACATTTGTGATCAAACTTTGACGTTGCCTTGGAGAAACAATTGAAGGCTGTTGTGGTAGAACACAGAAATTCTTAGTTCTTTACAATTTAGCCTGTTTTTTAAATAAAATTAATATGTGTCGTGATTTTTAATTTTTCATTACTTATGGTTACTTTTTAAATTCTAAACTGGGCTTATTTATCGAATTTGAATAGTATTTGTCAATGATCTAGGATTGGTCCTCATCAATTGTGTCGCAATCATGGCCGCTGTGACGTCACGTGGGAACTATGAATATAGATTTCTGAAGGTTGAGTATATCCCTTATTTTAACATTCAATTCGAATTCATCTGAATAGCGTATACGTTCTTATGCGCGAGACGAGACGAGAGGAAGATGTTGTTTTATTTCATCAGTATCTCCGGCTCAACTATAACTCGCCTTTTGGTTAAAGGTCAGAGTTGAAATTGAGGTGTATATAAGTTGGTTTAATTAATGTCATAACAACGTAATCCATTAGATTCGACGGAAGTATGGCCAAGTGTATTTGTGCAACTAATTACATTCTAAGAATGATAAATGTGTTGAGGAGAATTCTTTTTATACTTATCTCAGCTGCATGATTTAATATGTTTTCAAGTGTTTCATTAATTTTCCTTGCCTCTCTCTCTCTCTCTCTCTCTCTCTCTCTCTCTTCTTTCTAAAATAAGTAAATATTCAAATAAGTAATAAGTAAATAAGTAAATATATATGTATGAATTCTAAGATTTTGTCGGTTGCAAAATATATAGTACAAAAACATTTTTACGGTGAAACCAATCCAACGTTTATTTTTATAAAATAATTGTCAACGTTTCGACGACTGTAGAGTCGTCAAGTTTTTTATACAAAATTAACGTTGGATTGGTTTCACCGTAAAAATGTTTTCTTACTAAATATATATATATATATATATATATATATATATATATATAAACATGGTTTTAGGTGAGTGTGACCGACGTGGCGTAATAACCCTATATATTTGTAATTAAACAAATATATATTTATATATATTTACAATCAGGAATCATTGACAACAAATAGAAACAAACTTGTACTCATTCCACTAAATCAAATAAACGTAGACTTCCAAAGACTGGTATGTTATGTACAATTAAAATTTATTTTAGAATTAATTACACAGATTACATTTTTATGATAATGAACAATACATAAAAGTAGCATTATTTTTAACAGTCGTAAAACTTAATCCAGGAACGCGAAGGTCGTAATCTCCATATAACATATTACGGTGTGCCATGCAATAAAGTTATGTAATAAAATAAACCCGTATAAACTATCATAAACCTAGTTTCATTCATTCATTGTGTTAACTGAAGGGTAAGAAAATGTCAGAGTTCCATATTTGTACAAATGTCAGTAATAATTATTTATCTCATATTCTTCATTTCAAGCACACAGGCCATGGACTGTAGGTCATATCTTCAAGCAACAGAAGTGTAGCGTTATCGTGTCAGTACCACTTGTTGGTATACGTCGGTCATATAAAATACTTTTGAGGTTAAAATGGAATAATATTTTAGAACAAAATGGCCGTCTTTACGTCACGTGGCAACTGTGAAAAGAGTTTATTAGTCTGACGTCACGATTACCCTGTCAACCAATGACGAACAGTATTTGTGACTCCAAACAATCATGGCAGTTGTCAATTGACAGATAGTTTTGTTTTTGCAAACATTGTAGCGAGGGTGATCCGTTTAGATATTTCGTTTTCCTTAACACGAAACAGTGAAAAAGAAGTTGATTAAATTGATTAGTTAAGTATTGTTTTGATACAATTACTATTTTAAATAATATCTACGTTTCAGAAAGTTGTTTGGAGTCGGACAATTCGTCCGCATTTAATCTGACGTCATCACTAATACAGTCTATAGAACGATTCAATCTATGTAACATAACTAGTAAAACACTAGGGTAGAAAAGTGTATATAATGACTTTAGTATTTTGATAGGGGTTGGCGGGTGGAAGGAGGGGGGAGGGGGGCGCAGTATATTGATAGCAAGGTAAATAAACGCTGTAAAACGTGTAACTATATTATTTCATGTGAAAATAACTCTGCTTATTTACTTCGTTGTGACTAATATGATTATTCCATCGATGATTCGTTAAGAGTGTTGTACTTTTTTTTGTAACTCGACATAACGACTGAATTGAATCCCGATGCACGCTATTGAATTTACTCCGTATAGAATAGTGGAGTCGAACTCGGGGGGGTTTAAATAAATTATTTAGTAAAAACATTCGTTCAAGTGGAGTTGTATGCAATGCTTAAAAAAAAGCGGTACATTTATAATCTAAGGTCAACCCAATTAGTTTTGGAGCGTTTTTCGAATAGAAGCGTTTTGAATCGATACGGTACTCGATCGTAACTGTCGTCAATGCTCTTCATTGCGCATGGTTAGAATTTTATCTGGTCTAAAAAGCGGTAATAAGTAAATAGATTACTTTGTTTTATTTATTTCTAGTCTACCCATGCTCAGTTACAAAAACTGTGTTTCAGTGAGGTACATTACAATACAATACAGTTTGCTTCGTTGCTATGACGGCTCCTCCGCAGTCACCGTTACCGTAATTACTATCGTAATAAGGAAAACAAATCGTTATATCTACATTTAAATATAAGAACATTAATTCATGTAAATAAACATATATAAATTATAACCGTAATAAACTTAGGTGTGAAAATAAAATGAAAATTACTAAAAGCATTAGGGAACAGAAATGATGCTATACTAGAGCTACATGAAAATATCGTTTGTGTATAGATGCTACAAAGTGCTATTTTTCAACTAAAATTAATGTTTTTGCACAGCATAACCTAATATTTATTCTTTGTTTTTGATGAATTAAATTTACTTGATTTTAGTTTAAATATTATAGCATTTAAAAATATATAAATGTGAGGAAACTTTAGTCATGAGTTTTGGCAAATTCTAGATGCTAAAAATGCTATAAAATGCCATTTACACGTGTGTGTGTGTGTAGTCATGTCCTTGTTGGTAACGTAGTATTCATTATACTCTTCCTGGTGTGTTAGGTCTGCGGTTGGATCGGGATGAGAACTGCTTCAATCATCGTTGTTAATTAGGTCTATTCACATGGAAATTGTACCCACACACAAAGCTACCAGAGTTGCCAAGTTTACATTAAAGATAATGGAATTACCACTTAGAGAATATTGTCGGTAGGAATGGTGCGTATTGTCTACTAAAACATGCACACAGAATAGAAGTCCTAGGGGGGGAGGGGGGGCGGTTTTAGGGCAGATATAAATGAATTTATTTACAAAATGGTGATTTTGTGGCTCATGCATATTTATCAATGTTCATTTTGAGTTTCTATTGTCATCAGTACATGGTTTATATACAGGGTTTGTTTTGAATTGTTTTTACTCACACAATTACAATCAATTATACTTAATGGGGCGAGAAAAACACTTGCAAATTAGTGTAACAAACTTAGGAGTTGTACAAAGGAATGGGTAACATGTTGTAGAGTTTTAAAGTATGTGTGCAGAGATATGATACATATTTTATAATCAAAGTTAATTCTGGTTTTGTCAGTAGTGGAGTATGGAAACTATTGGATTAAAATCCTAGTGAAAAAATACATTTTTTTGTATTTAAGGGAATGTTTTTAATAATATGACTAAACATTGTATTTAAATACAAATGTTGATTGTTTTGTACTACGGTGCCTTGATATGTTGCTGAATTCTACTGTACTGTAGTTATTTTGATTTTGTTTAATTATTGATTCAGGGCATCAAGAAACGGACACATTTATTATTATTGACTTATGTAAAATTATTCTATAATTACATACTAAATAAACAAACATCTTAATTACCAAAATATGCAAAAAAGTCAATGTAACCATCAATGCTTTCTACATAATCATAGTAACATAAATTACACAATTGAAACTACCCATCATGAAAATGCAGACAAAACCTACAGAAGACCGTCGCTAAATATTTGACAAAGGAAAACAGCTGCTTATGTTCAAGCATTTACTCTATTCATATACAAAGTTAGTTTTATTTCTGTTTGCAGATTCATTTACTCTATCAACAGAGCTGAATGGTCGTCAGCAAACAATGGAGAATTTACCGAAACGTTACTTTATATGAAATATGTCCGGTTTTTGTGTGTTAAAATTTGTATAACAGTGGACGGCAAATATTTGTACACGTCACCTGCTTAGCAAGCATCCGTGTGGATAACACTGTATACAAAGTTTTACTTGTATTTGCGTTTCTAAAGAGCGACGCACAAAAACGTACTTAACAGTAAGAAATGTAGTTTATACGTCAAGTGTTGTAGATACTGAGCTTGAGTTATACCATTGCGGCTTTAGGTGGAGACAAAGATGAAACATCAGTTGCGCTAGTTTATCTCACAAACTGCGTTTTTGTTTTAAGAACATTTCTCATACAGAACGTTTTAGACAGTTATAAGGTACTTTTTCTATAGTTAATTCATAATTTTTCTTTACACAGAACGTGCAAATTGTTTGTTTTTAATAACTGAGTAGATTTTATCATTGTAATACAAAGGTAAAGGATTTAGAACTAATCTTCTTTACTTAAGTCTACGTTTGCAACACGAATTCAGCTACGAATTATCGTTTACTATAAAAGCGTTTGTGTTATTTGTGTAACTTCAGGGGATTACTATCCATAAGTATCGGGAGGAACTAGGAAGATATATAGTTAATGCTGGAAGTATTCTAGGAGCTGCTGAAGTTAGTTTTGTTGATGACCCATTTCTTTTTCTAATAATGGTTGAATCACACACAACTATATTTAGTGTTTCGAGACTTATTTAAAAAAAAATATTTTTCACTATTTTTGTTGTTGTTGTTTCAATAACTCCGTTATAATAATTTTCATTTGGTTCTGACTGTCGGTAAGTTTAAAAAAGATTCCTCGAGGTAATAAATTTGAAAGGAATGCGTTTTGCCTATCAGCAAATGAGAAAATAGTGTTATTGGTGGAGGGGCCGGGTTATAGGGGTATTTTTCAAAGTGCCTCCGTTAAGGCTGCCCATGACGCTTCAGGCGTTTTTTGTGTAAAAACAGGTAATTATTACTGAAGTCATATTAAATGTAAACATCTGAAAGTGTAATTTTTTTTCATACATTTTAAAAATCATTTTCAAAAAATATTAAAATTTTCTTTAGGCCTATATTTTTTTTTTTAATTTGTAAAATATTCAAACTGCTATTATTTGTTTTTCATTATAGACTTATAAAGATTCCGAAAAATTAACATGTTTCTTAAACAAATAGGAAATGAAGAAACGAAAATAATGGGTACAATGATGTTTGATTTCTTACATAATCCCTAAACCATAATATTGATTCTTCTAACTAATGTGTACATCAATTAATTACATTTACAATTGTCAGTGTCTTAATTTATTAGTTCTTCTCAAAATCGTTGATACATTCTATATGTGTTTACAGCAACTAAATAATTAGTAATTACTTAAAGCTTTGTCGTTTTCGAATATAAAATACACATTGAATTCTTATATAAACCCCTATTGCGCAGTACGAGAAAATTGTATTAAATCCAAAGGTCGATGTTTTTTGCGACGACGCCAGCCCAATAGTGCTTAACTCATCCAATCACTTTATATCTAATAAGTAGTCAGCTTCATCTCGTGCGCAATAACACCCGAAGGCTCTAGAGCAAACCTCTTTTTTCGTTTAAATATAACACGTGTCTGTGTTCCGCGTTCATTAACGGAATTGGCTGCTAAGTGAAGTGACATATAATGTGTTTAGGGCGAGTTTTTTTTTTAGTAAAATTAACAACTCATCAAACATGAGAATGATATGCAAATTTATATTTACTCTATTATTTAGTAATTCTGAATAAATACACTTTTATAGACTTCATTACATTAGCCTCTATACTGATAGAGATCATGGATTAGCGGTAACATGGGAGACTCTAGCTTGGGAGGTTGACGGCAAGGTCCACTAAATCCCCTGGCGGGGTGTCGTCGAACTCGAAAATACTTCGCGCGCGCTGCGCGCACTCTACTAGCAATCTAGTGAACCTTGGTTGACGGTTGTTTGATCTAAAGGGCCGTGATTACTTTTATTCTTGATAGATCAATGACAACAATGCTCAACGATAACAAGTAGTTTTCAAATGTTATGTTAAGGTGCGTTTTTCACTGTTGTGCATTGATGTCATTGATGATTTAGAGGGCCGTGATTTTCTCCGTCTACGGGTTACAGATCAATTTTGAAAACCATTTATTCTAGTGTGAGAGGGATGTATGAAAAAATGGGCGAAATTATTTTTCTTTCTTTTCTTTTAAACTGTGTTTATTACTATAATTTCATTATTACCATCATACAATGTCTTATGTTTTGATTTAAGTTTTAATATAAATAAAGGGCTTGCTGGCCTTAATAATACCTAAATAGATACTTATCTATCTATATACATCTATCTATGTTAAAAATACACACACAATTTTAAAATGGTACCAAGGTCACCAACAAAACTGTGGATTTTCGGAGTATGGTTTTTTCTCCTTCCTCACCTAGGGCCACTGTCTCTGACATGCAAGAGATCCTGGTACCGTTCTAAAATTGTGTATGTATTTTTAACATTTATTCCGGGTCAATAAGTTTCTGCGTGTGACATCAATAAATATATGTATGTATGCATGCATGCATGTGTTTTTGAACATCATGTTTTAAAGAACGATATTTAAAAGTAATGTGTTAATCTTTTAGATGCCCTTTGGTTTCAAAAACTTTGCCATCGCTTTGTTATTTAAATGTATGCACCCTGCTCCCAAACAGTTTGTCTTATCGATTTAATAAGACTAATGTTTTAATATCAGTACATACAAATCTGTTATAAGTTTAAGACACGTAAAATAAAAATATTTCTAACGAATCAAAATATTTTCTGTTTTGTATTTTGCACCTTTGTCTAGTAGTAGTAGTATTTTTATTTTTCAAAATGAGCTTTCGCTTTTTACAATGGCAAGTATGTACAATACACTTGTGATATGAACACATGAAAATGAACGAATAAGGCGAAGAAATTACATTAAAGAAGTTACACAGATTCACGTGGTTATATATAAAAACAAGATATATAAACCTAGGCTTAGAGTAATACTTAAAAAAAAATATATATATATATATAATACATTAAAAAAAACACACCTCAACGTTATAATAATAATATTAAACTAATACATAAAAGACTGTTTTTATATTATTATATTATATATTATATTCGTTTTTAAAGTCAATCTTGCACTGTGACGGACACACTTTTAAAAATAAAACAAATATAATACAACTACCTATACCACCGCATAATGTATTTTCCATGTGAAACAGTCTGGCAATGTCATAAAATCTAACTTGACACTCTATGTTAGTTGAACATAAAATGTCACCCGCAGCCATGTCATATAATATTTGTTTTCCCGAGAAAATACCCTTTTTGCTTTTATGTACAAGGGATGATGTTTCAACGAGACAGCATTCAAAGAGAAACAGTCAAAAAAGAAACATACTTGTTTGTGTAGTGGTTGACATAATTTTTACATCTGTAGTTGAACTATTGAATAGAAAATGATATGATACATTAAAGTGGGTTAATTAAAAATTCTTACTTACTATTATCTAACAAGAGATAGAATAAAAGAGTTCTGCATATTATCGCTTAGCTATACATATGACGCAGTGAAGTTTACTTGAACAGAGTATAGACACAGGTTTTGAATAATATCTACCATACGAATAAAAGAATCTCAGCACTTTCCATGGATTTAAGAATAAAACAAGAATAAAAATATTCAATAAAACCTTTTTGGATTTATTTTATACTCCAATATTCAAGACTTCATAAATCCAGTTGTTTCTCGGCGTTTGCGAGATGAAGAACGGTAACAACGCTATTTGTAGTCGACGAAGGAGTTACTGGTTATTTATGTGCATATCGCCAGGAGTTTGGAATATTGAACAGCTCGATATTGCTGATTCTTTGTACGATAGAACTAGACCAACCACGGTGAATTGTATTTATTTTTCTCTTTCGGAATAAATTTAAATCCACAGTTCAAAATGTCAGTTTTCATGCCAGATGTTATTAGGATACTGTTCAGCGTTGGAAATAAAATAATAATTGGTCATAGAAACCCTGCTGTAATATTTGTTTATTGTTCGACGCACTTGACAGCTATAGGAGACGGGGTTATTTTTAGAGGAGACAAAATATATTTGAGAGGCGGGTTGATGGGGAGGGGGGGGGGGGGGTAACTGGAGAAAGGAGACAAATAGAAGGATTTATTTACAAAAAGGTCAAGGGGATGAAAGGGGGTAAGTGACGGATCTCATTTCGTCATCTCTTATGACTGGTTGGGTAGGTTGAATTTTAGTGACGTCATTAAATATATTTTATTTTCCATTTTTATATTTGTCCCCCCAAGATAGGCCTTGCAACGTAAGTCAACTAGGTTACCGCTACGCCGCGCTGGTGTCGCATGAAGCAGCCGTACACAAGTCGTTCATGGCGTATATTATTGGCCACTTAAAATATACTAGATGCACTCTGGTGGTAAACAAATACACTTATGAAGGGGAATTTGGCTTTCTGATGGTTTTTTAGTAAGTGATCAATGACGCAGATAAAAAGGTGACTTAATAGTTAGCTTGTGTAGCCATTTCGCTACTGGATACATTCCTTTGATTGTGATAACACTCCTCGATAAAAGATTAGGGCGAGATACACAGTCAACTTTAGTAAAGGATTTGTTTATAGTTGGTATGCTGTTTGCTTTTCTTATGGAAACTAGCATGTTATACCTAATAAAACAATTCCATAGCAACAAATCCTATACTTAACTTGACTCTATGCACAGTCCACTTAAGGGCTGGTCCACACAGATTTTGTAAGCATAAGATTTAAGGTTTAACGCGTAGTCATAAAGTTGGATCATAGGAAACACGTACTGGCGTTCACACAAAGTTTTAGTTTTATTGTTTTCATTGTTGTTCTTGACAACAACGTATTAAAACCTTAAATCTTATGCTTAAAAAATCTGTGTGGACCAGCCTTAAGTAAATGTTTTGTTTAGGGTTGCTATGAAGTTCTTCTTTTATGAAAAATAAAACAATTTCATAGAAACGAATCCTATGATCAAACTAACAGTTGACTGTGCATATGACCATACTGGTCTAAATGACAGTTACCCCCCTTAGCTATTAAGTCTAAAAGGTCAAAAGTCGGTATTGGATAATTCATGAGTTTGTTCGTTGGTAGATACGTGTGTGGAATTGTCTAGGTGGCTGTGTGGTATAATTGACACACTGAAGGACAGGGAGGAAATCGGTGGAACTAAATTTAGATGGCGGTGGCTTTAAACCCACCCCTTCCCACCCCTCTCACCCGTAGCTGGCGTCGTTCAATAATTGAAAATCTTTTTTGTGGTTGTGCGAAACCCAACGAGAGATTGACAGTTCTGGGTTGAGTTGAGGGCGGTTTACAGAGTTGATAAGGTGGTTTTGGATTGACGGTTGCAATAATCTTGACAATGATCCCCTTTCTTGGTTCCCGTGTCACGTTACAGAGGCCTTGAGTGCCTATCTGGAGCTTTGGTGGGGATAGGTTTTAAATTGACTTGTTTATATGGTGGATTCACACAAGTATTGAGTGCGTATTATAATTTATATTATTATTATAAATTAATGAAAATTAAATAAATTAAATAAATGAATATAAAACAAATACAAAATAATTCTAAAAAATTATGCAATATAATGTAATATAATATAAGATTAGTTCAAAAGTTGTATGCGCCCTACCCGACATTTTGTCGTTATCGGGATCGCAATTGCAATCCACAAATCGTGAAGGTGATCAATTATACATGAATCTTATGGCGCTGTAAGCTACAAGCTTGTTTTCAGCATGACAAGAATAATGGCTTTCCATTGTTGCAATGGTGAAAACATTTTGAAGCTTACTGCATTGTTTATATAACGAGGTATTATTAAATATTTTGTATGCTTCTAACTTGTTCTATCCATGGCATCCAGGCTTACCATTGGTTGTTGCCTTGGTGAAATAAAACTATTAACTTTCTAATTATGTCATAATAATACTGGGCCTAAATCGATCTTTATAAATTAAAAAAAATATAACTAATTCATTTTTATTCATATAACATATTACCATAATTGCGTATGAGTACGGCTAGTGGTAGTTCAGCTGCCTGAAGCGACTGATTACGGCTAAAAACGTTTTCACATTCCTCTTAAACCTCTTGTTTATGTGAATGCTCTACCTTCTGATTGGTCTACAAACAATATTCGCGCCTTATTCGCGTGCATAAAACCTCGACTTTAATAAAGCCCAAAAACTCCATTATCTTTCCCTAAAGCGACGACTTAATATTTCGTTAAAACCAATTAGTGCGTGGAAACCCGTTCTCTTATCACACCGCTCCAACCAATAACGTGTCGCTTTTAGCAACACCGCCGCCGAAACGTAGAGCGCTCTTCTTATTAGCAAACATCCCCCTCCCCTACAACCCCTTAACGAAACAGCCAGATAAGCTTACCCACGTTTCGCAGCGTTAGGGGTTTTGAATATCTTCCACATGGTCGTGACGTCATGGGAGCAAAACCTATAAATCCACGAGACGAAGGAGAAGAAATTGATTCGGCGGGGTTGGTGTCTTGGAATCGAACCCCCATTTCCGGTTCATTTCCTTTGAGCCCTCGATCGTATTTCCCGTAAGCTCCAGCCGTGACGTCAGAGAAAGGAAAGGGGTGAGCAAAATAGTAGAGGGGTGGGTTTTGTCCAGAGAAATTGATGATTTTCAGAATCGATCTAGGAATCTTAGACGGAGTTAATCACGGCTCTCTAGATATTCAATGACAACAATGCACAACAGTGAAAAAAGCAACTTTAAACAAATTTAACATAACATTTGAGAACTAGTTGTTATTGTTGAGCATGTTGTCATTGATACCATACGCCTGTATTACACGGTCAAATTTTTCATCCAACTCCTTGAATTCAAGGACACAAAAGCATCAATAAATATTTCCTATTATTGTATTTGACTACATACTGACTGTTTTTGATGCGCTTTTGTCCTTGAATTCAAAGAGTTGGATGAAAAAGTTTGGCCGTGTATAACAGGCTTTAGATAGAAGTAATCAGGGCCCTCTAGATCAATTCTGAAAAACGTCTATTGAAGTTAATTCTATCTAAACTGGGTTTGGGTTTAACGACGTACTAGACAACTAATCAAATAACAGTGGGGGGTGGAGAAGGCTATTAAAGAAAAAGAAAAATAAGTTGGAGGTCAAGTAGGAGGACTAATATTAAAAGTGGTTCAGGGGATGATAGTGTAAGAGGGGACCTTATTTTTTCGCGCCTCTTACTTTCAACACACTACACAGGTATAAAGTTCGCCCAACGAAAGAATTCTCATTTTTATGGCATTAAGTTTTAAGCCTTTGTTTTTAAGCAGAAATTAAATTTTAAGATATTCAAATATTTTCAACTTTATAAATCCAGTTTTGTTGTTCTTACAAAACCACAATTCATGCGTTTTATCACTTTTTTAATATCTTCTAGAGTTCTCAAGATATTAGTTATACTAACACACCTTAATTTCGCGCGGTATTTATAATGTGACTACCCTTTCCCCTTAACGCCAGCTCAACAAAGTTTTGTCTCTGAATATCCATCCAATGACAAACGACCATATTGTACATTTACATTCACTCTTGTTTGATTCAGTTAGTTGGATTTTAGTCACACAAATTTCGTTTAACTGATTATGTGGGTTTAGTGGTTGGTTAAATTCAAATGACCTTACCTTCGTTAATTATACTAGGACAGATAGACCAAAGCACGTCCGACGTATATGTAAAGTCCGGTGACAGTAGAACTGAGAGAAGCAGGGTCAACTTATTACGGAATACTGGTGATGAAGTTGTGAACGTGGTTAAGAGTTGCTTGCTTTAACTACAGCTCTCCTGCGATCTGACAACTATTTTAGTCAGAAGTATGTTATGTTTTTTTTAGAGCGTTCGAAACATAAAAATTACTCAGCAGTTTCTAACTAAATTCAAGGTTTTATTACACGAAAACTGGTGGCATACTTTATGTTTGTATCATTTTGAAAAACAACCTAATCAGTCATCTTTGCCGCGCATTACAAAAACTGTAAAACAGTTGTTTTTGTCTACAACACTAAATCTTCACTGCCAATCTAAATAATTCTAACTGGAACATATACAAATTGAATGGAATAATTTTGCCCTCAACATACACAATCATAGCTATGTTTAACGTGGGGGGGGAAGCAATCCATCTCTGCAATTCAAATTAACTCATACGATCATCTCATTTGAACATAGCCTCAGGGATAAAAACCCTGGGCCCGGATTCACAACAGGTCCTAAGTCTTCTTTATGGTCTTATCTCTAAGAAGACCGACCTAGTTTGAGACTCTTATAAAACCAGACCCAGGCCCCACGAAGAAGTTACTAATTCCTGGTGAGAACAAGGATATAATGAACATTCCAAAAAATATGTTTTAAAATCTGTTCTAAGATATTTTCTTGGATTCACAAGGACCAAAAAAAGACTTGGGACCTCTTGTGAATCCGGGCCCTGGCTTAGATTGTTTTGAGCTTCTGTCTGCCATAAATACCCAAAAGGTCTTATCATATCACCTATATTTAAGTAGAATTCGAGTGGAGTTAGATATCCCATATTTATGCAAAAAGGCTAATCGAGACGACCTTTTATACAGGTCAAAGTCGAGCTAGAACAAAAATCCAGGGATTAGGGAACTAATTATGCTCTCGTGCATATATTGAATAGGGTTAATTACATTTGAATGCATGGTTATATAGTTTAGTTTGCATCGTCCGTTCACAAACTAGGTCAATCAACATCTATTTACATCCGTTGATCTGTAAAGCGCGGTATTGGTATGCGGGTAATTAATATGCTATACACAACACTGAATTCAATTGCAGCGATTATGATTGTGTGGTCATTAATGTTTAGATAACGTTTTAGGTTATTTGAATTATTGGAGTGGTAATTTGTGTGATGGGGATACATTTAGATATGGGATGTGAAGATTATAGAGGTAATCTGGTTTAATTAGGAAAAGAATAAATATGAAACAAGTACCATAAAAATAATGATTGTAAATTACCAATAGAATGAAACTAGTAAAATAGGTTGGTATATATATAAACTAACATTTTTTTGAGAAAACCTCTTCTAGGTAGATTTACGAAGAAAATCTGTGTTTGAATCCCAGTCGGGGTTGATTTCTTCATATATGTAATAGAATAGGACTTGTCACTGTTCTTGAATAATATGTTAATAATTTGATCAAACTTGTCGAATCTTTATTATATATTTACCTTGATAAAGATCTGAGGGTAAGTTGTATCCAATTATTAATAAAACATCATAACAATATGTTTAAATGCAAGAACAGTATAAAGTTATATAATTTATGTAATACTATTGTTAATTACTGTTGGTTTTATTCTAAAGTAATTTATCTCGTTTCACATCTCGTATTTAATTAAATTATATTTTATTTTTAATTATTGACATGTTTTTTAAGTAAATAACCCTGTTGCATTGTCCTTATGAATATCAGTGCACGCTTAGACATTCTTGGGCGTAGAAGTCAAAGAACAGATGGTATTTTTCTATCTACTGTATAAGAAATGTAACATCCGACCAAATCTACAGAAAATATATTCAATTTATTCATTTTTCTAAATTTACACATTCTTCTCCGCTCGCAAATCCACCACACAAATCAATAAAGCTTTCGAACTTATTCAGATAAAGTTGTTTTTCGTTTAGTTCACAATTCGTTCACCCGTCGCGCGACGTGTTTTCATTCAAAACTGGATAAAATACTCAGTGTGCATTCAAATAAAATACTCAGTGTGCACTGTACATAAAATATTCACCATTTTTACCAGAGATAACCAAAATAATGTTTATTCTTCTCAATAAAGTTAGTTAATTTTGCTGTTGGTAACGGCGGTTTTTTCACCTAGCCTGTGGAACTCCCAATTTTAATCTGTTAAAATTGCTAAAAATGTGTTTAAACTGTCCCAAATGTTAATAAAAATATATCATCCTATAAAGAATGTAAATAAATAAATAAATAAATAAATTCACTTTTAGTCTACCCACTCAGTAACTAAACTAATTTGCAATGTGGGGGACTTTAATTGAAAGTGACTAAACCAACCCTGTTGTGCTCTTTCTTATGAATGTTTCTTTGTCCAAATCAATTTTTCTGTTTTAAAGATTATCTTGATTACCTTTTTGTAAAGTGATGTTGCTGGACACCTTTTACACCTAACTAAGAACATTTGCAAAACGGAAATAGGGATTGTAATAATAAAAAAAAATCATAAGAAAGAGTATTAAATTCTCTATACGATGGAATATCTTGTTTTTTCTTTAGTACAATTGAAAACTATTTTAAAGCAATTATATCAGACCTAAATCGGGTGTTCCGCAATGTAGGTGAACATCAAACAGTCTCTCCAACAGGACTCTACCGCAAGCAAGTAGCTTCGACCGGCGCACGTTGCATTGCCTCACATTATCGTGACGACCTGTCAAAACTAATCTCATCTTCAGTAAACAATTTAACTTTTTCGGGAATTATATAAACTTTTTAACGCATTGTAAAAGATAATAAAATTATAAAAATATAGGTATTTAACAGGGAAGGATACCTCTACGTCAAAAACCGCACAAACTTTTCATTTTAAAATTATACCACAAGAATGGGCTTCGAAATCGAAAATCTGAATCAACAGCGCACTGTAGTATAGTAAACCCTACACATTGAATGCTCTAAGTCATGACTTATATTATAATCAGTAATGTTTTTTTATAAATAATTAATTGAATTACTAATTACCGAAATATAATCCAAATACTACGCTAACGGTTATAATATTGCATTCAGTCAGTAGGGCTTACCAAAGCACAGTGCGCTTCTGATTTAGATTTTCGATGTCTTGTTACAACGATGTCTTGTTACAATCTTGAGATCTAATTTAAAGATTAATCAATTTCCATATCTTAGCCAATCCATTGAAACTTCACTTATAATAATATTTGGCTGAAGATCGCAACATACACTAAAGTTTGTGTGCTTTTGAATTATCTAAAAACAAAGATGGGGGTCACTGGCTTTCTTTTTTGAGTTATTCCGACGTAAAGATAAAGCAATTACCCCATCTTAGTCAATCCATTGAAACTTTACTTAATGATATTTGGCTGAAATTCGCAACATACTCTAAAGTTTGTGTGCTTTTGAATCATCTAAATAAAAAGACGGGGGTCACTGGCCTACTTTTTTTAGTTATTCCGACTTAAAGATTAAGCAATTCCTCTATCTTGGTCAATCCATGGAAACTTCACTTATAATGATATTTGGCTGAAATTCGCAACATAAACTAAAGTTTGTGTGCTTTTGAATTATGTAAAAAAAAAAGACGGGGGCCACCGGCGTCCTTTTTTTTTATCTATTTCGACTTAAAGATTAAGCGATTTCCTTATCTTAGTCAATCCATTGAAACTTTACTTATAATGATATTTGGCTGAAATTTGCAACATACACTAAAATGTATGTGCTTATGAATTATCTTAAAACATAGACGGGGGTCACTGGCCTACTTTTTTGAGTTATTCCAACTTAAAGATGAAGCAATTCCCCCAACTAAGTCAATCCATTGAAACTTCACTTATAATGATATTTGGCTAAAATATGCAACATACACTTAACTTTGTGTGCTTTTGAATTATCTAAAAACAAAGATGGGGGTCACTGGCCTACTTTTTTGATTTATTCCGACTTAATAATGAACATTTTCAGCGGTTTTTGACGTAGAGACTATCGTCTGTCTATCGATTTTAAAGATACAAACCGAAAACCTTAAAAATGCTGACGATCTTCTGCCGCAGACTCTTAAACGATCTGTAGTTCACCAGTTAGTTTTAACAGTCCCCGCACGAACGGTGAGCGCTAGTGTCGTGGCTATCTGACGGTCAGACCGTCTTCACAATTTATGTTTACTAACCTAAGCGGTTTGCCTCTAGGGATTAGTTATTCAGAGGTTGGTACGTTCATAGAGTTGCGCTTTTGTTTGGCTACCGCATCAAGTACGCCCGTTGGAATATTAACACGCGGTGGTGGTCGGTACAGTTGTGGCCATGAGAAATGGTACAGGAGTTAAAGTGGATTCAATTCCATCACTTCTTGGCTTAGAAATAAGTAAACGTTGACTTTGGAGCCGTCCTAGCAAGGAAGCACTCAATAAATTCAAAGTTGTTCTGAATCAGCCTTGTTGATTCTGGCATTTGTCCGCAGGTGTTTGCACTGTCCAATCACTGATTCATATGTTTCGTATTTGAAATATCGCTCTTTGATTGGTTATCGGTTACTCGTCGATGGTGTTCGATGCCTACAAGGTTGCTTAGTCCCTTTAAATTAAAGTCATCCACTGCAAATCAGTTTAGTTACTGAGTGGGTAGACTCTAAATGTGATTTTTTTTTTTTTATTTAAAGTGCCACTTAAAGAAAATTTCATCGTTTTAAATATCCATACAAGTGCAGCTAGATTATGGTCAGACAAAATTAATTTTTAAATTTTTTGGGTGGCCCTCGATATGGCATTTCAAAGTCAAACTCTGTTGTTACATCTTCTGAAGCCAAAACCGCAGCTAAATTTTGTTTTATAGTGTAAACTTAACTTTGTTTATACAAAGAAGCATGGAAACAAATATATCTATGTATAGATGTTTACATCCGCCAGTACAAATATCATATTATTCATACCTATTAATATAAATTAACTTATGGGAATAAAAACAATCAGTTATTTATTTCAAGATAACATTGATTGTAAAAGTGTAAGGAAGTTCAACTTTTAAAAAAGTCGTTCAAATGACATATTATAATATAACTCGAAACAGTTATTATGAAAGACTGTGGGAAAATAGAAAATAATGGAGACTTCTTTTAAACCTATCAGTGGATCGAAACGATTATGACGATGAGCAGACAAGCCAAACCTATAGGCCACTCAAAACAGACTAGATGCAATCTGGTGGCAAGCAAATAAACGTCTACGAGGGGGAGATTACTCATCGTTGATTGGTTGAAACCATCAATGGTGCAGATAAGGGGATAGCCTAGCAGCGATATCTATTGTTAGTTTCAGTCTCCAATACGATTCATTTTATTTATAAGAATTATTTCATAAGAGTTTTCCATCTGGAAATGATTTCTGGAGGGCTAAAAATATTCTCACAAATAAACCGTTTTTAAGGGGAAAAAAAACACGTCACTGAAATTGTCTGCTTCTTTTTCTCATAGAATTCAATGTTTCCATTGACTTCCCATATCGAAAATTGAATGAAGCAACAACAATGTATCGACGATACAATACCTATCTAATCTTTTAAATGGATCTTTTACTGGGAATGAAGAACTATTTTCCAATTTCGAGGAGTAAAAACATTATATTTATTATTTTTCGTAAATATAATATATCTTTGAACAGAATTCACTACCCAAAGATATTGCTGCAATCATTAGTAACTCAATTGTTGACTTTCTGATTGTATGAACATACTTTTTGCGTATATAAATTCCTTTGTCCCAATTCTAAAGATAAGGCATTTTTTAGGGTCATAGCCAAGATTTCTTTCAATGTGTGGATAGAAGCGGGGATGTTTTACTGTGTACTGTGAAACAGAAGTAACTAAAATAAATATTAACATGTTTTTGAAACTGACTTAAAACTACTATAAAACACAAGACTTTAATATTTGAAGTATCTAATAGGCCTTTGTACAGACATGAGCTATAACTCTAAACCATGTTTCCCATTAATTTACTTCTTCATTTTCTAAAAGACAAATCATTCACGTCTGTGTCTCTTCAGTTTATGTCTTTGTTCACTGTAAAGTCACGTCCAAGCATTCAGTCTATAGAAACTTAACTGAATCCAGGGTTGCATTCAGAGACCTTCATCATATTAGTAGTGGTCAATGGTTTGGTCTGGCTTTAGGAATCGAATGTCAAAGAGATTGGAATTCAAAAGCAACTTCTTTTGGCCCCAAGTCAAAGCTCTTATAAAGTTTATCTATACAAGAAAGTTATGAGGATGGCAACTACGAGGGAAGTCCCCACGAACACGAGTTTGAACCTAAGTAATTTGGTGAAGTGTTTTAGTTTATTAGCGGAGAGTAGACAATCATTCTGTAGAGAGTTTATTTTTAAACAATTTGCTTCTCCAAAACAATCTACTCCAAGCTTATTTCTAGTACTGTTCATGCGATTACACACTTACTATTTAAATACTTTGCTATTAATTTATAGTTTGTATTTTCAAAGTTGTTTGAGCTTGTGTGTCAACCTAAAACTTGCGATTAATATTTTTTTAAAGTACCAATTAGAAAAATAACCTGATTAATAGTATGTTATTATTATAACTATTATAACTATGATATTTATCTACTTTCGTTAATAACATGACAATTAGTGAACTATAGATTAAAAATTGACAAACCGTAGAAAGCTGAAAGGTGTTGTAGAATATCACTATTCTCACCTTGAAATCATTCAGAGTATGATATTCATGAGATAGTTTCGGTGAAATCCTCGTCTGTCAAAATGTCAAGAGTGAATTCCCTTCGCAATGTTTCACTGGTTTAGAAGTCGTTTGAAGTTTGAAAGGACAGAGGTCGTAGGCTACAACCTTATCAAAAACTACCACATCCTGTTTCTAGATTAGGAACTTACCTATACTTCCCAGTTGGGAATTGTTACATCGGTTTGCATCTATGATGTAGGTTTGAGCTCTAGTTGGGGAGGGGGGGGGGGGGGGGGGTAGGAGGTGGGAAGGGGTTTCATCAACGAGGCTGGCTCTTAAATATGGAAATGTTAAATATGGAAATGAACCACATAGTTCAAACACAAGAATTTTATTCCAAAGTATAATTTCGAGTTTAATTTCACTAAAACTTCTACTAACATGCATAACAAATATTAGAACAACACTCTTATCCTTCAACTCATTTCAATTAAAACCAACAATGTCATGTTTATCCTGCTTTCAATGCTAAAGGTGCAAGATTCGCTGGGTGTTTTAACTAAAAAACTTGGCTTTAGTCTAGCTTATGATATGGATGAACATTTAAACGGTGAATGTGGAGCCGTCATAGCAACAAAGCACATTATAAATCCCCTACTGAACATATAACTGAGTGGGTATATATATAGACTAAAAATACACATTTCTGTATTATAGTATGGAGGAAAACACCACATTATTCACCTCTAGTAGAGTTGAGATTTTCTTATTTGGTCGCTCCCCTCCATCGCTATGATCCCCCCCCCCCCCCTTTACCCCCGTGACAACCCGACAATCACATCATATTTTATTCATATCATATTATATTATATATAATCAGTCATATTTGTACCGCTGGGTGGTGGTCACATAACTAGGAGGTGGAACTTTAAACTATGTTGAATTTAAAATATATGCACTCTAACACACCCCTAAAATAATGAACCCAGTCCAGACAAAATAATGTGTATATTTATATACACCTTTTATTTATACGGTTCTGTCCATGTTGACAACTTTACCAGGGATTCACGAATTAAAAAGTTAATACTTCCAAAGCCTGGCTTTCACTGTGTGTGTTTCCCCCCCTACTCCCCCCCCCCCCTACTCCACCTGTTACATCGGTAAAGTAAATATTGATTCAGCGGAATTAGCTGTAAATCACAGAGTGGCTGTATTTTAAAAACACGTACACGGTTCGGAATGTGATGTCGAGCAACTTTTACTGCCAGAATCAAAGCGGATATTGTGTGGTGTGAGGTAATATTCGTGATTAGCCTGCTTAGTGTTATTATTATGTTCATTTAAATTAACTTTCATGAAGCTGAAATATGTTTATGGCAGATTAACCCAACTCATATAGTTTAGATTGTAAGTACTTGCAATTGCCATGGTATACATTTGCAATTTGTTTTGTTTTGTACTTGTTATTGTAACTAGCTATATTTAGAATATTTTAATAGCCCTGCATTATTTTTATGTTTTGATAAGTTGTTGTTATTATTGTACGCAGTGTTAACGTGTAAAGCTATTTTAAGTCTCCAATGGCAGTCAGCAATAATTGTTTTTTGAGCAGTGCTCTTTTCTGCCAACACCCTTTCGTGTAAATGTCATGTCTTGTGAATATACTAGCCGCGATCGAATCGAACTACTCTCATATAGTTGAGAAACTGTAAGAATGACGGCCCCCTCCTTATCCCCTCCACTGCTACCCGACCCCCCCTCAACTCCATGAAACAACAAACTGAACAACTGAAACAAACTGATTTTCAGTTATGCATTTCATTTTGTTAGGTTGTCACGGAGTTGAGGGGGGTCGGGTAGCTGTGGTGGGATAAGGAGGGGCCGTCATTCTTACAGTTTCTCAACTATACCGACCCCAGATCCGTTATCTACTGCCTCTTTCATGCACACTGTTTCTACGAAAATCGACAGTTTTCTG
Organism: Isoperla grammatica; assembly: GCA_945910005.1. Lineage (NCBI taxonomy): Eukaryota > Metazoa > Arthropoda > Insecta > Plecoptera > Perlodidae > Isoperla > Isoperla grammatica. The sequence continues at coordinate 3,911,483 of OX246744.1, read as the reverse complement.
GCATTCTTTCACACATTCGTAAAGGCAGTCTTTCGATAAGAAGTTATTGATAATATTTATATGCTAGAAACTCAAAATTACACGTTTAGCTTTTCGTATTATTTGACTAGAAGGTTTATTAATATCAACAATTCCTAACGTTATTGCGTATTTGCGTGGTCGGCTCTTGTACGTATTTTTAAGTTGCAAACATCGTTTTTGATACCCTCTGACTCGAAAAGCGCGTGAAACTGTTAGTATTACTAATGAATATACGATCATTTTTGTATTATGTACTCTGCAGTGGCGGCTCGTGGTATAAAATAATACGGAGGCCAGGACAATTCAAGAAAGATCGAATATGTAAACAATGGAAATTAGCGGCAGTTCAGGGGGGTCTGGGGGGCGAGCCCCCCAGTTTGTCCCGCAGGTCGATTTTTTTAAAACTGAATTTTTCTACGTTGTTTAAGTTGTTATAATGTAGCTGTGGATGTGGTTTTAAGTTTCCAGATTTAAGTAGACGACACTTGCCATTAACCATAACAATCTCCATACCATAACGAACAAAACTCGCGCTGTTTCTCTCCATCCCTTTGCAGTAATGGCAAAGCTGGTTTCAGTCCTCCGTCTTATTTTAAATCTTTATTTACTCTTTCCTCGAAGCATGTCTCGTTAATGGTCGCACTAATAACTCGTCCACTATATTTGACTTCATTGAATCAAGCAACAACACAGGAAGAACAACAGCAGAAAAACAACCGACAATCCCCTGCAAACTACAAACTGCTGAGTAGAGTATGAGATATTACGGGAAGCGGGCGACTCGGTTATTTCCGTGAAAATTCCGAAAAGAAACGAAGCGGCCGGCCTCCTCTGGCATCTTATAACACAGGCAGCAACTTAGGCGGGGAGGGCGGGAGTATGCATACCGCATTCCCCCGCACCCCGCTCAGGTACCGTAGAGCTGAGGCCCGGGCTCACAAAGTTCCTCGCGTTTCTACTGGTTCAACGCGGCTAGCAGCCACATTCTGAAGAGGCGCGAAATTTTGAAACGTTGAACATTTTTTGTTTGACAACTTTTACGATAAATATGTATATTATCTAAGATGAACATTAAAATACATAGAACCATTTTAAACAAGATCACAGACAAGATTAATCCTCCTCCCTTCAGAAATGTTTGAGGAGGCCCGGCCTCCCTTGCCTCCCCCCACCAGCCGCCACTGGTACTCTGCAACTAGGTATATGACGTCAGAGGAGAAAGACAAAGTTAAAATTGTTAAGTGGAGGGCAAGATAAATAGGAACCCTCTCATTTCCTCGCCTCGATTGACTAGCGGAGTCACTTTGGGCAAAATTCTACCTCGCGGCAAAAGGAGAATTTACGTTCATATATTTTTTTAAACGAAGATAATTTAAAAACCAAATCGAATCACCGACCAGTCACACAGAGCTCCAGTTTAAAAGTCTACTCTCCATCAATCAAAGATGACCTATCATGACAAGTGGTCCTCAAACTCGTGAAAAACGTCAACAATTTCATTACTTTGAAAAAGTGTAATGCATACAATTTCCGTACATTGTGTTCGAATTAATATTTACAAAAGTCTATCAAACGGTAAAGCAAACTGCTTTTGACAACTAGACAATCCCCAAAGGTTTGATCATATCAATAAAAAAAAAAAAAAAAACAATGCAATGAAAAGATTCAACTGTGACATTTTGTTTTAGAAAAAACTGCTGCAGGTGAAGTTTTTTTATCGACGTTGTGTTTTACAAGTAGTGTGTAAATTGTTAACTAGATAAAGCCTTTTAAAACCTGCGTAAGCTGACATGTGTGGGTTTGTCAGCGGCTTACGTACAAAGAAGATAATCATGTTATGTTGGGTGTCAGCGGCACATGAGTGTGGATGAATATTACATTGTTTGTTGTGTAGGTAGATTGCTGAGTTGTTGGAAATAGATTTTTATTTGAAAAATAAAAATTATGTCTAGAACCCTGGTTTTGAAAAGGAGCGTGTACACGTAATAGGCTAATAGTTGTCTCTCATTTTACGGATACATTCATTTTGCCTTTGCTAATAAGTGTTTTCTAGCCAATACACGTTATTAAATAAATAAAATAAAATAAATTCACAATTAGAGTCTACCCACTCAGTAACGAAACTGATTTTCAGTGGGGGACTTTAATTTAAAGCGACTAAACCAACCCTGTAGGCCCCGAACACCATCGACGAGTGAGCGATAACCAATCAAAGATCTATATTTCAAATACGAAACAAATGAATCAGTGATTGAACAGTGCGAAAAAAATTCTTATTTACAATATGTAATTATATCGAAAACATAATATTTGAATGTATTCTAGCATTGCTTAAAGCGTGTTTGATTGTTTTGCAATCATAGCATGTCATAATATATCCCTACTGGCATTGGTTATTATAGAAAGCCTTTATTTGAAACTGGCATCCCATAGAGCTGTATTCGGATTCCATAAATTAATTATTTATTTATTTATGTTTATATTTCATGTTTGCATCTGATAACAATGATGTAAAATGATCCTATTCCTTCTCCTGTTCCTATTGCGTAGATATCTGCACCTGCGGCATTTTAACATAATAACCTCACAACAAAACTGTATTTTGTTTTTAACTACAATTTTTTTTTTTTATTGTTGCAGAAAAGTGTTAATTTTATACCTTGTGGTCTGCATCTTGATTTTCAGTTGCTCTAAGAGTTTTCTATTCGCATAGTAGTACTTATGTGATATAAACATAGGGGCATCTGCACGTGGTAAACTTTAGTCTATCGTCTGATGATAAAATTATGAAAGAATACTGCAGGCTGTCAAAAATAGAAGTTGTGAAAATTGTATTATGTATATAATATGTTTTCTCCTACTTACTCGGATTTTTTTCGAGGTTTCTCGATAGGTCATTAACGGGGCCTTTAACTGACGGTCCGTTATCTGCATAGGGTTTATTGGGTTACAGTTTACGGACCGTCAGCTAACGGCCCCGTTAACGACCCGTTAACCGATTGAAGAACCGGGTCTAAATAGCCTTATCAGACTTTAAACACTCCCACAAATATTCTCTTTTTTCTTTCTCTCACTATATCAATCTCACTGTCTCTCTTCTTCTGGATATTTCTCTCAAAAATAAATGAAAAACAATGAAATCAAACCATAACCACTAATTTAAACACAGTCTACAATCTATATTAATCACTTGAATTAATTTGTGAAATTTTAATTATTATTTTGAAACTAGACAATAATACTGTAGATTATAATGATAAATGGCCGGGATATTGTGCTTTTGTCCCGCATAACATGAACCTAATTAGAGACAGATTAGAGTGAGTGACTTTCTTTGTAGTAGTTTATCAGTCATACACTCCCACCTGTTCACCATATTACGGCACAACTTTATCTCTTGAGGTGGGTTTGCTCACTTATTTAAGATATAAGGTTTGAGATTTTATTTGTTCAACTGTTTTACTTAGGATGGCGACCATTGGCCGGATTTATAAAACGTCGCCTCTCATTGGCTGGGCTAAGAATTTTAAGTATAAGAACTAACGTTGCTATGGTTTTCTAAAATATTAAACAAACTATGATCCCACTTAATGAACATGTATATTTTCAATGTGATGATAGGAAATAGAGAAGTAGAAAATTAAGTTGGTAATAAAGGACTTGGCTATGTAGTAAGCATGAGAACATGGGACAACTTTATGTTGAGGCAATTTCATAATATTATAGTTTACATCCGTTTCCACAAAACAGTGGACATATAAATATATGTGTGTAGCAGGTTTTAAGAACAATTTTGGTCATTAAAGGACCGTTTTAAGGACCAAAATTGTCTCAAGAAAGAGCGCGGCAGTCAACGTGCAACATCTACATCCATCGGTCCGCAAAAACCTACGAGTCAACATATGTTCATCTATATATACATTCACTCTTGTTTTTTTCTCTTGCGTTTTCCTCGATGTTTTCCTTTTGAATTTCCCGTTTTCCGTTCTTGTCGCATCGGCTGTATCGTTGTCAGGATGGATGTCTCCCCAGGGAGGAAGGGACAGAGCTACAGCTACAGCTACTCAGCTACTCTGCTACCAAGAGATAAGAGACGCATTAGCCCGTGTGTGTACTATCTCCCGCCTTCTTTCATGCCAGACAAGAGATTAGTCTATCCAAGGAGCTGATGGATTCGACTGCGAGGGAAGTGATACAGTAAAACATTTCGTTGCGTTTTGTCAATGTCGTGTTGATATCCGACTAGCGGAGGCTCGGCGAACTACCAAGTTAGATATAGTTGTAACCCGTTCCACAATGTTGACTAGGGGCTGGTCTTACAATCTCCTAATTAGAAAGTTATTTGTAACAATTAAGCTATTAAAAGGATTTCAAAGGTTTTCATTGGTGGTTGCCATGGAGAAAATAAGCTATTCGACGAATAAGTAGTAATTATTGGGACATTGTAAGACTGGACCTTAGGCACGGTTTTTCAAACCGTCTTTAACGGGGTGGGTTAGCTGACGGTCCGTTGTCTGCATGGGGTATGTTGGGTTACAGATTACGGACCGTAAGCTAACGGCCCCGTTAACGACCCGTTAAACAATTGAAAAATCGGGCCTAACACACGTAAAGATCGGCTTACATATTTAATTAAGATGTTAGGGTTAACAAAATCAAATCAAGCCAAAAGGGTTTTGGCGTTTACACATTTTCTTAAGAATTAGGATTTAACGAAACAGTAGCAAAGTTAGATCTTATAGCTACAATTCTTAGCCCAGCCAATGGCGACGTTTTATAAATCCGGCCAATGGCAGTGATCCTAAGTAAAACAGTTAGGATACAAATTTGTGTAAACTGACTTTTTTTCAAACGGGAGAGAGATAAGAAAAACAATTAAAGTTGGTTCTTTCAAAATAAATTATGGTCTAAAAGGGGAAGAATTTGCTGCAGCAGAGCGGTGTTCTATTATTTTCCACTTCTGAGAGAAAACTATAAACACAACATTCTTCTAACAGAGTCTTCATCTATTCTATTGTAATTATTTATTTATTAATTTTGAACTAGATGAAGAACAAAGCTTCTTTTTCTTACAACGTACATATTATATAATATTCTCGACCTTCATTTTGAGAGCTCATTTGACTCACTTTGCAGTTGCTTGTAATAAACTTAGCTGAGTTCACTGTGAACTAAACTATTTCATGAAGTGCGCAATTCCCCATCTTGACAAAGCTAATATTATACACGGAGCCACCATTATGCCAATCTATCCTTGAGTAAATATAAGAATGGAATTTGCATCAGGAGATATAGAGAGAGGGAGAGAGAGGGGGGGGCAATTATTCAAATGGGGTTCATTTGTAATATATTCCTTCATTAAGGTTTTCTCGTAATAAATAGAAGAGATGGCCGTATTCAATTGGCCCCTTTCATCGACACGTATAATATGGTAGTAAACCTTCATAAAAGTGATAGGAACTCGACAGATTTTACAGTATATAGATATATATTGCGATAAACTTATATAGATATAGAAAGGGACGCACAGAGATTTTGCAATCAATTTAAACTTTTTAGACGGAATTTAAGTTTCATATTTTTATTCTCCTTTTTTTAAATTTTTGTCTGCGAATTTTGAAAGTAGAGTGAGATATTTTGAAATTTAGAAGACTGTTAGCCTATTTTTGTTTTGTCGTGTTTTGTCCAACCCCTTAACATTTTATAGTGTGCAAGGCGTGTTGTCGGAAGACGCCCTGGCGTTTATGCATTTGTCGATAAGACGAGAGTAGTAATGGGTAGGTGAACACGGGTGTAACTTAACCCATGACACCAGATATGTTTGGTCATAGTTTAGCGAGACATTATGTCCAGTATTGTGTTCACACCAAACTTAATCCAAGTCAGTACTAAAATGTTTGTAAACATAGTTTTAAATTAACTACAAGAGCTTATATACAATCGATTCAACTTGGTTCTATATCAAACTTTCTGTGGTACACACGCTCGAGTCAATATCTGCTTCTATCTCTCTCTCTCTCTCTCTCTCTCTCTCTCTCTCTCTCTCCTCTTTCATTCGGACAATAAAACCGCAGTTTCCGATTCGAAATCTGTCACCATTGCACTTCATGAAACTAGTGTTGCGTGTTTCAGTGCTGTTGACAAATAACCCTTCATTTACCCCCCCCCCCCCCCCCCCCGTCTAAACCCCCACCACAACAAACGACCACGACTAAACCAAAACAGACTCCCACGACCTTATTGAAAGAGATGCTAGTATTTAATCTCTTTGCTCGTATTGTGGAAGGAACTGTAGGGAGGGGTCGTACTCGTTTGTTATTCAGAGGTCCCTATCGGAATGTGCACAAAAACGTTATAGTCGTATGCAGGGCTTTTTTTCGGCCGGTACGAGCCGGTACGCGTACCGGCTAACACAAGAGGCGTACCGGTAAAAGGCAATAAAGTCACACTATAGCCGGTACGCTACGATTAGCCTTGAAGCGCGTGAATAACTTTGAATTGTGCAGTGTGACAGGCTTGTGTGACTCCAAAATATGTTTCATTTTGTAATATAAGGATGTTGCCACCTGCTGGTGACATCGGTGTGACATGTAGTAAATCACTTCTTAAAATAATTTTAGTTTCCGTCTTATTACAATGAAACCATCACTATTGGCACGTTTTTCGAAAAGATATTTTATGTTTTCTGCGGACGCTGCTCGATCGTGTGGACACAGGATCTAATCCCAGTCATGATCTATGCAACATAAGCTTCATATTTCGTCGATATCTACGATACAAATCCGCCTTAAAAATGCGTTTTTGGCCATCAAACTTAATGCAGTACCCCAAATTTGTTTCGCCTACGGCGAATTTGCCTCCGGCGGCTGGGGCTTCGCCCCAGACCCCAGCTATACCACGCCAGTTACATGAAACATTATACCGAACGTACCGGTTAACTTTATTTTAGAAAAAAAGCACTGGTCGTATGAATCTGAAGATGTCATGAGACCCCGATGGTCCCGATATAGGATAGTTTCAACTTTCAAGGTAGCTATCATGAAAATTAAACGGCGTATATGTTTGAACGGTGACTTTGAAACAATCGTAGCAACAAAGCACATCATTTTAGATACAAATTATAAATTTGCTACAATGGTAATCAGTTTTTTGTAACAGTGTATATAATTAATAATTAGGGAATTATTTAAAAAACCAAATTTTTTATACTTAAAATTTTTAAATTTTAAATTTGAAGTTTTTTAATTTGAAATGTTTACGTTTACTTAATTTTTTTTAAATCTACGGATTGGTATTATGATAAAGTAACATGGAGCACGCTCTGATCGCTTGGTTTCGTTGAAGAATTCACTTCCGTTTAAAAGTTCGCATATAGTAAGCATCTAGTAAGTAGTAGTTCGCATCTCAGTAAGCCACAGCAAACCTACGCTTCAGCAGACAAATGCAGCAGTCGCTGCATCTTATAAACTTATGTTCTAAGAACTGAACCCCCAAGACAATCTAAACTTTGTCAACTCACACGAAACATAACAACAAAAAACATCCACCGAGAGATTCACAATTGGAAAGTTAACAAAGTTAGATGTTCACCATCCCGCGTAATTACTAACTCGATCCTGCGATAACTCGGCAAAGTCCAATTAAGCATAACTTCGCGGCATTCTCGTTACAAGACCACATTAGTTGATCAGGTGTTTCGTTTAAATCGCAGCAAAGTTGTTCGTCGAGTAGAAACCTCTACTTAAGTCCGCAGGTGTTCGCACTGTCCAATCACTGATTCATATGTTTCGTATTTGAAATATCGATCTTTGATTGGTTATTATCGCTCACTCGTCGATGGTGTTTGGAGCCTACAGGGTTGGTTTAGTCGCTTTAAATTTAAGTCCTCCACTGCCAATCAGTTTCGTTACTGAGTGAGTAGACTCTAATTGTGAATTTATTTTATTTGTTTTTATTTAAATAACCGCTAGCAGCGTGCGAAGTAAGGTCCTTGATTGAGATCCTAAATCACCATTGTGAATGTCACTACAAAAAGCGCATTATTATTTGAATGTAAACGATAATATTTTGAATATATAGATAAAATGCAAACACCAAACTCTTTACAGATTGTACCTTTTTTTTTTTTTTGGGAGGCACTATTTGTTTAAACAGATCAATTCATTTGTTTTCATTCTTCAGCAGTTTGAATGAGATGAGTTTTAACATTATGGAGATGGGTAAAGTGCGATTCAGAATCAGTTGTAAGGCTTACGCATAAGGTGCAAGTCGTAAGGCGTAACGCGTATGGTGTAAGCATTGATTAACCCCTTTCTTCATAAACCTTACGACTTAAATCTTACACCTTACACCTTAAAGTGATTGTGAATAATTGTACTATCGTGGTTTTCCGGGTACAACCGTGTCAAAAGGTAGAACCAATCCAATGTTCGCCCATATTGCAATGGGCTTCTTCAGGGACCTCCGTGGAGTGTTGCTAGTCATTAACATCACACTCCAAGTCAAAATCAACAACACTCCACGGAGGTCCCTGAAGAAGCCCATTGCAATATGGGCGAAACGTTGGATTTGTGCCACCTTTTGACATGGTTGTACCCGGCAAACCACGATAGTATAGTTGACTCCGGTCGGAAAGCCTCCGAAATAGTGAATTATTGTGTTTGTGAATTTAGGTTATCTGGATTTGGAGTATTTATATGACCCAGAGTCGAGTATAAAGACTATTGCACCTAAAGTAGCTGTAGTAGTTTGTCGTTTCATAAAACTACCCCTACTGCAAAGCGCACATGACCCCATTAAAATGTAATCGACTATATAGACAGATCAATTACACCTCCAGCAGTGACCATGGATATAGCTCACTGCTACAATCATTAGAGGTAGAGACTAGAGTTAATCTCAGAGCATTATATTATAATTAGGGCATTTCAGTTGCTATAGCCACTTGTCAAAAATAAAATAGCAAATTGAACAGTGCAATAAATATAGGCGGTCATTAGTTGGATCGTAGGTATGACATAATGACAACGTTATTGTGATTGATAACCTGCAAGAGAATAGACAACTACTTTTAAAAAATACATTTTTATTTTTATAGCCTATAATAACCAGTTACATTACACATACAGAAGAACTGATTTTCAGTGGGGGAAGTTTAAACTTATTATGTACTATGAGTATGACGTATCTAAATGCATCGTTTGATTATATTATATTGCTGTCATCATATTTCGTATTGATACATTAATTGGGAATAATTTAAAATACCTTTAATACCGATGGTCATCATTCGAATTTGCTGTATTCGCATTTATCTCTATTAAACCAAATAGTTTAAGATATATTGGTTTGTTATATTTTATTCTTAGGATGGCTACGCTAGATTTAATAACAAATCACAATTATCCGTCTTGAAAATTCATATATTTCCCATAATTATCTTACAGGAATTAAACTAGAACCTCCCGGTTTTCTAAACTAGTATGTTCTCCTCGTTATCTACAAAACGCTATCAATTTACTGTCTAAGCTTGCGATTATAATCTGATTTTCAAAAGAGAAGAAAAATGTAGTTACTTCTTATTCAAAATGATTCCAAACATAAAATGACATTAAACGAAATGTAAAGTCACATCATGTCTACTGTGTTCTTTAAAGTAGTTTCGTAATTTTAATGAAATTCGTACCACTGTAGCAGCGCTAGACAGAAATTAATAAGATGCTGTGATGAATTTGCAATTATCTGAAGATAATCCTATGTAGAGTATAACAAAGTTAAAAGGAAGCTTGCTTTTATAATTTGCTTAGAACATTAATCTAGAAACGTGTTGTAAAATTAAACTGTTGATAAAAGTGCATCTGCGCTACTAGAAAATATGCAAGAGTAATTTATTGTTATAGGTATAACGTATACGTTATTATTTATACTAAAAGCATTGTTTAAATATTATAAACAAACACTTTTAGAACTATATTTTTATCCCCGTTTGGACCCGTGATCGAACATTTACAGAGAATCTCAGAATAGACAGACTGAACAATGTAGGCTTATATGATATAGAATAAAAAAATGTTGGTTTTTATTTAATTTTTTTATTTTTCAAATGAGTCATAAATACATACATAAAACAAAGTCAATATTTGTATGCCCCTGTAGGATTAATATTGACGCAATACGTTCTTATTATAATTGATCGTAAGAATTATGAAACATGATAATACGTAGAATAAAATGTACCCCATTGTAATAATCGTTGCCTAGTCACTCAATTGAAAGATCTAATTTTCAGTTGAGCTGATTTATCTTTAGATTCAATTCAGGGTCAAAGTTCAGAGTTTTAAAAATAACAGCCCGAACCTTATCCGACAGTTTTAGTGTAACGTATTCACACGGGCAGCTGAAAAAATGCCGGTAATAAGAAAATATTGAAATAGTTGTTGTGAGAAACTCTTCTTAACCCCCTATTGGGGACGGTTAAATTGGACTCCATATTATGTATAGAAAGCCTTGGTGCAAGACAAATCGCAGTTGACCTAGAGTTGCAAAAACGTATAAAGGAATCAGTTCTAGGGTATTTGGGCCCCAATAAATGTAGCACTTGAAAATGTCTTGCGCCGAGTTAAAAATAATATACCAATAGCTTTTCAATCTGCCTCGCATGGCAACAAAATTCTATCATTCAATTTAGAACCACTTTGTATGGGTTATGTACGTACACACTCAGCTGACATGGAACTATGATTTATATTAATCAATTTAAACTGTGGGTAATTCTCATGCGATGTTATTTGTGGTAAGGTTTCTGTCACGTTTGAAAATTAAAGAAATTACGTATTTTTGTAATGTATTTTTGAACGCCGCATATCAACTAATTGAGGTGATACTGTAATTATTAAAATAATGGTATTTCAAATATACTTTGCAATGAAATACAAATTCTGTTGACCATCTGTGTTTACCATCTGGGTCTGTTAGCTGGCGTTGTCTAGACACATTCCAAACAAGACTATTACACTCCATGTAGTGGACAATAACAAGCAGGTAGTGTGAATTAAAACGGAAACATAGTAGAACAGGTAAAACGTTATAAAAACCTAGTAATTGGACTTTACACTGTTCCTTGTCAGACATAATTTTTTTTTATATGTGACAAGGAACAGTGTACAGTCCAATTAATAGGCTCTTTTAATAGGTAGTGTGAAATCCTACTGAATAGACCGCGTGAAGCGACCGTCTCTTCTGAGATTTTTAAGACTCGCCTTGTTTCTTATGGCGTGGCACGAATACAAGGCAGCATTCTCTTACTACGCCAGCCGGCTATAGATGTCTGACGTCATCATGGCTGCCGGTTAAGCCATGTGACGTCAACACTCGATTCACTCCCCCACAAAATCAGCCGTAACTCCACAAATAATCGATTTATTTCCTCCAGATATTTTCTTTCACTAAGTGAAAACTTATTTCCCTACAATCAACATTCACAATTTTTTTCATTATCTCTCCTTTAAACCTCACACGACTATTTTTACATTTAACGATGTCGTTCATTTCATTCTAAAAAACACAAAAGATTCTTTCTTAGAGGTCGTTCTTAACGATATCGTAAAATCAGTTGCGAGTAGATTGATAACAGATGGTCTGAACTATTGTGGGTTTCACTGCGAGCTGCGATCACCTCGGGCTACGAAAACTCGTTTCTTTCACTAGCCCACTACAAGCTTATCTACATCAGCCTGTACACCTATTATGGGTTTCACTGCGAGCTGCGATCACCTCAAGCTAGGAAAACACATTTCTAATACTAGCCCACTACAAGCTTATCTACAGCAGCCTGTACACCTATTATGGGTCTCACTGCGAGCTGCGATCACCTCAGGCTACGAAAACTCGTTTTTTCACTAGCCCACTACAAGCTTATCTACATCAACCTGTACACCTATTATGGGTTTCACTGCGAGCTGCGATCACCTCAGGCTACGAAAACTCGTTTTTTCACTAGCCCACTACAAGCTTATCTACATCAGCCTGTACACCTATTATGGGTTTCACTGCGAGCTGCGATCACCTCAGGCTACGAAAACTCGTTTTTTCAATAGCCCACTACAAGCTTATCTACATCAGCCTGTACACCTATTATGGGTTTCACTGCGAGCTGCGATCACCTCAGGCTACGAAAACTCGTTTTTTCACTAGCCCACTACAAGCTTATCTACATCAGCCTGTATACCTATTATGGGTTTCACTGCGAGCTGGGATCACCTCAGGCTACGAAAACTCGTTTCTCTCACTAGCCCACTACAAGCTTATCTACAGCAGCCTTTACACCTATTATGGGTTTCATTGCGAGCTGCGATCACCTCAGGCTACGAAAACACATTTCTCTCACTAGCCCACTACAAGCTTATCCAGCCTTTACACCTATTATGGGTTTCACTGCAAGCTGGGATACATCAGACTACGAAAACTCGTTTCTCTCACTAGCCCACTACAAGCTTATCTACAGCAGCCTTTACACCTATTATGGGTTTCATTGCGAGCTGCGATCACCTCAGGCTACGAAAACACATTTCTCTCACTAGCCCACTACAAGCTTATCTACATCAGCCTGTATACCTATTATGGGTTTCACTGCAAGCTGGGATACATCAGACTACGAAAACACATTTCTCTCACTAGCCCACTACAAGCTTATCTACAGCAGCCTTTACACCTATTATGGGTTTCACTGCAAGCTGGGATACATCAGACTACGAAAACTCGTTTCTCTCACTAGCCCAGGATGTAAACCCTCTTGAGTCACTAGTGGTTTTGGAACTGCTGATGGTAACATAAGAATGCGGGGAGGAACAGCTGTCATGTCCGATTAGTGCGGTTGATTGGAACTGGGAAGGTTGTTCAATTGTTGTCTCAGACGGAACTGTTAGAATTTCGGTTTCCAAAATCTCACTGAAAATCATTCAGTTCTTGTAACTAGACAATAAAATTCAAATTCAATATTTCAAGAAAGATTATAATTTTTGCTGGTTGAAGGCTCGAGGTTGCCCGGAGACGGATTGACCTTGTAAAATGGGCTGGGTCTTGAGGGGTAGTGGCGAGGGGTTGAGAGGGGAGGAAGCTAATTGAAGGGGGTTGTTTCCTCTTCAAATAGAAATAAAAAGAGCAAGTGGTTTCCATGTTGAATCAACATAGATATCATGAAATGCGGTTAGTTAGCCGGGCCAGCCGTACATCATTATATATAATACCTTGACTTGGCAGGACACTCGGCAAGGTTATAAAGACGATGTAGTTAACTTAAGTACCTACCCTGATATGAGAGGCTGAAATATATATAAGATAGTTGTGGTTGGGTTTTATAAACACGAATGAAGAAATTATAAGATTTTCTCTAATGTAAAACCTGAAAGATATTAAAGTGCTTTACTAATATCTTGAGACTATTACACACATTTGGAAGTGTGTAATTGTAGAGATTGAAGTATATTATAACCAATACGGTTATGGTTCGGATTATGGAATAAATAAATAATTGGTAATTTCCAAGTAACAATTCTACTGTTTAAAATACCTCAAACTTCTCTATTTCCTACGGTGGATAGGTCTACATCAATTAATATAATTTTATTGTTGTTATCATCATAATAGGTTTTTTATACTCACAGATACTTCCATATTTGGGTAGTTTGTTGAATTGAGTTTTGTGTTGTGTAGTATATTAAGTTTTTCTTTTTCTTTTGCAGGTGAGTTACCAATCCCTGTCCATTCTACAGCTATGAAAATTGAGTAAGTAAACATAAAACATACAACAACGGAACGATACTAAATTTATTCACAATAAAATTTATGTATGTTATATTTTTGTTATGTTTTTGTTTTATGTATGTAAAACATATAGCTTGAGAATCAACAATACTATGCATCATAAATGTTTTTTATAGTTTACTAATCCCATAGGTATTGTTTACATATAAACACATTTTATGTTGACTTTCTTTGAATTTATCTAATCATTGTAAATAATTAATAATAGTATAACATTTAAAGCATGGGTTTATATTATTTCAATTGTTCATTTTTCAATTTGTTTTCATTCATTCATTTTTCATTTTTTCATTTGTTCATTTCATTTTTCATTCATTTTTTCACTTGGATTTTGTAAAATAACGTTCGAGTGTCTATCAGAAAGTTCTATAAGGGTGTATTAGAAGTCTTCTATCTGCTCACTTGGTCTGTGCGTTGGGTAGTGGTGGTAGTAAAACAAAGTTGTTATATTCCACATAAATAGGCCACAATATATCCTTGAAAATGACTGACTTCAATGAGGTTAGTACCTCATTCGTCTGTACAACGAAGCACCCAACCTCTTTCTTCCAATAATTTCACTTGTCTTAGGAATAAGTAAACGGTGGCTTTGGAGCCGTCCTAGCAACGAAGCACTAAAAAAATTCAAAGTTGTTCTGAATCGGCCTTGTTGATTCTGACATTTGTTCGCAGGTGTTCGCACTGTCCAATCACTGATTCATATGTTTCGTATTTGAAAAATATCTATCTTTGATTAGTTATCGCTCACTCGTCGATGATGTTCGGAGCCTACAGGGTTGGTTTAGTCGCTTTAACTTAAAGTCCCCCACTGAGAATCAGTCTTGTTACTATGAGGGGGTAGACTCTAACTATGAATTTATTTATTTTCGCATTGTGACCTTTAAATATTACACATGTATGAGTACGGAGATAATTTTAAAAATATTTCTAAGAAAGTTACTTTATACAGAGGCATGGTTTATGTATGGACTCCTTATCCGAAGAGATTTAATGTGCATATATTCGTCTTGAGCTTTGACGACGTAGAGAGACGTGATACATATTAGTAAAGTCATCAAGAAGTAAGATTACAAGATTTGTGTGACAACCCAGGCGAGATGATGGAACGAGATGGGTTTGACGAAATATAGAACGGATTGAGCTAGAGATATCTACGTTAGAAGATGGGATGAAGGACAGAGGTAAAGTGTTTTCCTCTTGCATTCCTTCCCACACTCTCGCGACTAACCTTAACCTACCTAGCTCTAACTCTGAGGTACGCGTTATCTCACCTTTCAATCGTGATGACCCGTCAAAATAAATTCCACTTTTAAAAGAACATTATTTTTTGGAAGTTATTCGGAAATGTGTTTTTTCAAGAAATTTGACAATTTCAAAAGGTGTTTCTTGATGTTGTGTCTGTGATTAATATAAGAAAACATGAGGGAACATTTATTAGACAAGAACCCTGTTTCTCTAATGTCTTGATCACTCTATGGCCACTAACAGAAGTTAGGCTACTAACTGCTGTTAAGAATGTAACGTGAACGTAGTTAACAGCTGACGGAGGTCATTTTAACACTGCCTTTCTATAACATACAAATTTTAATTAACTACTAACTACTGTTAGTGACCATAGTGTGAACAAAATATAAGGATTGTTGCTAATATTGTTGCGCTCATAGGTCTCGTCGTGTTAGAAAAAGAGAAACAAATAAAAAAAAATACTACGGTATTTATATAATCTCAAACCCTTTTAAACCGTGTAAACACATTTTCGTGTATTTCCCGAAAAAGATTACTTTTCAAAGTTGATATTTATTTTGACAGTGCGTCCGGATTTAAGGTTTAGATAACTTGCGGCTCGAATCCAGATTTCTTTGGCCAGAAGCGACAGTAGAGGAAGGAATGTATAAAGAAAACTCTTGATCTGGGCACCTTTTCCTGAAAGTTGTCACTTTGAGACGTAAGTTACCCTTAGTGATATCTATGTGTAACAGTGGTAGAACTCGACTGGACCTAAGTTCATTTTACTTAGTATACTAAGATCACTTAAAAGTCTACAGCAGCAGTTGTAAGAATTAAAGGTTTCCTGTTCTAAACTTTCAAACAACTTTTAAAATCGAAATTTTGAGGAGATATAAAATACATATTTATTGTAATTATCACGATCTGTAGATCATTACAAAGTATATGCAAAATTCATTACGTTTTGATATCGTAGTATCGCATTTTATCAAAACGTAAATAAATTTTGTATTATATTTGTTGCGTTATCTGTAGCCCTGATAATATCTGTCTGGTGTATCTGCCCACAATTTCGATGTTAAAAATTCTTTTAAAGATACAAAAAATAACCTGTAAATTCTCAAGCTCTGTAGGAATTTATCTCACGAACTGACAATTTTCAGAAATAGGAGCCCTAGAGTTGGATAATACACAGAGTGCAATGATCAATAATTGCCTAGGTTTAATTGGACAGAACATGTGAGGTGAACATGAATAATATAGAGGTCGTGCTCGAACACTGATTTCTCACTAAAAACAGAAAAACATTTAATGACAATGCTCGAATTAAGGTAACAAACACTGGGGTAGGCCTAAAGCAGTAATCTACCGTTACCATCTGACCATGAAAATGTATAATAATTTCAAAACACAATCGAATAGCGCCAAGGTTTAGACATGCGTTGATTTATAATTAAGTGGTACAATGAAAAAACCTACCAACGTTATTTTATTGCCCCCTCCCCAGCCCCCCCCCCCCCCCCTCCCACCCCTAGGACATGCAATGCGTATAGATCGTACATTTACAGTACATGAGTTTTAGATAACTCAGAAGTGTGGTTAAGCTGATTTAACCTCAACACAACAATGTGGCGATTTACTAAAAAAAAAAAAAAAAAACATAAGCCACATCTGTACATTATTAGTACCCAATCATTTTCGTGAACTTTATCGGGAGATATACACGTTAAAACTCTCAAATTTCGTCGTAATTAAGCATATTCGTATTTTATTGACAGCTTTCAAATGTCACCACACATTTCATGGCATCAAATATGACCGTATCGTTACGTCACTTGAATACTGTGTGAATGAAAGATCTATCTATGCACACACACGTATGCAAACGACATACTTCATTGATCACACGACGCCGTCAAACGGGGCTGCGACTGACTGACTGATTGATTAGTTGATTGATTGATTGATTGATTGATTGATGTGAAAGCCTGACGGAGACTGTGATTGTCATATCGGGTGAGCTGTTTCAAGGACAAGGCGTGAGGGTAATAACCGATAAAGCGCGTTGACAACCTGAAATTCGATTACGCTTCTCCGCTTTGATGGTTTGTTGTTATGGAGGGGGGGGGGGGGGGGGTGGGAGGGGGGGGGGGGGGTTGATCGGTGCGTCGCTTCCATATACGTTTGGGCTGCATAGATCAGTGTCGATTCAAAGCAAGGAATTCGTGTGTGTATTCATGTAATACACGTATGTTGTCCAAGAGTAGCCAATGAACTATTTTGTACCGGTAGATGAGAAAAATCATAGCACACATACCATTAATGATAACGAACTGAAAATTCCTTACCTCCTAGAACAAAGTATGTTCATTAGTGCAGTAATGACTCACAAATTATACCTGTTATTGAAACAGTAATTAAATCTACAGTTACACATTTAAAATCCGTAGAATAATTATTTTGCAATCATTATTTCAATTCGTGAAATTTGAATGTGTTGCTGTATCTAATTATTGTTTCAATGGGTGATACATACAGGCATCATTTATGAGTCACCGCTGCTCTCACCGCGCGGCCGGATGGTGGGGGTAGACCCTTTGCGGGGTAGACCCTTTGCGTGCAAGGGGTTTAGTGCAAGAACGGCACTGAAAGGTTTAAGAACTATGGATAGTCTGTTATGAGTTTTCTTCGTATAAAACAGTGTAAATACTTTCCTAATTAATATTTCAGTCAGGACTCAAGCGATAATATTTGTCTATTGTGGAAACCGATAATGTTATATTTCATCGAAAATTAAAACTCATGTTAATCGATTCTAGCCCTAAAGCTTGGTACAAACAAAATTATAATGATAACAAATTGTGACCGAAAGCCAAGGTCTACTGGATTGCCGCTAGGCTTCGCTAGTGCGCTCTGTTACTCCGCTAGGAGTAAATCCAGTAGACCTTGAATATATAAAAACTAACGAATGAATTTTTTTAGCAAATACGCCGGAAAAAACATCACAAAACTTTCAGCATTAACACTGAAAAACATGACGCAATATTTAAATTTTCAAGCTGAAATGTTTCTAGAAATAAAAATGTATTTAATACACCAGCTCCATAATAATATAATGTTTTATATTGTGCTTTTAGGCTATATTTTATATACAGTAAAATTGGATTCTCCAATGTACTTTCAAGTAATATTTGAAACAAAGTAAATATTTTCTCAGTCTAGTTTTAATGCCGGGAGCGTAAATTGCAGAAATATAGGTAGACTTCTAAGCGCTGGTATGATCCGGGAGAGCTCATTTACTACAGACATCGATTTTCGTGCATCGCATTTATATATATACACCACGTTGTCTCCGTTGAGCTGTGGGGAAACTTTGGATGATATTGTGGGTGTGTCCCGGTAGAAAATGTTGTCGAACATAAAAGTGTTGTACATAAAAAAAACACCATTCATAAGAAAGAGCATTACATTCTCTATAACAAGACATATTTTGATGTTCTTTTGGGACAATTTAAAACCATTTTGAACTGACCAAAATCGAGTGTTCCGCAAGGTAAGTGAACATACAGTGATAAGGTAGCAGCCCTTGGGCATAATTATCATTAGAAACAGTTCACGGCCTCGCTACTTAGGTTCGGTATTGATTGTAATCAGAGCAAGTACAGTGGTTATCATTATTTATTTTTATTTATTTTATTGTAATTAAGGCCAGTGTAGGGCACAATGCCCTCTTTAGCCTGATGAGTGATGATTGATGAATGATAATGAGGAAGGGAGGAGGGGAAGCCTGGTACCGGCACGTAGCCTACTCCTGTCGAAAAGTACCAAGGGGACCATCGGCTTTACGTCCCATCCAAAAGGACGGTGTAACTTTGACCAGCCATATAGGTTCCTCCACTAACCTGGACTGCCGAGCAGTTGACGAAAAGAACGAAGCTGTTACACAAGCTTTCGAACCCTCCAATCCAGAGCAAGTACAGTGGTTATCATTAACCATGTAACCCACAAAGGGAAACACTACGGTGAATTGTAATATCGGGTTGCAGAACCACAGATTATCACGATACATGCATTGACTTGATTACTATGTGAACTAATATCTATCATAACACAGGACATGATTAGCTAATTATTCCCACGGCTATTGATACTCGCAGTAATTAATTAATGATTTGTAGTGGAAATTAACTCGGATTGTAAATCGGTTGGATACGTTACAAGGTAGCTATACGTTGATTAACGTTGATTAAAACGCTAGGGAATAACGTATTTACGTTTACTCTTTAGTTATTTTTAAGTATTGTTAAGCAAGTTTTACATACATTTATACGTTACAAGGTAGCTAAACGTTGCTAAACGTTGACTAAAAACGCTAGGGAATAACGTATTTATGTTAACGTTTTAGATATTTTTAAGTATTTAACATAAATTAATCGAGAGTTACTCAGGGACTCACATTACAATGTATCTAATGAGGAACTATTCATATTCAGCCCAGGTACAGAAAACTATATAGAATGTGATTTAGGTTTTGTTTGTATGTTTTTTGCCGAGGAAATATTAAATTTAAAATCGGAAAACCGTACTCACAATAGTATTGAATGGTAATAGAAACATTTTCATGTGAATTCTATTGGAACAGCCATTAGTTGAAAATTGAATTATTTGGTTTACTTTGAAAATCAGTTTTAATGAATGAATCGATCATATATTTGAAGTTAATAAAAAATATGAATACATATAAGTTAATTGTGTTTATACCTTATTCTCAATATCACATAATTTCATTGGTTATTGTAAATTGAATTGACAAACCAATGTAAATTTTCTACATGCGTTTTATATCAAAATTGTATTTCCAAGTTATAAGTTCAAAGTTCATAGTACCTATATAATCCGTTCAGCCCGTATAGATCTTACAGCTGGAAATGAGAAAATGAATGTAACTCAATCTTTTTCAACTTCGCGAAAAAGAAAGATACGATTTCAGCTATATCTGATTTTTCGTGTAGGTGGATTTTTAATATTTAAGTTTTAAACCCACGCTCACGTAGAAGGGACTGAACCTGAACATAGGTATGAAATTACTACCCCCTCAATCCCACACAAACACCCCCTCCCTCGTGGCGACTTAGTTCCAAAAAGCGGGTAAAAAAGAGCATGTAAAAATCATGTAACAAAGCAATTCCAAAGCAACAAATCTTCTAACTTGATAGTTGCCCATGATAAACTCAACCAATAACGGTCCTAGATCACTTTAAAAATTATCTAATCTATACACGGCAACTTCCTTTGGTGACGGTTTGGATATAAATAATGTGAATACAATGTAGGAACCAACTGCATGAGAGTTTACTGAAATATTCGGATTCACAAAAAGTCTTTACTTAAGCCTGGCCTAACTTTAGGACACTAGATTATGGCACGCCATTGGCTGATACGGACCTGCACATACCCTCGACTCGACGTCGCTAAGAAACCCTAGTAAATAACATACACTTGAGACCAAAATGTAGACCCTGTTTGAGTAGGTCTTATCTTTTTTTCAAAGATGGTGGCAATTCGCTTATGACTTCAAAGTGTGAACATAAATAGATATCGTTTACTTACCTTTTACATTTGTGGAGGTATTAGGAAACAAAACATTTAACTTTAAAACATCACCTTGCAATATTTCAAGTTCACTGTGATTTCCACGAAATACGTCATCAATTGGGCTGGGACAGGGTCTACCATGGATTTGTAACAGCACGTACGGTACTGTAGACTTAGGACAAGTGCTTGTGAATCCGGCCCCAGGTGTAGTAAAAGCCTATTTGTTGTTCCCGAGACTCTTCCTTGTCAAGAACGACCACATTGTTGGCTGCGGCTCTGGCCTGAGTTATTATGTGTCAAATCGAAAAGAAAAATAATAATCTGACGCTCAACACGGAAAGATGGAAAAAATGTTTTGGTAACAGACAAAACAACGAATATGTCATGTTATTATATATTGTCGTTTTCTCTTTCGTTTCCTTACATACACGTATCGATTTTCTGAAAGGTTTCTTCAGATGAGGACGGAGGAGGAGGGAGGGGGGAGGCTGAAAGGAAGGAGATATATTTTCTATTATTTCGAATAGATTACTTTTGAAATCATATTTTTTTTATATGTACTATGTTGTTGTAGATAACAAACTTAGAATAAAAATTTACATTGACGTTGATATTATGCGATAAAGGTAGAACATTATTGAACGTTATGGATATTATTGAGAGTGGTTGATAAATGAGTAAATTGTTGCATTATCTAAGATTATAATTATTATATTGTAGAATCATATACACACATCGAAACTGACTTGTTAGTTATAATATTTCGTGAGGAAAATCGAAACATGCTCAAATGAGATACTTTAATGTTGGGACGACTATGAATTCCGGCCAAAGAGTTTAAAAAAGCAGATAAAAAAAACATGTCATAAGTTTAATATTTTTAAGGGTTGTCCGGTCGTGGTGAACCCCTCTGCGTGGTAACCGGTGCCCGCAAAGAGGGCTCTCGTCCATATATTTTGCCATTTCTTTATTCATCATCTTACCTCTTTCTTACCTTCATGTTTGCTCACCCCCTTTGCAAACTGAGCACCCCCCACACTCCAAACTGGACTGTTCTTATGACGACCCCGGCGATGTATGATAAACCTGATTCGAGCGACGCTATAATATGTAACCTACTTTCTAGGATTTAGAGTTATATCATATGTGTAGTTGTCTATAATTTGTATGACGTTAAATATTCGTTTAGTAACGTGAGAATTGCTTCTTTTTTGTGTGTCTGGTATCGAATAGGTACAGATTTAGGTCACGGCTGTAGACGGAGAGAAAAAGAGAGAGAGGGGGGGGGCTTTAGTTGGTTGGAATTGTAACAGGTTAATCTCAACTCTAATCTCCCGGCAAATATTTCACACGCTTTTGTTTAGCGAAATTACTTTTCGCAGACATAAAACCATCAATCATTGCATTTAACAATTAAAGTAAAACGAAACGTATATCCTTAAGAAAATACAAAACCAGAAAGAGAATAGAAAAAAGAAATATAATATATACCAAACATTAAAAAAATAAAATAACAGTCTGGAATACTCTAGTTATAATTACTAGTTTCCAGTGTGCATCGTATACATTTGATTTATTTACCTCTATACGTTGTTCACTCAATGTTATATCTGTCAGATATTGAAACAAACGTAATTTGAATAATGCAAGAGCATAATAACAAACAGAAACGACAAAAACTGACACATATCTGTAACATGGCCTCGGGAAGCGCCTGTTGATCAACGCTTGTGAACAAATATTAATATGGTTTTGTAGCTTGAAATATGTTAATAATATGTTTTGCACATTACAATTCTAGTCTTGAATTTTCTTTTATGCTGTTAGATTCGTTCTGCTGTCTTGCAATACACCTGCACCGGACTAATGTAAGACTATGAATTGTATACAAAAGGAAATGGAACTTTAGACAGGAAGTAGTTTATCAGTGCAAACTGCAATTTTGTTTTAAAACAACAAAACAAAACTGTGTTGTTATTGTTATTATTTTATTTCCAGTTATGGGAAGCTGGTAGACTGATAGAAAAGGACATTATGCTCCATACACATAGGCCGAGTGTCTATCATCTTCACAAAATAATTAATAACGAAGAAAATTATACAAAACATTACAAAATAATCAACAAGTACACAAGATATTACAAAATAATATACAATAGTGTTTGTAGTATAGCTAGTTATCGTTGACTCCGATAAAAAAGTCGTCAATTCTCAATCCATTTAGACATTCAAGAAGGACTACAATATATTCAGTAAATGCCATAACTGTCATATTGCAAACGAATGCTAGTTAGTACTTATATACACCTATGAAAGAACGAGAGTATACGATTCTCCTTATAGTGAAGTACAGACAAAACGTCTGACACAAACGCTGCACCTTTGTGTTTATAGGCTGCACTAACTTGCACCGATATGGGCTAAACACACAAGCCTTGTCTAAACGCTGCACCTTTGGCTTTATAGGCTGCACTAACTTGCACCGATATGGGCTAAACACACAAGCCTTGTCTAAACGCTGCACCTTTGGCTTTATAGGCTGCACTAACTTGCACCGATATGGGCTAAACACACAAGCCTTGTCTAAACGCTGCACCTTTGGCTTTATAGGCTGCACTAACTTGCACCGATATGGGCTAAACACACAAGCCTTTTCTATCTACGACAATAATAGCTGGTGAAGCTAAATAAACACAATCTTATCTTATCTTATCTTAGAGTAAAGTTAAAGAAACGCAAAAGAGGTGATACCTTATCAAATTATATAAACGACAATTGTACTTGTTGCCTCATGTCTAAATTTTAGAATTATGCTATCCAAGATGCTGGGGGTGTAAAGGTATTTTACTAAAACATGGTTTGTGGGGGATTTAAGTCCACTTTTAAGGTATTTCTTCAGGTTTTCATATGAGCAAATCATTACATCCTATTCAAGGTAAATACCAGTTGAGATAAGGATTCAGTTCCATCACTTCTTGTCTTAGGAATAAGTAAACGGTGACTTTGGAGCCGTCCTAGCAACGAAGCACTCAATAAATTCAAAGTTGTTCTGAATCGGTCTTGTTGATTCTGACATTTGTCCGTAAGTGTCCGCACTGTCCGATCACTGATTCATATGTTTCGTATTTGAAATAGCGGTCTTTGATTGGTTATCGCTCACTCGTCGATGGTGTTCGAAGCCTACAGGGTTGGTTTAGGGCCGGTATTTCAATGTCCAGTTAAAATCTACTCTTCAGTTAAATTGTTTTCACCATGACAACGGCCAATAGAAATACACCAAACTTGGCTTACCTGACAGTTACATTTACTTAACACTTTAACTGGACATTGAAGTTAGAGGTTGAGTCACTTTAAATTAAAGTCCCCCACTGCAAATCAGTTTCGTTACTGATTGGGTAGACTCTAAATGTGAATTTATTTTATTTTTATTTTTATTTTATTTATCAAAAATACATTTATTTCAATAAATGCGATCACATCCATATATTGTCTTGCCACACGTGTAAATGGTAGGCCTATAGGTAGACGTGTAAACATGTTCAGGGTGGTGCGCATGCGCCCATGTTGATGTCGTAGTAGAGCCAGGGCCGGGGCTGCCGGCCGGCTGGGCTGGTCGATACAGGGAGGAGCAGACGCCTCCCCCCCCCCCCCCGTAATACTACTACACTGTCTTACGCTACGGTAGACCCACACTCGGGTTGTGCAAGGTCGGTCTCTCTCTATCTCTCTCTTCTGCACAACATACAATATTGTCTACAAATATATTATTGCACTTATAATTTAATATACTTCATGTTTACATGTTTGTTAATATAAAGTCTCTCCCTCTCTCTCTCTCTCTCTCTCTTTTCTGCACAACACATATACACATAATATTGTCCACAAATATATAATTGCACATATAATTTAATATACTTCATGTTCACATGTTTGTTAGTTTAAAGTCTCTCTCTCTCTCTCTCTTTTCTGCACAACATCCAATATTGTCTACAAATATATTATTGTACATATAATTTAATATATTTCCAATTCACATGTTTGTTAATATAAATTCACTCTTTCTCTCTCTCTTTCTCTCTCTCTCTCTAACTCCCTCTCCCTTGGCCTTGCTGGCCTTAATCCTGCCTTCAATAAAGACCATTATCTATCCATCTATCTCTCCCCTTCTCTCCCCATCTCTCTCCCTCGATACATTATATTGTATCGTACTTGCACATATAGAGGTGGCTCAGTGGTAGATAATTCGAGAGGATTTGGGGAACATTTTAAAAATCTAAACACAATACATTCTTTTGTGAAAATTTAAATTGTTTACTAAATAATTTGAAAATTGTTTTGTTCTTGTTCGTTCTCAGCAATATATTGAAATTCTTGTATCTTAAGTATCTCGAACATAATACACAATACTAGATTAGTTAAAACTCCTGAAAACATTTTTTTAACTTTAATATGTGCGACATTTAGAGTAAATTTTAATTTTCATATATACATTCAAAACTTTGTACCCAGTGTGAACAAGAACAAGCTTCACATTTGCTTACAACATAAGAAAGTAAAAATGTTCGTGTCCACAATAATGGACGAGTGGGGCGAACGGGTTAAGAGCGAAGGGTTCCTCTACCTCAAAAACCTCAGAAAATTTTCATTGTTTAATTATTCGCAAAAATGCTACTCGAAATCGAAAATTTGAGTCAACAGCGCACTGTATTTCGGTAAGCCCTACATACTGAATTAAATATTATACCCATTAGCGTAGTTATTTGATTTTTAAATCGATAATCAGTAATAGAGTTCATTAAAAATAAAAACCATACTGATTTAATGTAAGACACATGTTTTAGCATTCAGCATGTAGGGCTTACTAAACCTCACTGTAATGTTGATTGATATTTTCGATTTCTGTGTGCGACGTCCATTTTTGAGATATAACTTAATTTAAGAATGAAAATTTTGTGCGGGTTTTGCCGTAGAGGTATCCTTCGTTCTTAAGGCCAACGTGGTTGGAATGGTTAATAACACAGCGGAGATATTATGCAGCACAGTAGCGGACTTATAACGCACTCAACCGCGAGTTATATGGTCAGCACAGTTGGTCGAGTGGTCAGGGAGACCAAGGGAGGTATACGGTCGCTTTATGGCTTCTAGCCTTCGCACTAGTTACAATTAAAAACTGAGTTATGAGAGAGAAGGGTCTGTTGAAGTAGCAAGCGGAGGGTTCTGGCGTTGGTTTTGTGATGCCAAAGCGGAGTACCCCAAAAACCTCTTAACCCTCTTTACTCCCCCTCCTTTTGGAAATTCCTTTATGATAAACCTGAAAATATGCTATGGATCTGATTCGAACGATGTCATATGACACATGGATAGCACTGCTAAGCAATCTTCTTATGACGGCATTGATGATTAAAAGATAAATCAACAATGAACAATATGGAAGCTAAACTCCTCATCTTAATAAGCAATTTTTTGCCATCAGAATGCAACTATAGTGATTCCAGTTCATGTTTAGTGGTAATTTTCTTGGATTCTGATTTTTTTCTTAGGTCTAGTCTTACAATGTCCCAATAACTACTTATTCGTCGACTAGCTTGTTTTCTCCATGGCAACGACCAATCAAAACCCTTGAAATCCTCCAAATAGCTTAATTGCTACAAATAACTTTCTTATTAGGAGATTGTAAGACTGACCCTTAGTATGAAAAGAGTTTGCGTTGGAAACCTCTATTTAATAACAATATTGAATATAGAAACACAAACGCATATATCACTGTACAACAAGCTTCAAGTGTGCGATATCAAAGATCATTTTCAACATACCGACCGTCTACTTCAGTGGGAATGACTCGGCGGCATTCATAGAAAAATACCGCCTCAGATATTTACTAGGTCAGTTCGCACTTCCAATATCCACTCCATTTATTGGGATGTATATATATATAGTCTTCAATACCGTGAATTTTTCCGATAGCTATTTCCTCTGTGTGTCTCTGTTACTGGAGATTCCAAAGAAGAATGAAATGGAAATTCCTATTTTCCACACTAGAGCGCTCTATCTGTGTGAGTGGTAAGGAGCCTTTATATTATATTGGACCCAAGATTACTTTACACCTGCTTTTGTCACATCCGGAGCAGTCGTAGCCAACCAGCGAACCGCCCGAGACACACCAGCGCCAATGCCGATCGCTGATTGGCTGCGAACCAGTCGCCTGTGATGAAAGCATGTGTAAGGTAGTCCTGGGGACAACTATTGTTGGTAATAGAGATGCCATGTAATCGTTGGCAGCCATGATCTTTACAATGTTTACTGCAGATCTGCTTGAAAATTGAAGGTTTTCCGTTTCTATCTTGAAATCAACTTTTAAAAATCGAAATTGTGGAAACATACACACGACAGATATTATCAGGATCAACAGACAACGCAAACAAATCCTATGAACAACTAATTACGTTTAGATTAAAATCCGTTACAAGTTTTATCGAGTATAATACGAACGTAATGAATTCGTGGTGTAATAAAGATTTTGATTTGATGATGATTTTATTGATCCGACTAAATACTGTAACATCTAGCTGCCGAACGGTGTCATATTAAGACACCTCTTACGCCTGTTTAATATGACACAGCTCGTGAGCTAGAATGCTGGGCCTGGATTCACAAAGATACCTTACTCTTTAGTTGTCCTAAGTTAGGCAAATCCTCTCGACAAATCATGATAAATCATATCTGGGTATTACTACACATTCAAAAATACAATAGTATTAATTAAATTGTTGATATTTTACTATATTTTATCTTAGGAAATTGCAGAACGACATATGCATGATTTATGTCACTAAGATTTGCCTAAAATAGGACGTTTTAGCTGCTTAGTCACATTTGTGAATCTGGGCCCTGGATCTTACAGTTGTTGGTTGGATCAATCAAATCATCATCAAATCAATATCTTTTTTACAGTGGGTTGATTCAGCTTTGTTAACCGTTAAGTCTTAAATCTTTGCAAAGTGTGGAAACCGATCTTTAGTTGCTTTTGGTGCTGCTATCTGAATTGATCCCCAGAGTCGAAGTGAGTCCTGGGGGATGACTCCGCGGCGAGAATATCGCACTCGCAGACATTTCTTCATGTTTTGTACCGGAGCTTTACGTCACTGAGCCTTTGTCAGTTTGTCGGAATGTCTGAGGGACACAAATGAAATGTTGAGTATTGTGTGAAGTCGGGGAATCAATCAATATACGTGCGCACATATTTCAATCAAATAACCCTTGGAGGGAATAAT
The DNA here is from genome assembly GCA_945910005.1 of Isoperla grammatica. Lineage (NCBI taxonomy): Eukaryota > Metazoa > Arthropoda > Insecta > Plecoptera > Perlodidae > Isoperla > Isoperla grammatica. The sequence goes on along the minus strand of OX246744.1, from coordinate 3,883,548 downwards.
GAGCGGAAAACTTTGATATTCCTGTTTTTATTAAATTTACATCGATGCAATCTATTGATATACCTATCCACTCTCTTTTGTAGTGTGCCACCCACTGTGTAGTGTCTAGAGCGCAGCAATAACGCCTAGGCTTTTATTCATGCTCGGGCTGCCCATTTGTTACTAATTAAAAACTGGACTATAAAAAAATAAAACACAAAATATGTTTTTAAAATTTAATAAATGTTAATAATAATTCCGTTTTGATGCAGATCATCTCTCTTTTCAACGCGATTATTTTCTATCATCATTAAATTTTTAAACATATACAATGTGTATGTGTGTATACAATTGATTTAATTAAATACGTTTTCAAAATGTTAAATTAAATACGTATTCAAAATGTTAAATTACTATATTTTGCTGAACTTGCTTCTGAAACCTATAAACAGAGGCGTAGAATGTACGCTATAAAAAACGCTGTTCGAAATAAACGTATTTGAAAGGATGTATGAAGAAGATATTGCTGGAAAACACAATATTATCTGTTGATATCGAAAAATACCTTTAGAAGAATCTGTGGTTATATATGTATTGACGCATATCGGATGTTGCTCACGTAATAATTTTAATCTTTTCCTTGTTTTATGTTATTTTGGCTTCCATCTGGCGGGCAACGTAAGATGGGTGTGGAATTTCCGATACATTCCGTGAGCGCGAATATTATTCTTGAGCCCCCCCCCCCCACATAACCCCCCCCCCCCCTCCCCCCCGAGAGGAATAGCTCAATCGTTATTGATCGAGGAAACGCGTTCGTAAGATCTGATTTCTATCGATGAACTACGTCGATTATTTATTTCATTGTCCGTTAGAGGTGGCTCAGAGAGGAACAGGCGAGATTCATTTGGGAGGTTGCGGGTTCGATAGCGATCACAGACAATTCTGAGTTAATGTTTTTTATGAGGTTTTACTCAGACTTATTTAGGTGAATTCTGGAATGACGTCCTACTTATACAGACCTTGGATATTCTTTCCCGAATGTTTGAATACCCTAATATATCTATGGAGAAATACGGTAACCTGCATTGGGCATAGAGCAGGTATTTCTAGACACAAGCTACGCTGCTAAGCAACCTTCCGATTGCGCCATTGATTTTTAACAAAAAAAAATTTACAGCTATAAAAACTCCAGCTCATAATCAAATGAAATCAAATCATCACTTTATTTAGCTCAAAAGCTATCTTCCATTTCAAAGCTGCAGTACAGTACATGCATACATACATAAAATTGCATAAGCAATAAAATACAAATACAAAAATATATATATGCCTTACAAAGGTGGAGTATATCGTGTAAAATACAAGTTTCACCCCTGTAACCTACTCAGTTTATGTTTTTTTTACCATTATATACATCTAGTCTATTTTTATCTTCGTCCTGGCGTAATGCTATTGATAACAATTGTTATCTGATAGGCAATTATTTAGAAGAAAACAATATTTATACATCTAGTACATAAAAGCAAAAACCAACCACGCAATATTGTGTTATAGTGGGATGAAAATGATTGTTTTCATCGAAAGTTTTGTCGGCAAACAGATCGAGTTGTAAAAGTTTGTGAACGAAGGAAGAACCAAAGTGATATCTTGTTTTCTGATAACCCACAATGCAACACGAATCGTTATTCCAATACCACAACCATTCAGATGTCGGTTTGTAACTTGTATTGGACTCAATTTGACCTAGTATCCGGAACACGTATTCGAGTTGTCAAAGTTTGCGTCTTGTTGAAAAAAGAAATTTAAACTTCTGTTCTTGTTTGTTTGTTTTTTACGGACAAATTTATGTGGACGTATTTTGTGCTCGAAGAAATATCTATGTCTATTTTGTTTGCGTTTTTTATTGGTATTCAAGTTGTTGTTTCTTTTTCATTTCTTTTGGTTTCTCAGATTGGGCGTTGAAGTTATTTTTGGAAAAAATGCAACATATTGAGATGTCAGAATCGTGATCGGTTTTATTGCCCGTCTGTTACTTTTTATTTGTATTAAAATACGGATTTTACACAAACATTGCTGGGAAATATGTCGTGTGGGAATTGTAAGATAGTTCTAAATCTAAAAATAACATTATATAAAGCTTCAATTTTGTTTCTCTTATGTAAAGATGTAAATAAAGATAAAGTTTCTTTGCATAAAGGATGAATAGAATTCTCAGGGCTACACAAACACAAAGGATGAAAGAATTAGCAAACTAAAGAGATCTATTTATAGAGTTAATCATCTATAAGCTTCTTATAATCTTTGAAAGCCATTTTCATTAACGAGATGGATTCAGGTGTTGTTAATTTGCATCTAGATTATGATTATTTTATACAACATTTGATAGCATAGCAATATAGATCAAAGTAGGCCTACACATTCATTTCTGTGTGTGGTCTTTATTTCAATTCCCACTCATTACTAAATTGCTCCCGCGTGAATATATTTCCACCGCCAATCAGAGCCATTAGTTTGCTTTGAGAAACGTTCGCTTTGGTATATTTTAGAATTACTTATCCTTAAATTATGTTTCTTTAAATGGATTATTATATTGATTTTATTTTATGTATCTGTCGCTTTTCTAGCATTCCCTAAATTATACATAAAACACGAAAACTCACATATCTAGATTTTAATTACACAAACATAATATATGCACCTTCAATGTGCATTTGGAATTGTGGGATTATTTTCAAACTTTTACGAAAATGACGGCGACTTTTAATATTATACTGATTTAATGTGTGTGTTTTTTTATATAACTCTTGGTCACCGGAATGAAGAATATAAAATCACCCAAGACCTACACAGTTAAAACATTTTGAAGCCACTGGCATCATGTCAGTATACCTTGTCAGTAGGATAGTCTGTACTCCTGTGATACAGAAGGCATCGACAAACATTTACTGTGTCTTACAATGATATTATATGCACTTGTGTTTGCTTCACCCTTATGAGGGTAATGTTAAGGTCTAACGTGTGAGTAGACTACAGAATGCGACGGGGGAGAGGTGGGGGGGGGGGGGGGTGGGGGGGGGGGGAAGAGTCCACATCCATCTTCGGATAAAAGTAAAAGCATCGTCAACCCCGCAAGGGTATAAAGAAGTTGGCATAACATAATATACATCCTCCAAACAAAGGTGAGAGCCAAATAAAGACAGAACATAAAGTGATAAGAAGAAAAAGAAGTAGAAAAAGCTTCTGCGGGGAGGAGATAGCTGCAAGAAAGAAAATCTCTGTCGGCAATGGAAATCCACGAGAGAAAGTATAATATGAAATATGTAACGGAAATAGGAACAAGAGTAAGACATTAGAGAGAAAGGAAGAGAGAGAGAGAGAGAGAGAGAGAGAGAGAGAGAGAGAGAGAGAGAAACAAATCACGCTTGAAACCGACTGGGTGCGTTGAGACGATACAGTGGCCTGGGAGTTGACGAAAAGAAGAAGAAGATCAACCAAAGCTTTTAACTAATGCAGGGGTAACCAACGTTTTCAATGTAAATGTCTTGAGAATGTACGTTATCCTGAGAGCAATGCCGGCGGAAGCGTATGCTTCTGGTTGTGCCATTCTTACCGGACAGGTCAAGGAGGAGAAGCCAGACGAAAGGCAGTCCACGTCCTCCATGCAATAACCTTTTTCCTACCCTTTACGTCCTTCTTGTTTCTTTTCTCTATCATCCCCCGACGTAGTATGATTTACTGTCGAGTACATCTTTATACACCAAATAAAAATAATTTGATCATTTACGTACTTTCGCACATATTTGCAGTACAAAGTTGTGTTAGTCATAAACATCTCGTATAGTGGGAGAATTCTTTGTAACTTTTTATCGTATTTGTAACTGTATGTATGAATAACAGGCACTTAAAATGCTAAGGGCGTATCCCAACCTCTATTTTGACGCTAGTCATCTAGTCAGCAATAATTAACAATTGTTTTAATTAATTGAAATTAATTTCGCATTAGTCTGCTAGCTAGTCGACTAAAGCCAAAATTGAGTTATAAGATACGCCCTAAATAAAATGAACTGCTGATGCAGGAATTTCCAAATTTAAATCCTGTCATTATCGCCTTTATGTATAGTTAAGTTCCATATAGTTCTGGATTCACCAAGCAGCATATTTCAACAGTGGTAATTAGTGAACAGAAACTCATGCAAATTATCAACAAAATTAAACACATTGTCGTTTAATAATTCCCATCAAGACAAAGGTAGGTCTTATTAATTTAAGCCCATCTCTCTTAGAACGTATCACGCTTATAGTACGAAAACAGCGCTGCCGGCGGCATGAAGGGTAATTAAAATAATTGTCACAATTACTATGGCAACGTCCATGTTAGCAAACTTTGCGTTTAGCGAACGTGAGTTGGGTTGCCTTGGGAGGTATCTAGCGGAACTTTCGCAACAACTTAGAAGACAGTGACGTATTTCAGCTCTTTAAGGAGGTAAATCCTATTATAGATACAGTGTATTTCATCTTAACGCCGCTGTAAGTCTACTTATACCCAACCTGAGGCCATATTCTGTGATTTATGTTGTGAATTCTGAGACGAATTCTGCCCAAATTCAAACTTGTTATGAGCAAATACCTTAGTATACAACCTATCGGTTGTATTCGTTATGAGTCACGTAATGTCATATTGAGTTAACAATTTCGAAGTCAGGCTGAATTCATTTTAGTATATATACAATCATACGTTACAGAATAGGGCATTTAAGGAGCTCTCGATTTCTGTCTACTTTGTTTTAAAATGCTCTACAATTATTGTCACAAGGTAAAACAAAATACGTTATCGTATAAAAAATTTAATGCTCTATCTTATGAATAATTATTTATTCCAATAAAATTACCGTAAAATAAAATGTTCTTAATTCATTGGAAAAGTGTCTTACAATACCACATAAACGAAGAACATTTGGAAAAGGGACTATTTTTTGGAACAATGAAATATTTGTAAGAAATAAAACTACATTTTCTAGGAGATGACATACTTTGATTTAATGTATGATAATTTTAAAGCATGTTACATACAGCCTTAACCTTACAGTGCACCGTTGTGCACTAAACCACCCCTTGCACGCCAGGGACCCCACCATAAATTATACCTGTATGTTGGGTAAAGGAAACTTGAAACTGGCGTCACAGCCGAACTACAACAATGTTACAAATAAATCGAACTGATGGACAAACAACGAGATGTCAAAATAATAAAATTCAACATTATGAAGAAAACGAGGTATGGCGATAGTAACTACTCACCAGTTAAACCGTTTAATGATGGGCAACCAAGTTGTAAAAGTTTTTTATGTTTCTTGTTTGTTTTGAAGATTCGTTTTCAAAATCAGAATATCTTATTGTTTGACAGCTTGTTGTTTGTCCATCGACTCATTTCATTTGTTTTATTGTTGTGAAGCAAGCTTGCAAGAAGCCTATATCCTTGGCTTGCGAGAGGGCTCAGTAAAGAACATCACTGCAAGGTTAAGATGAAATGCACTGTAGTTTGTAGCCATAATACTTGTGCTACAATGTTTCTTGTCCCTCACACAAAGTTTCCGGCCGTTTTGCACATAATTTAATAACAATAGCTTTCTAGAGAGACAAATAGTATTAGCTCCCGTCTGAAAGCAGTGGCCATCTTCGTAGAGCTAATATTGTCACTAATAACTTTGTTATGAAGTAAGAGCTTTCTGGAGGTGAGGAGACATTAAGGTAGAAGGGTAGTCTCACTACTTGAACCACAACAAATTAATGGTTTTGGTCGTAGGCGTATCTCTAGAGCTCGAAATAATATTGAAAACATTATAAAAGATCCAGATAGCGAGAATAGAATCTGAATTTAAAGTTTTATTTAAATTTTGTTGTTACGGGAATGTTAAGTAATATACAAACAATGACAACTATACACATTAATACATCTAAAATGTTTCAAATCCAGTTTGTAGTTGTTACGAAACCACTTTCCGAGTATTTTACATGTGTACAAGTTGTTTGGCGATTTCAAGATATCAGACCATTTTCGAAATGATCTGGGACTCTGATAAAAGTGAACAATCGTCACTTGTCAACCATATTCAAACCAGGATTCGAATTTGAAACATTAAACTAGGTGGGCAGACGATTCTAGTCAATGGAAATCGTATACAAAGATAAAAACTCAAAACAAATTGGGTATTAGCCAGAAACTTTTAAGTTAACATTATTTTTTGTTTTTAATTTATTATGAATTGGCCCCATACAGCACGTTATGCCATTTAACAGTGACCTAACAACGGATGACTAACAACGATGCGTGATGATGAAGAAGGGAGGAGGGGAAACCCGGTACCGGCACGTAGCCTACTCCTGTCGAAAAGTACCAAGGGGACCACCAGCTTAACGTCCCATCCGAAAGGACGGTGTAACTTTGACCAGTCATATAGGTTCCTCCACTAACCTGGACCGCCGAGCAGTTGACGAGAAGAACGAAGCTGTTACACAAGCTTTCGAACCCTCCAATCTGCTCTAACCAACGGTAACTAGTGTTTCAGAGGAGAACGGTCACCCATCCACCTCCTGACCTAGCCCGAGGTTGCTTAACTTCGGTGTTCGTATGGGAACCGGCTAAGCGACCGCGGCTAAACCGTTGGCTATATATATAAACGAAACAGTTATGTTGGTAATAGAATTCACGAAAATAAACAGCTCGCAAATCGCAATGTTCCCACGCATCCGTTAGCGGCTGTCATGTTGGTAACAAGCCGCCGAGAACTGTTTGCAGACTGAAATAATACGCTGTGACAGCCCCGTTGTTGTTTTACAGTTTTCACTTCATTCGTAAACGTGAAACGCTTTTATGATTTATTCAAATTGTCGGAAAACAATTCTCCGCTCTATTTCGTTGTGTTTCTTCCTGTTGTTTTGTTTGTTTGGTTTTGTTACGTTGACAAGAAATTGGATATTATTCTAACGTGTCTCGTAAACATGAAATTATAAACGCTGCTGTACACTGGCGCACATATATACTTCAAGATAAGAAAGATATCTTCTTGTCAACATCGCTTTCCTTTACTTTGTGAGTTCCTCAAGTGTGAACTCCATGTAATGGAGATTTAGATTATCTCTTCGTTTTTCTTCTGTTTAAAAGATTGTAAAATAAAAACATGCCCCTCGTTAATTCAAACTCGTTTAATTCGAAATTATCTTTCATTTCATTTCATTTATTTGCGTACGGTTGATCATACAAGATGATATTGTACATGTCAAGTTTGTATTATACAATACAATACAATACAATATTTTAACTATACAATGTAATACATATAACTTACAAATCATACATATATGTAATACATTTGTATACAATATAATGTTACGTTAAATTATGGAGTTTATAAAATGCTAAATTCGTATACAATGTGTAATTCCAACTATTGGTGGAGTCCTTGCAGAAGATTTGTGTGTGGCGCTTAGTATTTAAAGTTATTTTAATTCAAAATTTTGTAATTTAAATTTGACTGACTGTTTGTGCTGCTATCTACATTGATTTCCGTTAACGAAACGAATAGAGCGCATCCCCTTCCACGGCTTACTTAACTTACTGCGAGTGTTCTGTAACGTGTTCACTCTTCTCCGAATTTTCTAACACCGAGACTGATCCATCACTTAAGTCTAATTAAAATCGTGTTTCGGAAATTTCTCCGTGATGGATGATAATGGTAAAGGATATATCACGTCGCTTGGAATCTGTATCTCGGAGCTCATTCGTAGAAGCCCGATTATTCGTTCACGGAAATCAATCTAGATAGCAGCACTAAAAGAAACAAAATGGCTGACGTGAAAGCGAAGGCGTTAAGACTGTTATATTCACGTACTTTTTTTTGCGGTACAATATAATTTTGGTCTGTTAAAAATACTTGAAAATGGTTTTATATTATCCCACAGGAATACAAAAATATGTTATCTTAAGACCGATCCACAATTGAAATAAGAGTTGCAATAAGAATCCGTGAAATTGTGAAATAAGAAGCTATTGGTTTACAACAGTCTCCTAGTATCTTATTTTAGTAGTCAAGCCAGTGCTTTAATATGTATTTACTTTCATTGACGACATCAACAACAGCACATCCGGCACCACTGTTTTTGTTTTGATCTCCGTAGTAGGCCTTCTCTTCTGGCTCTTCTGCGTTCTGATTGGTTCGTTATAATGAAGTTGAAATAAGAAATGGAATTGATTGATTTCTTATGACTATTTCATTCCACTGTGACAGTTGTGAACCACAGCATTGTTATTGCATGCTCCCATTCGCTTAAACCTTATTGCTATTTCACTATTTCAACTCTTATTTCAATTGCGAATCGGCCTCTATGTACAATTGAATGTACTTTTTTATGAATGTTCTTTATTCAGATACATATTTCGGTTTTGCAGATGTCTTTAATTGGGTGTGAAAGGTGTCCAGCAACACTAAATTACAAATCGTAATCGAGAACATCTGAAAAACGGAAATATTGATTGGAATAGTGAACATTCATAAAAACGAACACTAAACTCTCTACAAGATGACACATTTTGATTTATATTTGGGACGATTTAAACACTTTAAAAAGCAATTTTAGCACCGGAATCGAAAGTTCCGAAGTTTGTTTAATAAACATGTTTGCTTTGACCTTGACTGACGGACAATAAAAGAGCCAAAGGAGTGTAGGTTGTTTACAAAACGACCCTCAAAGAATCCTTCTCTATTTCGCAGAAATATCCTCTTACGTCTACTTTGCAAGTCAGTATTATTCTACGAACAATATTGTCTAGAGATTAAATACCTACCCTAGAACATTTCCTTTACTACCTTTTGGAGGTAATAATACGATATGGCCAGAGAGAATAATGGAAGGGTTTTATGGAGAGAAGATAAGCTAAAAATGAAAAGCATAAAAAGGGAAGTTTAAAAGGGTGCATTTAAGGCGATTTTACCTACAATTATTAAATGTTTTTAAAATCTGAATAAATCCCGCTATGTGGAGTTAAGTATATTAAATATGCTCTTTTGAGGATATCAAACCTTGGAAGCTGAGTGGTAACCTGCAAAACTTGCATTCGACAGGTCGCCGTTCCGATTCCGGCAACAGTCAATCTTGGTTGAGGTGTTTTCTAGAGGTTTTAATCGGTCAAAAAGCGACTGCTGGGATCGAGTCCTAACAGCCATCAGACATTCTTTGCCTACTATAAAAACACCCTCACTAACATACCCAATTACTGTTTATGTTTGTATTTGCCGTATCCCGTCATAAAACTCAATACAAGTGGCGTATGTCTAAACCAAAACATTACTAAAACTAGCTCTTATCTTCTCAAAAGGGTTTATTTTATATTTGCTTTATTCATATCTTTAAAATTTAAAAAAACGTTAATAGGCGGTATAGTATAGCCTATATTACACGGTCAAATTTTGTTGTTCAATGTCTTAAATTCAAAGACAAGAAGCATCATTAAAAACAAGCTATTGTTGTCTTTTTGTATGTGCTTTTGTCCTTGACTTCAAGAATTAGGATGAAAAGATTTCACAGTGTAATACAAGCTTAAAGTTAATCAAACAAATCCTATATTTATAACTTGACAGTGGGCTGTGCATCTGCCCTAAGTGATGCATTTCATGTCACTTATCTCCCGTCTCCCCCTTCTCCGTGTCTCTACATGTATGTTTTTGTCATGTTCGGTAGTTAGAGGGGGGGGGGAGGGGGGGGGGGGGTAAAAGTACTGCGCGCTACGCATCAGAATTCGTCTTTCGCGTGGAAGGGATGAGGGATGAAGGATAGAAGGGTTAATTAGGGCAATCAGGACACACCAGTCTAGATAATGGAGGAGACGTGACGTAGCTCGAAGAAAACTCGGGTGACAGACTTCAGGGGGAGAGAGAGAGAGAAAGAGAGAGAGAGAGAGAGAGAGAGAGAGAGAGAGAGAGAGAGAGAGAGAGAGAGAGAGAGAGAGAGAGAGAGAGAGAGAGAGAGAGAGAGAGAGAGAGAGAGAGAGAGAGAGAGAGAGAGAGAGAGAGAGATTCTTATGATCGAGGCTCCTCCCACGGGTAAAACCAATGAGACATAAACATAATATCTTATGTGGCGTGCTTGCTTTCATCACAGAAAAACATTATAATCCTTGAAATAATCCTATATTGTATTGGATTGGTATTTGTTTGTGGTATTGGTATCTGTTAATGGTATTTTCGACTACGTTGAATCTGTCTCAATTTAGTAGTATGATAAAAATTTCTTGCGTCGTAAACATACTGTCTTGACAAACCAATCTTCCAAACTTCCATTTTTCTGCTCTTCTATCCTAATTTTATCATGAATTGCATTTTAAAGAAATGTGTAAATTAATTTAAAAATGATAACATTTTTAAATTAAAAAAATATGTATCCTGAGCCCTTTATAACTGATAATTCTCAAGACGAACGAATAAGGATAATAAGGAGCAAGGAAATAACCTAATAGAACAAATTGAATTGTTTGAATTTAATCAAGTAAAATACAGTATATTCGATACAGTAGGCCTACAGATAAGGATATGATAGAAAATAAAAAAGACAGGTACAATTGTTGTGTTTTTGTTAGTACTTTTAATTTAAAGCTTTATATAGTACTTAATTAAAACTTAATTTTGGCTCCATATTAAATTAACAAAGAAACGTTATGTTAAACTTAAATTAGGGTTCAAAGATTAATATTACTCCAGTTCCTTGAGAATGTCCATGTTTCTTCGACCCATGATAACGTTGCAATCATTTCCAGTTCGGTTCTCGAACCCGGTTCCTTCCAATGTATTCACGACATTCCAAACTCGGTGATTTGAGGAAAAGGAATTATCTAAAAGATGGCGATTCCAGGAAAATATCTACGGTTTAGTTCTCTTGCAGCTAAAACGAGCAGTTGTCTCAAACGTTCAGCCTTCGAGTCTGTTTCATTCATAGCTCTTTGATTGTCAACATGACCAATCACCCGACCCTCTCTTCCAAGTCTTCTCCTCTCGCCAACTCTATCATGTCTACGGGTTCCATGACGCGATCTACTACGCCTTCCTCCTTCTGTATCCCTGATCCTTTCTCTGGCATTGTGATTGTGTAGAGACTTTCTTCCTGGATGACGATTGTGTTTTGGACGTTGTCGATCCGCGTGCAGATGTGAGTGGCCGTTTTTATGAACTTTCCCAAGACCTTCACGACGCGTTGATTTAGTGTTGGCTCCATCATCAAAACCTTCATTGTACACACCTTCCCTTCCGTGACCTTTTCGTCGACTTTGGAAAACAATCGTTTTTGGAATATGTTCTTGATTATGTAAATTACTCATGTATAAATCATTCATTTTTTGTTTGCGATTGGCTTTAGCATGAATCGAACTTTCCGATTTTGGATCATCAACCTCGATCATTCCATCCTCAAACAAATATACATCAGTGTTATTTTTAGCAAGTTTTGTGTTTGAGTGTTTACCATCAATTTGTGACACTACTGTTAAAGCTGGTGGCAAAACATAAGTATGCGTTCTGTGGTCAGTTCCCGTTTCTTCATAAACTTGAGATTCGTTCAAACTTTCCAAAATTGGACCATCAACTTTAATCATTCCATCCTCAACAAAATACAAATCAGTATTTTCTTCAGCCATGTTCGATGGTTCAGTTCTATCCGGTTGAAGAACGCTGTCTGGTGTGTTTGAGTGTTCACCATCAATTCGTGACACTACTGTTAAAGCTGGTGGCAAAACAAAAGTATGTGTTCTGTGGTCAGTTCCCATTCCTTCATAAACTTGAGATTCGTTCAAACTTTCCAAAGTTGGACCATCAACTTTAATCATTCCATCCTCAACAAAATACAAATCAGTCTTTTCTTCAGCCATGTTCGATGATTCAGTTCTATCCGGTTGAAGAACGCTGTCTGGTGTGTTTGAGTGTTCACCATCAATTCGTGACACTACTGTTAAAGCTGGTGGCAAAACAAAAGTATGTGTTCTGTGGTCAGTTCCCATTCCTTCATAAACTTGAGATTCGTTCAAACTTTCCAAAATTGGACCATCAACTTTAATCATTCCATCCTCAACAAAATACAAATCAGTATTTTCTTCAGCCATGTTCGATGGTTCAGTTCTATCCGGTTGAAGAACGCTGTCTGGTGTGTTTGAGTGTTCACCATCAATTCGTGACACTATTGTTAAAGCTGGTGGCAAAACAAAAGTATGCGTTCTGTGGTCAGTTCCCATTCCTTCATCAACTTGAGATTGGAGCTCTGTACCTTTCCCCTGGTTTTCACCTTCACCAAAACCTCCATTGTAGAAACCTTCCTTTCTATGGCTTTGACGTTGACTTTGGAAAACACTCGTTCTTGGGATATACTTTGGATTATGTGAATACCTCCTGTTTGTCTCAATAGATACATCATCGATTTTATGATTGCGATTGGCTTTAGAACGAATCGAACTTTCCGATGTTGGATCATCGTATTTAACAATTCTATCCTCAATAGAATACACATCATCCTTATCGATGTTAGAAGATTCAGTTTTATCCTGTTGAAGAACGCTGTCTGGTGTTTTTGAGTGTTTACCATCAATTCGTGACACTACTGTTGAAGCTGGTGGCAAAACAACAGTAAGTGTTGTCAGATCAGTTTCCGTTTCTTGATAATCTTGAGATTGGAGCTTTGTTGGCCCTGGCGTGACAACTTGCTCGTCCCGTGGCTCAAGGTTTCCGTTAGAGATTTCTATTGGTCTTGGTGAGACAGTCACTTTGATTGGCTCGCCTTCGACATTTGGTGTCTTCGTTTGTTCAGAAGATTCGATCTCTGGTAAAATTCGTGGTTCTACAGGAACATGATGATTATCTTGTGGTTGAGGAGAAACTTCGGTGAAATTGCTTGTCAGAGTTCCATTGTTGCTTTCAGTTTGTTCAGATGAGACACTAAGGTCATTATTAGGCTGAGAAGAGTCATTAAAGCGGTTTACTCTCTTCGTAGATATGTCAAGGCCATCTGTGGACGTGGTTATGACATTTAAGTCAGAAATGGACTTAAACGAGACATCAAGACTTTCTTTTGAGTCATTAATGCCTCTTAGGCTGCTTCTTGATTCAGTAGATACATTAAGGCCATCTGTGTACGTGGTAATGGCATTAAGGTTAGAATAAGATTTAAAAGAGACATCAAGACTTTCTTGTGAGTCATTAGTGCCTCCAATGCTGTTTCTTGATTCAGTCGATACATCTAGGTCATCTCGTGGCTTAGGAGTGACATCAAGTCTAAAAGAAGAGGTATCGATACTTCCGTTCGAAGTATTTGTGACACTAATGCTGCTTGTTGAATCAGTTGACACTTCTAGACCTTGCTCTGAATTTGAAGTGTCATTATGGTGATCTACTGACTGTGAAGGTACATGAGACCAATCGGTTGGCTCCATAGAAATATGATCAGGTACTGCAGAATTCAGTTGTTCTGGACCCTGATTCTGTAACACGTGAGAACAAAATTTGTGAAAACTCTATAAGTTTTTCGTGAACTGCAGTTTGGGTGGGAAGTAGGTGAAAATGTGGGTGACGTACGTGAAACGTTTCTGCCACCATTTTCTTGCCAATTATTTACATCTAGTTAAACCATTCTGTTCAAATTTTCGAATTGGCAACCTATTGAAATACATTCTTAAGCAAAATATGATTTAATAATTTTTAGTTTGGTTGTGGTACTTTGGTTCTCTTATCATCAAAATACGCTTGAATTTATAATTTTAATGCTAATATGCTCAAACTCTGTCGTTTTCAAGACCAAAATTAAACGTGCTACCGCACTTTTGATTTTGAGACTTTCCAGCAGAAACTTCCGAACACTTCCGGTGTATTGCTATGCACTATGTGAAAGAACATTCTTTTACTACAGGTAACTATAATGTTCGGGCAAGAGAACTCCTTTTGGCTCATGTAAACAGTAGTCGAGCATTCTTTTGGCTCAGGTTGAACATCAGTAGAATTCTTTCTTGTAGGAGGAACATTGACGAATTCTGTGTTGTCAGATAACAGCAATTCTGATGTATTTGATTGTTTCAGCTCTGCAGTGGCTCAGTTAGAAAGGTAGAGAGGCTTCAGAAATGGGACGACAATTTGAATTTGTTGCAGGAGTTTTGCACTTCGTTTCAGCACCTTGTAATTCTCCAGTCTTGAGTAGAACGCCATGCAACTATATTCGTTTAGAAGTCGTTGATTCTTTTGGTTTAGGTCTAGCCACTGGTAGTTTATTTAAAACAAGTGAGTCACATTTTATGCTTAGACTGGTACGTGAGAAAGGTGACTTGGCATTAGGTATTTTTTTCATTCACTTGAGACACAATTCCATCTTTTTGCAAAGGCTAGGAGTCAATAGAAGTTTCGTTCGGCTTAACACTAAGTCCATCTATTTATTGGTTACGTGGCAACTATAGGTATTCGCTTTGTCCAGATTTTGAAGCAATATGAGATGTTGTTTCTATAATGACAAAACAACATGTGGCGCTAAAGTAAGATTTATTATTAAGGCATCAATACCCCACTGTTATTCTTATGCTTAGTTTATGCTGAGTAAAAGAGGAGACTTTCGGCTTCAAAGTCTCTTATAGTTCTCCACTATGTCATCCGCTAGCACGTCCGCTTTGTCAGCCTTGTAAAATATGAGTGTTGTTTCTTTTGGGATTGACGAATCGAGTGGTGCTACATCCGTTTGAATTTCTTTAGGCTTCAGTGATCCATTGATTTCTTTGCTTTTCTCAGATTCTTTTCGTTTTAAAGGAGGAATTAATACTGTTCCTTCGTCAGACTTGGCCATTGGAGAAACCGCTAGTGGCTCAATAGTTTGACCCTTTTTCTCAAGTGTTAATACATATTCTTCACTTAGCTCAGGCTCTGCACAACGAGATTCACTTAGTTTCAGTGTGATTATAATTTCATTTCCGGCTCTATACAGGATAAGAGAAGATTTCTCTTGCTTATGTGGTTGAATAATTTCTTCCTCGAGTTTCCTCTGAGCAATAATTTCTTCGTTTAGCCCACTCTGGACAACAAGAGATTCATTTTGCACAATCGGTATCGTATTATGTTCTCCGCTGGGCCTACTTTCGCTAATAGAAGACTCATTTTGATTAGCCGATACATCAGTTGCTACTTTTACCTCGAACTGACCAACAGAAGATTCATTTTCCTCGTGATGTTCAACAATGTGTTCTTCCCTTGGCCTAGGCTGACCAAGAAGAGACACATTTTGTATATTTGAGGCATTAATTGCTTCTCTTACAGACTGACCAGCAGGAGATTCCCTTTCTTTATCAAGTGGCACAAAATTACGTTTTTCGGTCGGACTAAGCTGACCAATAGAAGAAGCGCTTGGTTCAGTTGAGACTTTCAGTGCTGCTCTTACCTCAGACTGAACAATTGAAGGTTCGTTCTTCTTATGATGTTCATCAATATCTTCTTTATTTGGACCAGGCTGAAAAATAGAAGACGCATTTAGTTTAAGTGAGGCTATCAGTGCTTGTCTTACCTCAGACTGAACAACCGACGGTTCATTCTCCTCATGATGTGTATCAATATCTTCTCCATTTGGATCAGGCTGACCAACAGAAGACGCGCTTGGTTCAGTTGAGACGTTCATTGCTTCTTTTACTTGAGACTGATCAGTAGATATATTTTCCTCAACACGTAGATCGCTATCTTTTTCGCTTGGGCCAGTCTGACCAATATTAGATACTCTTTGTTTAGTCGATGTATTCTTTGATTCTCTTACCTCAGGATGAACAATTTGAGGTACTTTTTCCTCATCAAAATCTCCAATAACTTCTTCGCTTTGCCCTGGTTGACCAATAGATGACTCTTGTTGTATATTTGAGGCATTAATTGGTTTTCTGACATCAGAATCGTCAATATGAACTTCTATTTGGTCAATTTGCACCATATTATGTTCTTCACTTGCAGCAGTCTCGTCAATAGAGGATTTATTTTCTTTATTTGAGGCAATAGTTGAGTCGTTTATTGCATTCCTTACCTCATGCTGAACAATTGGTGATTCCTTTTGGTCAAGTGACGCCATATTATGTTCTTTGTTTGCACTTGCACCAGTCTCATCAATAGAGGATTTATTTTCTTTATTTGAGGCAATAGTTGAGTCGTTTATTGCGTTCCTTACCTCATGCTGAACAGTTGGTGATTCCTTTTGGTCAATTAGTGCCATATTGTGTTCTTTGCTTTGCCCAATCTGGCCATTAGTGGACTCGCTTTGTTTAGTTGAGGCATTGATTGCTTCCCTTACCTCCGACTGACCAATAGAAGATTTCTTTTCTTCATCAATTGGTGGAATATGTTGCTCGGTTGACACAGACTGACCAAAGTAAGACTCAATTTTTTTAGTTGAGGCATTAATTGCTTCCTCTATCTCAGATTGAACAGAAGAAGATTTCTTTTGCTCAAGCGGTGCCGTATTATGTTCTTTGCTTGGACCAACCTGATCAATAGAAGACTCATTTTGTTTAGTTAAGTCATTAACAGTTGAGCCATTAATTGCTTGCTTTACTTCAGATTGACTAGCAGGCGATTTATTCTGCTCAAGTGATGCTATAGTTTTTTCACTTGATTCAGGTTGACCAATAGAAATCTTATTTGGGATAGCTACGTCATTAGAAGTTGAGGTATTTGTTGCGCCCCTTACCTCAGATTGACCAGCAAGAGATTTTTTCTGCTCAAGTGGTGCAATAGTTTTTTCGCTTGATTGAGGCTGACCAAATGAAGTCTCATTTCGTATAATTGAATCAATAATGCCTTCTCTTACCTCGATTTCGTCTTTCGAGGAGATCACCTCGTTGTGAGCAACGTTCCAAGGCGAATGCTCGTCGCTTACCTTGGGTAGCGGTAATAGGACGTCACGCGTTGGAGTGGGGGCCGCAAGAACGGTGACCAGTAGCGCCGTCAGCGTGACGGTGGCGACTCGGTGAACCATTGTGACGGTCGGTGCAGCATCGGGTCCGAGGCTTTATATAGAAGCCGGGGGCGTTGAGGCAAGTGTCGCGTACGTGACAGCGAGTAAAATAGTTGCGTTGTTGGGCAAGGGACCAGGGCCCAGATTCACAAAGGTGCCTAGTGCTAAGACGTCCTAGTTTAGGCAAATCTTAGTGATATAAATCACGCATATGTCGTTCTGCAATGTCATACTGATGCAATATAGTAAAATATCAACAATTTAACCAATAATATTTTATTTGTGAATGTGTAGTAGGCTAATACCAAGATTGATTTATCTTGATTTATCTAGTTAGGATTTGCCTAACTTAGGACAACTTAAGAGTTAGGCATCTTTGTGAATCTAGGCCCAGTAATTCTGTTGCTGGCATCGTACGAAGAAGATTTGTGGTCGTTTGTCAGAAAATGTAGTATTGGCTAATTTTCTTATCGTAAAGAAAATGTTTAGTCCATGAAGAACACAAATTCGATGTTTATTGATCTATTTCGTAAATTCTGCTTGAAATTTTCGCCGCGGTCGCTTAGCCTGTTCGTATACGAACATCGAGCTTCACTGGACTGGGTCGGGGGAAGAGATGATGAAAGTTTTTTGGGGCACTTTGGAGGGTTCAAAAGCTTGATGCGGTATTCTCGTGAACACTGCTCGGCAGCCAGGTTAGTGGAGGAATCTATATGACTGGTCAAAGTTACACTTTCCTTTGAATGGAACGAAAAGCCGATAGCCCACTTGGTACTAATCGACTTATACATTTTTAGTAGTGGAATATCAGCCCTATTGTTATCAATAAATAAATCAATATAATATTCTTATATAACCAGTAAATGAAATTCATTTTCTAGTCATTAATCAATCCAAAAATTGAAATTAGAGTACTATTATATTTAAATGGGATCTAGAAGTAAATTTGCAAACTTCCATAACTTGTAATTACTTACTTCCTTGAATGTTAAAAAGAGCTAAAAGCATGTATCAAATGTAAAACTTTAAAATATCAATATCTTTGCTGACATAATAGCATAAGTAGATAAAAAAAACTCATGTTTATAGAGAGTGTTAAAGTACATCTTTTCTATAAGCATAAGAGCTTTAATTTGTGTTTACTTGTATCGTGTACTTCTGGCCTGTGAAGTAACTAAGTTTTATATATTTTCTTTAACTTTCGTTTCATTAAATTCATTCGATTGAGTACACAGACGAAAGTTAAACATTTAGATTGAAGAAACTTACAGTAAAACGTTATTTAATTGCATTTTTTCCAGAATTAAAGGTTTAAGAAAAATAAAATATCTTGTATGAGTTCGAAACAATAATATTTCAACGTTCTTTCCATTCGATGTTTTACTGACGGCCGATTGACGCAGATCTTTCCCAAGTCAAAGCACATTGTGCGGCATTTGTTTTTTTTTGTACCATTGTTGAATTTTTTTCTGAATGATTGTTTACGCAGCAAAACGGTATCCAAGTACATTGTTGCCAAAACATTACGTGCCTAGCCTGAACGTTGGGCGCGATCGGTTATTGATAGTAATCAATAGCTGGTCGTGTTTGAAAACACCTGATTAGGGTGCATTGTTCAGATGTGTCAACAATGTAAGAGTTATTTAACAAACGCGATAGGCACCGAGATTGGCCACTGATGGCGCTAGTGAAAACGAATGAAGCGCTCAAAGTGGCAAAGTCGCGCAACAATCTGCTGAAGCAGCGTCGTTCTTCCTACCAATTCCTACGTCGGTAATGGCAAATTGTGAAAATTGTTTAATTAAATACGGCTTTTAACATTTTTGTGCAGATTATGAATCCCATCAGTAAATCTTAAAAAGGCAAGCTACCATTTTAATCAGGACACGTTTTAGATGTAAAAACAACAAATAACTCACAACAAACACAAACAAAACAAGACAATAAAAGCCAAAACAAAAACATGAAACAAAACAACAAAACAAAATAAATACACATCAACAATAAAAAACAAAACAAACACCAAACAAAAAACAAAATATATCACAATAATATCCAGCACTATTTTCAACCGCGGAATGAAATCTTCAGCAGTTTGTTGCTAAATTTGGCCACATATAGCGCTGTATGTACTAACACACGGTGCCTATAATGATTTAGGAATGTTGCGTATGAATACATGCTGTAGGATTCACGTATAATGATGGAGATGTTTTAGTGGGAAGACGCCAGAATCTAATTTGAGAGGTCACCGGTTTGATTTCGGTCACAGGTAGTCCTGAATAAAGGTTTTCCTCAGTTGTAAAGACGAATGTTGAGATTGAGGTCTACTTTAACAGCCTTCTTAACTTACAAACACCCTAACGTACTTAGTTAGACCATGGAGTTATAAGTTGAGAAGGAGGTCTAGGTGCGCAGTAGAATGCGTACGAGATAGCTCCGTGCAGACACCGCGGGACGGCAGCCATTTTAGTTGTTTAATTCGACTGTGACCCGCGAAGTAAGTCGTGAAATAGTGCAGAGCGATTGGAACAAGAGTAAAATAAACGAAAATTATTAAGGAAAACGTTAGGCCTATCACAAGTGTAAAAAAATGAGTAGTACACCTTCACGAGGAAGGCCTAGAAGTGGTGGGCCTACGCTTAGGCCTACCAAGGTTCTTGAACAGGTCCAATCCCAGAATGGTTTATCTGAAAACAAGGCACATTCCTGATCATCCCTCAAAAACGTAAATCCACTTGGACATTTGCTAAAGGAAACGGCAATCACACAAAGTTACAACTATTCTATCTAGGCCTAGCTAGGCCCTACATAGGCAAGAGTTAGCCCTAGGCCTATAAAGTGAAGGCGATTTTGGAGAGGTTATGTTGACAACATGTATCGCCCACTTTTAATGAACTGTACGACTGGGCGTAGAACCATGGTAGAATAAGGCCTATGGTTTATTTTCAATAGGCCTAGATTTACTGAAAAGTATGTATTAATAGTCGTAGCTTAAGCTTAATTACAGTTCAATGGTTTTAAACAGGCTACTTCTTAAGCCTAGGCCCTACACTAGCCTGACAGTAGGGCAGTATCAGGACTTCATTAATTTTTATTTTGTACCTAGGGGCCAGAATATGATGGGATGAAGTTCCTATCCCCTACCCGACTTCATTGTTGGACACAGGGAGCAGATATAAAAAAAAAATGTATTTTTCTAAGCAAATCGATACAAATTCTTACTCGACAAAATGATAAGGTACCAGCAGAGTAATTGTGTACACTTACCTCAATTTATATGTACGTTCATACGTATTTAACTTCTTATAATGTCGAGCTTCGTAGCCTGCAACACTCACTATGTCTGAAAGTAAACAACTAAAATGGCGTCACTGTCAAAGTACCGGAAGTGACCACATTATGATCGCGCTCTTCCATTCAAGCTAGACCTCCTTCTCAACTTATAACTCCATGGTTAGACACCCGGGCCTGGATTCACTAAGATACCTAACTCTAAGTTGTCCTAAGAAGATAGGTTAATTCTAGCTAGATAAATCAAGATAAATCATCTCTGGATATAACTTCACATTCACAAATGCAATATTATTAATACAGTGGTTGATATTTTACTTTATTTTATCTTTATTTCATTGCAGAACGACATATGCGTGATTTATATCACTAAGATTTGTCTAAACTAGGACGTCTTAGAATTTGGGCACCTTTGTGAATCTGGGCCCTGGAGACAGGCATATCAGGCTGGTGTGCACCCTATAATAGATATTCCTACAAAAATGATTGTTATTATTATGCACTCATTTAGCTGAGCCCCTCTTTAAGTGACTAAATACGTATATTCGGATGTTTGGATAGTTGGGAAGTAATTATTGAAGGCCGTTAGCAAGACTTGGTTTAGATACCTAAATAAATAAACGAAATACATATTTGTATTTATTGTCTAACCTCCAAGTCACAATTGATGATTTTTAGCGGAAGACATTTATGCCATTTAGTATGATTGTGCTTCTTTGTAATTACATCTCCAAAGTAAGAAGTACTTTAGAGTTATCTACGGTTCTGTGAGTTATTTCAAATCGTCATTCCAAGATGTTATTCCATCTTTGCACTAATGATGCTCCGTTGCAAATACGGGAGATTATTTCACTTGACATAGATGATACAATAGAGAAACCACTTCGCGTCTACAAACATTTAATTGAGACTACTTATTACAGCGTTGAAGTTTATATATATAAGGAAATGATATTCAACGTGAAACCTTTTAAAGTCTTGAGAATCTACAAAAGTCGAATCCAAAAGCACAGCAACTTATGAGAGTCTAGCCGCTATAGCAATACTTTGTTGAGAATAAACGAATTGAGTTGAATGAAAACTCATATAAAGCTCAATAAGCTTCCACGTATAAAATATAAAATATAACTCTTTGTCACAAAGTTACAACTTTTTATACATTTCAAACACCTTTCTTCGTCTAGATTTATTTTTCTTGACACGAAAGAAATAGTTTGTAAGATTATGTGAAGTGATATTTCAAAAATATATATTTTTTTTTTTATTCAGACGCCTTCAAAGTTTTTTAATTACATGTCTTGCACGAAAAAGATTTTCCTTTTGCCAACAAAGAGACATTTCAAGATATGAGATTCAATTTTGTTAAATATTTGAAGGCGCTGAATCCAAGTTTAGTGACTTACTTACTTTCTGTATCACTCAAACACAATATGATATATTGCTATGAATCATACCTGCGTTACACTAGTTTCCTATTTTTAAAATTGTTGTATTGCTATAGTAATTATCTATCCATATAGCTTCTAAATATCATGCACATTGCACATGGCACCAATTAAAATAATGTCAAATATTTAAAAGACGAAAATGAAGAATGAACGGTTGCAGGAAAAGAAATAAAGTTCGGGAACAAGATATTAAGGGCAAAGGTGGGTCCAGCTATCTTAGTTATGTTCTTATTCATTTAATCTTGGGAATACTTCTAGATATTGAAAAAGTTTATTTGTTCAACAAAACGATAAACTAAAAAACTTTCAAACATTGAAATTGTTACGATTGTAATTTATGTAATTAATGAATCCTACACTTTTGAATTGGTAAAAGAAATGAAAATGCTAACAAATCATAATATTTTCAAGGTTTAACATTCATCCTTCAGTTTATACAAAACCAAATCCTTGCCAATATGAACCAATTTTTTAATACCTAGAAGCATTCTAAAGATATAAATTTAAAAAAACTTAATTGAAAGAAGATAGCATACGCGCTTAGGCTTTTCGTCGTTCTTATATTTGTTCACTCAATGTAGTCATCAGTCACTTTATGGACACATATCCAGATCGAATAAAAAGACACCCTCTATAAGGGGTAGAAAACGTAACCGTCTCCCATTAGCGCGTGTCACACCACAACGCTCCAACACGTCATCAAACGCGCCTCGCTGCACCGTCGGCCATGTGACGTCACGCGCAACCTCTTTGAAGTGGCCTATCTCCTTTTAACCTCTTTGCAGTCATCTCCGGTGTAGATCGTTAAGGTTTATACGACGCTCGCCATTGGTCCAGGTCAAGAGAAGATTATTTCTGTTTGGATGCAAATGGCCTTTAAGGAAATATGAAAGGAATAGACGGATGTTAAGCGCACGAATGTAAGGGCTTTGGAAACGACAGTCGAGCTAAATATCCGCAATCGCAGAGCTTAGATACGTTTCCTAGCGGGAGAACTTGTCCCTAGAGCCGAGGAGTAGGCTACTAAAGGCGGTTTCACACAAAAACATAAGACATAAGATTTAAGGTTTAACGCATAGTCATAATGTTGGACCATAGGAAACACGTACTGGCATTCACACAAATGCACTAGTTTTAAGACATAGTTTTAACGCATAATTTTCTGTTTTAAGGCATAAGAAAGTTGACCAATGTTCAACTTTATGCTTATGCCTTAAAACAACGCACGAAAAACTTGAGTCAAAAAAGCATCTACTTTAAAATGTTATGACTACCACAGTCATGTAGGGGCCTACGTCACCAAATAATAATAATAATATATGTATAATAATATATAATAATATATACATAATAATATATAGAATAATTATGTAGTACAGTATTCGGCCGCATCCTCCAAACAACTTCAACGAGTGCCATGCCTTCTCATAAACTCTTTGTGCTTACGTTTCTATGTGTACCAGAACCCCTTTAGTACTATGCGTTAAACCTTAAATCTTATGTCTTATGTTTTTGTGTGAAACCGCCTTAAAGTAGCGCGCGCATCGTCAAGCTTTGTGAGGATTTGACGACGTTCCACTTGTTTGTAAACAAAGACCACCAAAAGTGTCCTGTGTTGCCGCCATGTTGGACAGTGACGTCATTAATGGTTGCTAAGGATGTTTGTTTTTCTTCTGAAAAATAGTGTAATAAATAATATCATCTACATAGCAACCATAAACAAATGCTACATACTTAACTTGACTGTGCATCTGACCCTGAGACTGTACGCATACTTACCCTGTGGAATTTCCGATTTAAGTATGTAAATATTGATTTAAAATGTTTTTAACACCTAGAGAATATAATATTATTTCTTATGATTTGTTCTTTGTTTCAATAAATTTAATGGGCGGCCGACGTGGCTGGAATCGAACCGGTGACCACCGATAGACATAGCTTAGCGGTAAGACACGAGAGGGAGGTAGCCGGTTCGATTCCGGCCACCGGCAATCCTGACTGAAATGTTTTTCCGCGAGGTTTTCCTCAGTTGTAAAGGCAAATGCTGGGATTGAGCCCTACTGGAAGCCCTAGGACATTCCATTCCAACTATCCAAACACATACCTATTTATTAACCAGAAGAAGTGAAGCTGGTGTGAACCCTATAACGGGTATTGCAACGAACAATTAATAATTATTAATAACCGGTGACCTCTACGAATGGTGTCTCGCTTTTTACCGCTGAGCTACCTATATCGGTCCTGTACATTCACCAGTAGGCTGTCTATAGTGTTTGGTATAAATATAACGATGATTATGGGAAGAGGGCTTAAAGTTTCAATGGCGGATTTTCAGCACATACGGTGTTGACTGATTGATTGACATTGGGGCTTAACTCTTCCATTTTCCTGCAGAAGACTAACTAACTGAGACAGTGACGGACAAGGGATCAGAAGTGAATTGTTAATTCCTTTCCCGACAGAACGAAAGAGGAAATATTTCACAAAATATAAATACACACAGTACGACAAAAATAAATCGAGGTTGTGATAATAATGGAAACCATCAATTTTCCAGTGGCTATTCAATTCAATATAATTCAATTCAATTCAATTCAATTCAATTCAATTCCATTCCATTCCATTCCATTCAATTCCATTCAATTCAATCAATTCGATTAAATTCGATTCAATTCAACCATTCCATTCCATTCAATCAATTCCATTCAATTTAATTCAATCAATTCGATTCAATTCAATTATATTCAATTCAATTCAAATCAAATCAATTCAATTTTATTATTCAATAACTCCACATATAAAATTGTATAATATAATAAATACAGTATAATTTGTTACATCGATGTATACCTACCGACATCAGTTACAAACTTGTAAGTCAGTAGGTAAAACATCTGGCGGTGTATTGAATTATAACTATAAGTAGACAATAAATATAAATATCACTTCTCATGATTCTTGAACTTCAATTACTAGCTCTATCACTGCAAAGAGTTGCTACAATTTCCTATGATATTCTACTTGAATTTATACTCCATTAGCTGTTGTAGTAATTCTAATCATCTTTTGATTCACCTGTTTGTTAATACTTCTCACCCCAACCTTTCCCTCTTGATTCTATTTTCACCTTATTTCAACGTGTTACGCAGAAATACTTACCCTTGCTAGTTTATTTATTTATTATCCTTATTACCTTCCCGTTGCGTTAAGCTTGGGGTCTTAGCAAAGCGGCACCTTCGTTGTTCTAATGAGGCAGGATTAATCTATTTCTTTTAATAATATATGGAAGTTTACGGCAAATAACAGTTGACGTAGGGCGCTGTTGTTATAAAATGGAGCACTGCTTTCTGTGAGCAGATAAATAATGTAAGTGGGAAAAGATTTGTATTCTACTTCTAATATACAAGCATCAACGTAAGTAATCTCATACTGACCTCTTTTATGCTTGCTGTTTCAACGAAAAGGTGTTCTTTCACACATTCATAAAGACAGAATCCCGCTTAAGAGGGTGCACAAGCCCTATTTGTCTTCGTTATTATAAATGGAGAGCATTCATCTATTTTTTTTTTTTTAAATAATGTATGAAAATTTACAGAAAATAACGTATGCTTATGATGCTCTTGTTTTAAATTAATGTACTGCCTTATGCAAACAGTTTAGTAACGTATTGAAGTGCGTTGCCAAATTAGTTTTGAAAATAGAAATGTATGATGTGTGTTCGACTTCTAATATACTAGTCTTAACTTAAATAGTCTAATACTTAGCACCGATCTTAATCTATTATAACTTTCATGCACGCTATTTAAACGAAACTCAACGGGTACCGGTACAGGAGTTCTTTCACACACACATTCACGAAGGCCGTCTACCAGCTTAGTAGGACGTGTAACAAAAATAAATTCAAAGTTGTTCTGAATTGGCCTTGTTGATTCTGTTATTTGTCCGCGGGTGTTTGCACTGTCCAATCACTGATTCATATGTTTCGTATTTGAAATATAGATCTTTGATTGGTTATCGCTCACTCGTCGATGGTGTTCGAAGCCTGCAGGGTTGGTTTAGTCACTTACATTAAAGTCCCCCACTGCAAATCAGTAAAGTTACTGAGTGGGTAGACTCTAAATGTGAATTTATTTATTTATTTAACCGCGTCGTTAGTCAAACCTACCACGTAAGAAATTTCCAGGTATTCAGCCAAAGTGTACAAAACAAACCAAACAGATATAAAAAGCTAAATTATCGCGTCGAATCGACCTCCCCCCTCCATCCCTCCTATAACATCCCACGACCTTATGAACCCCCCTCCCCCCCCCCCCCCCTCCCCCTAACTTGATCATTCTCACACGTTAATTGGTTGTTACGAACACGTGGACGCGTGTTTCGTTCCTCTCCGGTCAACCTCTCGAAAGGTCATAGGTCGAATATCTCATATTTCTTCCACAGACAATATTTGTCGGTAGTTTTGATATTTTCTCGTGATTTATCGGGGTTTTTTATCGTCTCGATTTCTCACGAGAATCACGCGGTGGTTTGATCCAGTGCTGCTCAATTTTCTACTAGATTTGACGTTGATGTGATTCTTTCCTTGGAGGAAATGCTTTAGTTTTTGTAATGTTGGTAACGATATTCACACGGGCGTAAGTTCTGTGTTCTGTGAACTCGGGGTGGTTTTAAATTATGATATTTACATAAGGGATTTTCTTTGCGATCTTCCTAGTGGGGTAAGTAGACCACATAGACGAGCAAAACCTATAGTTCTCTCTCTCTCTCTCTCTCTCTCTCTCTCTCTCTCTCTCTCTCTCTCTCTCTCCCTCCCTCTCTTTATTAATGAGACCTGCTTCTCTGCGGTGGACAAGCCCTCTGGCTGGCATGCGTTTCCAAATTGACGAAATGTTAAATGAAGTGTATGATTTAATTCTACCCGAATAATGTCCCGCGCACGCGCTTCACCTTTCTCTCCGAAGAGCCGGAAGACTTTCCAACATAACGCAGCCACGTGTTAAGATGCAATCTCATTTAGATTATGTAGGTACCACGTTCGTTTTTATTCGTATTGCCTTCGTTCCTTATCGGGCGGATGAGGATGTGAAGTGGAAAACTTAGAAGAAAACCATTAACAGAAGGATATTAAACGATGATACAACTATTCAGTAAAAAGAGTGCAAAAAAAACCTGTTTACGGGTTGTTATTCTGTCTTTTTCGGCCATATAACTTGTTTTACTTTTGTCGGATCAGTTAATTTGATGTTTTCTTCAACGATTTTACCATCATGTGATGTTTAACATTGTGTGGAAGAGGGTTAGTTGATCTGGATTTGTAGTTTGACGTTGGGATTTAGGGGACCTTGAGTACCTAGTTAAACTAAGTGAAATGTGTGGCGCCCCCCCCCCCCCCCCCCCCCCCCCCCCCCCCCCCCCCGCTTTTGCTGCATATCAAGCCGGGGGAGAGAGAGAGAGAGAGAAAGAGAGAGGGAGAGAGAGAGAGAGAGAGAGAGAGAGAGAGAGAGAGAGAGAGAGAGAGAGAGAGAGGAGTGGGTTAAGCCCAACTGCCAGGCTGCCAAGTGACAGGCTAAGTTAGGACTTGTGGTGAAGGTTCTAGGCTGCTTTCAACAGACGGTACACTCACATCAAGAACTCCGTCATTCATAGTTCCCACGTGACGTCACAGCGGCCATGATTGCGACACAATTGATGTAGTCCTATCCTTGATCACTGGCGGATATGTTATTCAAATTATAGAATTAAAAAAAGGAAAAAAACAGAAATGAACACACATGCTAGTTTTATTTTTAAAAAAACAAGCTGAATTTTAGGGCAATTAGGATTTATGGGTGTTACCACAACAAGATGCAATTGTTTTTCTCTGGCAATATCAAAGTTTGGTCACAAAGATGGCGGCCGGCCTCGCGCATAGATGTGACGTATGTCCTCGTCCTTGAATTCAAGGAAAACTTAAACGGAACGTTGAAACGTCTCAATTGGATATAAGACTAACATTTAAATAAAACACCTACCAACCAACAACGTTAACAAAAACGTTTATATTATAAAAAACAATTCCCAAATTTTCGTGGAATTTTCGGTGTCCTCGCATATGAGGAAGGGAGCATTACTCCCGAATATTTACCTACTTAATTAATTGTGACTGTGATTATTTTACGTGTGATTTTTTTATTTAAATAGCATCTTATTTTAATAATTCGGATAAATTAAATTATTTAAACTATTTTAAAATAATTGTTTATTTATGTTTGGTGGGGGTGCCGGGTCCGACATTATTCTTATTAAATAGTGACTAAATAATAGAAATCTTGTCTAAAATTTGAAACTAAAATAGTTTACTATTCATAACGAAGTATCTTAATAAATAAAGAAATAAAATAAAGAATAAATTCACATTTAGAGTCTACCCACTCAGTAACAAGACTGATTTTCAGTGGGGGCGACTTTAATTTAAAGCGACTAAACCAACCCTGTAGGCTCCGAACACCATCGACGAGTGAGCGATAACCATTAAAAGATCTAATTTAGTAGAGTTTTAGTAGAGTATAACTCTACAACTAGGTTTATTCCGATGACGTCACAACGGTCATAACGGAGAGGACAATATGTGGTGACATTAATTTAAACACTTAATAGATGACTTATATGTTTACTACAAAACACGAGAATTTCAGCACCTATATCCCCCGAAAAAGTTTACGAATAAAATTATTATACGCCATTCATTGTAAACGATTAAA
The DNA here is from genome assembly GCA_945910005.1 of Isoperla grammatica. Lineage (NCBI taxonomy): Eukaryota > Metazoa > Arthropoda > Insecta > Plecoptera > Perlodidae > Isoperla > Isoperla grammatica. Next base: position 3,855,095 of record OX246744.1, on the reverse strand, counting down.
AGAGTAATCGAGACAAAAGAGTTTAGTCTATTTCTTTTACTTTCAAGTTTCAAACTTAGTGAATATAGTAGAATTTTACACCAAACGCCATCTGAAACATTGTAACAATGAACTACCAACCACATTATGGCAATGTGGCACCCGGTATGGCCGCCGTGCACTATAGGGTGTATTCACGTATTGCGCATGGTGGCCACATAGGCCACAATGGCATGTGATTGGTAGTTCATTGTTACTATGTTTCAGCTGGCGTTTGATGCAAATTCAACTGTTCTCTAACTTTGGTTTGCATCAACATAAACATACTTTTTTGTCTCGATTACTCTTTTAATCGTTTACAAAAGCATACAATAATTATTTTCGTACACTTTATCGGGAGATATACGTGTTCAAACTTGTCATATTTCCCCGTAAACAATATTATTCGTTTTCTATTGACAGCTAAATGAAACTTGAAATAGTACTATAGGTGGCCTCCAATATGGCCGATGTGACGACACGTGAATACTCCCTTATACACCCGACATGTTTCAAACGGTCTGTACATACATTCCCCCCCCCCCCCCCGCTACCCTGCAGTGTTTGACGGAATTGACTCCGGCAAGTCGTAACGCGAGAGTATTTCCGTATCCGTGTGTGAAGGAAGGAGTTTGGCTTTGAAAGGGAAATCTAATTGCGATCCGAGTGTATATATTAGACGAATGTGTTGATACTAAAGACGGCGAGGAGTGATAGTTTCAATGTTCGCCGCTTGGAGGCGTTGAAGGTCACTGGATTGCCGTACACTTCATGCTTAAGCGTTAAGGGTAGACCTACCTAACTCAAAGTTAATTTCTTCTTTTTTATTCAGTTCAGAACACTCATACATATTTTAAAATTGATTTGTTAGCGGGATTTGTTTAGTGTAAATATGTCAATTGTTACGATTGTCATTACAATAATGTAACCAATAAATACAATGATTGATATTTGGGCTTAACGTCTCACATTTTTGCAATTTGGCTAATCGAGACGATAAGTGGGTGATATCTGAAGATGATCAGGGGTTGTTTGGAGGAAAGGGGCAAGTAGGAGGGCGGGAAGGAATAGGGAAAGGAGAGCAAAAGGGAAAGGGGGAGAATTTGGACTGCCTTTCGTAAACAACATACTAAATGAAAATGATAAGAAATTCACTCAACTAAAAATGTAGTAATTGAAGAAACTATTCACCGATTTTAAACGTCGAATTACTTTATCCGGAGAAAATGTTCAAAGTTGTTACTTGTTTTTACTTCGAAAATACTTAAGTTTTACTTGAATGAGTTTAAAGCACCACGATAGCTTTTAAATACCAGTGATAATGGCCGGGGTTTAATACTGGTGTTGCGCAAACTGAAGGAATTACAGTTTCGATTTATAGTCAGTTTTAGACCGTTAAACAAATTTCATTGGCGCAATTTATGTGAATAGTGGCCAGATGTGAAAATACTGGAAATAACGAGAGAACGTTTGCGCGAACATTTCCGAAGAAATACGATCTCGATTTCGGCAACGATGTGATTCAAAACGGAATCTCTCAAGTCATAAGAGTTTAAAGTGGCGTACGCAGAAACTTACAATGGGTGGGGAGGGGGGGGGGAAGGGGGGGAAGGGGGGGGGGGGGGGAATAACCTATAAAAAATGAAAAGGTCTAAAAAGGTTCTGGTGATACGCAAATTTTCTCTTCGTCATTGTAAAAATTATTCTTATACGTAACGTTACAAGTAGAGGTGGCTCAGCGGTAAGACGCGGGACTCTGTAATTCGGGGGGTCACCGGTTCGATTCCGTTCACTGGCAATTCTGATTGAAAGATTTTCAGAGTTTATTCTCAAACTTAAACAAAACTAACAGAACTAATCGAAACCAAAGTATAGTTATCTCACATTGTGTTGGGCCTGAGAGGAATTCATAGAGGGAATAAAATGAATTAGAAATGAAAAATGATTTCAAGTTGCCAATTTAAGAAACACGCTTGTCGTGGATATTAGGTGAGATCCAGAAATGAAAAAAACCACCACGGCCCAAACGTTGAATTGTCAGTCCCGCTGGTCCAGGGGACAAGGCGCCCACCCGGCAAGTGTGAGACCTGGGTTCGATTCCTGATCGGGTTTTTTTTTTAATTTCTGGACTTCACCTTAGGCATATATATATAGTTTATACTTGGAGAGAACAAAACGGCTGAGTTAATTGGAACTAAGACCTATCTACTTTCTCAGGTAAGCCGTCGTCCTTCTGTCCCTTTTCTCTCACTAGAACATGTTTATTTGTTCTGAGTTACAATAGTAATATAATATAATAATATAATATATACCCATCATACTCGCTTCTCTTCTAGTTAATTCTCAAATCATCAATGACATCAAAATGGTGGCTGGGACGTCATGTGGCAACTAATAGACTCTTCTGGTTCTCCCAATATACGCTCGATCTCTTAAACCTCAACGCTTACACCAACCAAAGCTTTCACTAACTTTTCCCGTCCATTTCCTTTTATATATATGTAACCTCTTACCACCAGCACCGCCTTCTTAAAGTCTGCCACGCCATATTTTCATCCCCTTAAGGTATTGCAGCCCCTAAATCCAGTTGGCAGTGAGACATATAGCGCTAACGCTCCGAGACACCACCGTGAGTGATTGGTGAACTAAGGAACAAAGCCACGGCAGCGCTTCGAGCGAGCAAAGAGCTTGATAAATACACAATGAACACTTACGACCGACAACGTAGCGGGAACGAAAAAGCAACAGTTTCTATAGTTTTAAAATGGCTTCTTCGAAACGGAAGGATTGTTTTTTTGCTTCCTTCCGACGCTCTAGAATACGAATAAAATGCAACTCATTCATTATGTATATACCTACTAACCGCTGCACATTGCTATTGTAAATTTTTATATCTGCTCCCTGTGTCCAACAATGAAGTGGGGTAGGGGATAGGAAATTAATCCCATCATATTCTGGCCCCTAGGTACATCAAAGCCGGCTGGCCATGCCTGACGCTTCCCTCATGTTAGCTTCCTCCGGCTCCTCCTCTTCACTTTCTTCTTCCTCTGCTCTTTCTACAAATTCTGCCCGTACTTTTCTATCTTCCCACTATCGTTCCTGATTGACCTCTTTCCAAGTTGCATTTCTATCACTATTGTAAATATTAAAGACAATAGGGAAGGCTCATAAAAAATAAATATTCCTCAAAGTACCTTAAAACAGAAGGCCATTATCAAAAAGTACGGGCTATATAATTTTTATATCTGAGAAGTGTATATTTCCAATTGATTATGTATATTTATATTTGAATAGGGTGTACGAACAACACCAAAATACAACAATGAAACAAATGAATTGAACCGATGGACAAACATCAAGCCGTCAAAAAAAAATGTTCTGAAGTTGGCAAATACAAATGTTCAAAACGTTCACAAACTTTCAGATCGTTGTTGTCCATCATTGAACAGAAATTTTAACTGGCAAGCAGTTACTATCGTTTAAACTAATTGTTTTCCACCATTATTCGCAAAGCTATTACTTTGACAGCTTGTTGTTTGTCCATCGGTTCAATTTTTTTGTTTCATTGTTGTGTTTTGGTGTTATTCGTACCCTTTTATTACTATATGAATGAGAGTTTCAACACTTGCATGTATCCCCCCCCCTATAAAGTTTACGAAAATAATTATGTCTCCCATTGTTAACCACAAAAAGGGTGGCCGTGGACAAAATCAAGAAGGTATATCATTCATTAAAAGACTTCGTAGAGTTATCGCGTCTCTTCTGAGAATTTTTTAGATCACATTGCTTGTAAACTCAACGAAACTTAATCCTAGGTTTTCATGCTAGCCAATTTCTTTCATTGTTTCGGAGTTTGTTAAGGTTTCCATCTCTGAAATGGGGCATGTCGTACAATATAACGCCAACCTAACAATATTCACAATGAAATTGTCCTAGCATCGCATTTCTAATCATTTTCATCCACAGTTCTTAGAAACAGGACAATGAGAGAATGTTCTATTAGGTTTCCGACATTTTGAAAGGCGCGAAGATACGAATAGATATAATTGATTCACGGAATTTATCACTGCAGAGATAAAGGTGTAAAATCGCGTGAGGTATTTCATACGAGACTGGGAAGTTTTATGTGAAACTCTTCTAGAACAAATTACTGAGAAGACCAGGGCCTGAATTCACAAAGATGTCTAACTCTTAGGGCCGGTCTTACAATCTCCTAATAAGAAAGTTATTTGTAGCAATTAAGCTATTTAGAGGATTTCAAGGGTTTTGATTGGTCGTCGCCATGGAGACAACAAGCTGTTCGACGAATAAGTAGTTATTGGGACATTGTAAGACTGGACCTAAGTTGTCCTAAGTTAGGCAAATCCTAACTAGATAAAAGAAGATAAATCATCTCTGGGTATTACTACACATTCACAAATGAAATATTATTAGATAAACTGTTGATATTTTACTATGTTTTATCTTTATGACATTGCAGAACGACATATGCGTGATTTATATCACCAAGATTTGCCTAAACTAGGTCGTTTTAGCAATCAGGCACCTTCGTGAATCTGGGCTCAGCATTTTAATCTTGCATATTCCTCTCGTGATTATAACCACAAGACATTTCACATCCCATTATCCAAAACCACGCAAAATTTACCAGTTTTATTCATGTGGAAAGAATGTGCATCATTGTTTTCATTCATATACTTTGAAATTATCCCCGAGTAAACCGAACCATGTATTCTGCTATCTATAAAATATAAGGCTTTCTTTATTGTTTATTTTTCCAAGGAGTTAAAATTGTTTTAAAATACTTTCATATTGTCACAAATTAAACCAAAATATGTCATCAACCAGAGAATTAAGTGATTTGTTTATTAATGTTTTGCTTCAATAAATATTTCCGTTTTTTTGAATACTTCTTCATGTCAGAAGTTGTTTCTTACAAAACAATCTTTACTTAGAATTTCATCAACTTATTTCTAGTTACTAAACGCAAACTTTTTCATGTCGCAAGTTGTTCTTACAAAGCTATCTTTACTTAGAATTTCATCAACTTTTTTCTACGCAAAGTTCTTCATGTCGCAAGTTGTTCTTACATAGCTGTCTTTACTTAGAATTTCATCAACTTCTTTCTAGTTTCTAAATTGTACACTTCTAAATGTCACAAGTTGTTTCTTACAAAGCTATCTTTACTTAGAATTTCATCAACTTCTTTCAAGTTACTAAACGCAAACTTCTTCATGTCGCAAGTCGTTCTTACAACGCTATCTTTACTTAGAATTTTATCAACTTCTTTCAAGTTACTAAACGCAAACTTCTTCATGTCGCAAGTCGTTCTTACAACGCTATCTTTACTTAGAATTTTATCAACTTCTTTCAAGTTACTAAACGCAAACTTCTTCATGTCGCAAGTCGTTCTTACAACGCTATCTTTACTTAGAATTTTATCAACTTCTTTCAAGTTACTAAACGCAAACTTCTTCATGACGCAAGTTGTTCTTACAAAGCTATCTTTACTTAGAATTTCATCAACTTCTTTCAAGTTACTAAACGCAAACTTCTTCATGTCGCAAGTTGTTCTTACAAAGCTATCTTTACTTAGAATTTCATCAACTTCTTTCTTGTTTCTAAACGCAATTTTCTTCACGTCGCAAGTTGTTCTTACATAGCTATCTTTACTTATAATTTCATCAACTTTTTTCTAATTTCTAAATTGTACTCTTCTTCATGTCACAAGTTGTTCTTGCAAAGCTGTCTTTACTTAGAATTGCATCAACTTCTTTCTAGTTTCTAAACGCAAACAACTTCATGTCGCAAGTTGTTTCCTGAATAACGTTTCATAACTTTGAAGTATGATTACACAGTGGGATAAATATTGTTCGGAAAACTTGTAAAAGTATTCGAACTCTTGTGTATGATGTTGGGAATGGATAAAGCCAAACAGGCTCGTCAAAGAAACCCGAGTGGTTCTAACAATGCTTTGAATCGCAATATACTGAAAACCCGACAGGATGAAGATATACAACGAGTTACATCATCTTCCAACCATCCGTATAGATGCCCCAGTTATGCAGCATCCGTATACAGAAAACTTCAAAACAATATCTTAGCTTTTGTTATATTCAAATACTTTGATGTGCCAGCGCCGTCAGTTCCAAGTAAACATAAGTAAACTATTGTAATATGCACAGATATTTTTACTCTGCAATTTTAAAACACAGACATATAAAACATGGTTGGTATTGTTATAATTACTGTTTCCTACATCAATGCCATCATTTTAATAGAGATGAAAAATAAAAGTCCGTTTTTCGTAGACTATGATGGTTAGAGCGAAGAGAAGCAAGATCTTTTTGAGTTTCGTTAAACACCAAATAATAATATTAATAATCACAATAAAAACTCAAGAAAACTGTGGGTTAGTTGCAGTAATTTTTTAATGTATCCATTTTTATATAATCAAGCTTTACATTTAATTTTTTCCTATTTCTTTCCATTACACCCTCTGTTCTCCCATTTGTAATAAACAATTAAAAGGCATATACTGCATTATCTACTGCACGTATTGCAATTGAAGACTCAAACTCACAATAGATAGCACTGCTAAGCTACCTCCTTATCTACGCCATTGATGGTTTCAAAAAATCAACTATGATGAGTAATCTCCTCATAGAAGTTTATTTGTTTGCTATACCAGATTGCGTATAGTCTATATTTTGAGTGGCCTACTGAAAGTCCTACAAGTGTCCCTTTTACTTCTCTTTCATTTCAATTATAACCTTAAAAATTCCTTCACATCTACTTAAAATTTGCCCAACTCAACGACACATCCGTTTCTTAAAATGTTTCATTGCCACTTTCTTCCATTTCTCTTTCAAATCCGATCTTGGTGCACCTGATGGCGTCAGGTAAATAAATAAAATAAATAAATAAATTCACATTTTGAGTCTACCCACTCAGTAACTAAACTGATTTGCAGAAGGGACATTAATTTAAAGTGACTAAGCCAACCCTGTAGGCTTCGAACACCATCGACGAGTGAGCGATAACCAATCAAAGATCGATATTTCAAATACGAAACATATGAATCAGTGATTGGACAGTGCGAACACCTGCGGGACAAATGCCAGAATCAACAAGGCCGATTCAGAACAATTTTGAATTTATTGAGTGCTTCGTTGCTAGGACGGCTCCAAAGTCACCGTTTACATAATCCTTTACACCACCACCACCGTTTACATAATCCTAAGCCAAGAAGTAATGGAATTTAATCCACATGATAAACCAACTTCTCAGTAGTACAGAAAAAACAAACACAAACTTTCCCAAAACCTGAATTTTAAATCAGATCCAAACTTTCTAACTAACATTTCAATAACTCGAAATTTTCCTCCATTATCACAAGTATCTATTTCGTTGTTGCTCGCTAGAAAATAATCCTCTGCTTTAGTTTTATCCCACTCAAAATGTCATACTTCATCTCACCACAGCTGCAGCTTTCCAGCTTCGAGATAACACACGCTTTACAGTCTAAGTAGTGAAGCTTTATGGATATTACTAAAGTAATGTGAGCATATTAAGCAGTTGTGTGTGTGTGCTCAAAGCACGGGGTAGTGCTGGCCAAGTGTTTGCGATTTATTTAAACAAAACCAATAAAAGTTAAGTGCGACGCTTGATGCAAGATATAAGCCTTAGTTATGACAGTAAAAAACGTGGCCGGTCATAATCGCTAACGAAGCAACAGCTTCATCATAAAAACAAGGTATAGTAATAATTATAATAATTTGTCGTAGGATTACCCGTTATAGGGTAGCCACCAGCTTTTACCTGATGTGTCCCTCTTCAGGGCCCTCATTCTAGTAAGAAAGTTGCAACCGGTTGCAAAATACGCCTGGGTTACGGAATAGGGGGGCGCAACTTTACAACCGGCTACAACCCCCTAAAACTGTTCTGGAATGGGCCGTGATGACTAACTAAGTATACTTGAGAGTTTGGACAGTTGAGAAGAAATATCCGAGGGCTGTTAGTAGGACTCTATTTCGGCATTCGCTTTAACGACTGAGGAAAACCTTGTAAACCTTCAGTCAGGACTGCCGGTGGCCGGAATCGAGTCGGCGACCCCCCGAATTAGAGTACCGCGTCTTACCGCTGAGCTACCTCTATCGGTGAGGTATACTACAATCAACGTAACTATTCTCAGACCGAACTTAGATCCTTATCTATTGCCACTTCCATGCACTCTGTTGCAACGATTATCAACAGATTCCCGACCTCATTAATCACGCTAGCTGTACTATGAATTTTCCGGTAACCAATCGAAGGTAGCAGATTATCCCTCATGGACATGTTTCAAGTAAATTAAAGTTACAAGGAATGGAAAGTAATGCCATAAGGATCGAGCTCACAAACTTTTTAAAATTGAAATTTTAACTTTGATTGATGTACGAAGAATGTAATAATAAAAAAGTTTTAAAGTGATGGAACAAGCTGTCGTCTACACAGGCATATTACCTGATAACGTGCTACACATTTTGAGACTAAAAGACGATAAGAATTTTTTTAACTCAATACATTTTTTAAATATTGTTTTTGTAACTTATGTGAAAGTTATAAGGTAATAACCTCTCTCTCTCTCTCTCTCTCTCTCTCTCTCTCTCTCTCTCTCTCTCTCTGTCTCTCTCTCTCTCTCTATGTATTATTTGTTAAAAGGTTGGATGGAAGATAAGGCCTAGCTGGCCTTAATCCCGCCTTCAATAAAGACCATTATCTATCTATCTATCTATCTCTCTCTCTCTCTCTCTCTCTCTCTCTCTCTCTCTCTCTCTCTCTCTCTCTCTCTCTCTCTTTTTCTCTCGATTCTGATGTGAAACTTGACTAAAATTCTTTGAAATCTTTTGTTATTTTAACCCTTACCAAATCCGGATATTTACCATTTCTCATTTGAATACCTTTCCGAATTAATCTCCAATTTCACGAGCGCATAATGTAAAATAAAAGTTTACAAATACCTCAGAGCGAGACTAGACAGCAGACATTAAACGTGACCTTCGGAAAGACGCGAAGTTATAAAACTTATTATTTCCGCAACGTATTATCTTAGCCGATTTTACGGTTGGCTTATAAAATTTGCAGTTTCCTTTCCTCGTGCTTTGCGTTCGTTCGTTCGCTGGTTTGTAATGTATTTTCATCGCAAGTTCAATACTGGCTTTTATAACGGCCGTTAAGTTTTACTGTTTCCTTGAAGTATTCGTAATAAAATGCTAAAGAATGAGATGGGAAAGAGAAATGTGTAAAGATACCGATCTTGAACTGAGTGTGGTAGGTTAGTCTGTTGTTACAGGTTGAGAGACAAATGTGATTTGTTGTTGAAGTTAAGATTTTGATTAGATTGATATTACAAATAGAATGTATCTTGGGAATCTTGAATCGTAAAATTTACGTTTTTATTGTGTCTTGAGAACGGTTAAGATAGTGAAAAAGAATATTATACATAGGATATGTTTGTTGGTACAAGTAAAGATTTATAAAGGGTTAATATTACACCAGGTGTGCAAGAGTAATGGGGAATTTTAATGGTTTTATTGATATTATGTTGGGAACACTTAAGATTCTGGAAAATAATGCTGTACACCTATCACACCTAACTAAAAACTCTGCAAGACGTAGACATTTATTGGAATAAAAATACATTCACAAGAGGGAGCATTAAATTCTCTTTAGAGCGACATATTTTGATTTTCATTTGGTACAGTTTAAAATCGTTTAAAAGCTTATTTAACTGAATGAAATCGGGTATTTGCAAGGTAGGTGAACACACAGCCTTAACTTACGCTTTTCAAGCTATACGTATCGAGTACTCTTGAGGCTGTGCTTGAGGGAAGAGTACTTTTACGTCCAGAACCGTAAAAAATGTTCATATTCTTATTATATCTCAAGAATGCATTACAACTCGAAATCGAAGATCTGAGTAATCAGCGTGCTGTGGCGTGATAAGCCCTACAAACTGAATGATAAATGCATCTAAAATTACAAACAGTATGACTGTGATACATATTTAATAAAGAATGTAATGATTTAAAAATCATAGTCATACTGATTATAATATTCAGTACATTTATAATTCAGTTTGTATGGCTTACCACGCCACATTACGCTGATTTCTCAGATTTTTTATTTCGAGGTGCATTCTTGAGGTATAATTTTAACAAAACAATTTGCTGTGGTTTTTCTTTGTAAAAGTACCCGCCATTCTTAAGGACGACGGACCTAGCGTCGTTAAACTCAGCTATTTGTATCTGCCCAGCGTCGTGAAACTCCGCCAATAAACGTGTTCGCCGAGTATCAACTATTGACGCACTAAAAGCGGCCATCGCTAAAGTAAATAGCGGAATGGAATGCGGTCGGCTTGATGAGCGCTTAACTTGATGCCGCGTCCTAGAAATGAGTAACGTGGCAGTTGAACTGCGATTTCTCGACCTTTTTAAAACATTTGTAGAAAATGTTTCGACCTAATCTGTGGAACTACCAATTTCTGTTAAAAATTGCTTTAAAATGCGTTAAGCTTGTCAAAAAAGTAAACACAAATATCTCACTCCCTAAGGAATTGTATTTTCTCTTGCTGCTTTGGTGTGTCGCAACAATACAAAATTCATTGTTTAAGTTTAAAGTTTATTTGAAAAACGGATAGATTTATATATATATATATATATATAAAAAAAAAAAAACATTTAAAAGAAATCAATACATTGCCTACGAGACGACATATTTCATTTTACGATATAATAGTTGTAAATCATTTTAAAGCAGCTTTAGCAGACTGAAATAGACGATTCCTCAGGGCGTGTGAACGTACAGTCTTTATATGTTTGGAGTACTGGATGATGATTAGTGATACATGAAAATAGCATTTTCAATTGTCATTTTATAGCGTTTTGTAGCATCTATTTTTTTGCCAAGATTAAAAAACTTGAGAATGAAGTTTTCTCAAATTTTTATTTTTAAATCATGTCATACTATTAAAATTAAAATAAACCAAATTGCATTAATCATAAACAAAGTATAATTACTATGTTAAATATAATAAAATAGGAACAGAAAAACCTTAGTTTCTAGTTTCTACTGAAAAATAGCGCTTTGTAGCATCTATACACAAAACGCTATTTTCACGTATCTCTAATGATGATGATAATGATGATGATAATTATTATTATTATTGTTGCTCTTTGTCTTTATTATTCCATTTCAATCATGTTATTGAAGAAGATGAAATGAGATAGACGAAGTTGAAGTACAATATGCCTTCGAACCCTCGTTCCTATTTGGCAAACGCTTAGGACCTCCCCATGGATTATTCGAGAATACAAAACTTACACTAAGGTCTATAGATTTCAGTAGTGACTGTACACAAAGGGTTTAAACTTTATCAGGAGAAGGAAGTCCACGTGCTGCGGATCAAAGCGACCACATTCCAGCAACTGACTAGTAGATCTGAAGCAAGATAACTGTTGACCACTGACCACAGGGTCGCCATTGAATCTTGACCTGTATGGCATAGGTCGTGCCTTTTAGCCAATCACAATTCGCCTGACTGATAGAATAGAATAGGATAGAATAGAATAAGAAGAGGAACAAGGTAGAGAAATTTAAAGATGGACGAAAATCCAATGAATACAAGATTTATGAAGTAAAGGAAGAAGAAGAATGGAACGATTAAATAAGAAGAGGGAAGGAAAGAAAACAAACACTAGTACAAAAGTAAGAAGAAGATTCAGAAAGATCTGTGGAAAAACATTAAAAGATAATACAGTAAAAGAAATAGATGGTCATCGAAAAGAGACAGATGAAGAAATAAATACAAATAATTAAGAAGAGAAACAGGGAAGGAAGGAATCCAATGGCTGGGATAAGGCCTCTGAGGATCCTACCGCCAAAAACAGAAGAAAAAAGAGGAAGAAAATGAAAAAGGAAGTCAGATCGCATATAAGCTCTGGCTTAGGAGGCGTCTTCTGTAGATTTTAAACTGACTGACTGACTGACTGACTGACTGACTGACTGACTGACTGACTGACTGACTGACTGACTGACTGACTGACTGACTGAAAAAAATTCTGAAATTTTAAAATTGCCTATTTTCTTCAAACACAATTTTACAGTATTAGACTAAGGTTTACACATTAAGAAATCACGGCATTGCACTTTTTGAACGGTGTAAATGTATAAAATATTGCAAATAATAAACATGAAAATGAGGATTCACATTTATAAACAACATTTCCATTCAGTGGCCGGTAAAATTTTTCTAAACAAATAGTGCGCTCAAAAATGACCAAAAAAGGGGTTAATAATTTTGAAAAGATTACCACGTAATATAATAGTGTTTATGTATGTGTGTACACATTTTCAGGTTGATCGGTTAATATAATATAAATTCTCAATTTTTTATTGTATAGTGTCTCCCTAAAAGCTAATTTTCTTAATCTAACCCCATACAGATGGTAGCTTTTTTTGGGTATGTTATAGAACGAACTTTAACGAAGCAAATGACACCCATAAAACTGAATGTTACAACTTAATTTTGGGTCAAATTCAATTTTCTACACTCACGCGTTCAAGAGGAGACCGCACACATAAGCTGGACACTCCTATCTGATCCTTGCGGGTTTCATTTGAAGATTTTAAAAATATTCCTTTCACGATTAGAACACTATACACGTCGAAATGTGTGTCGTGAAGACCCCACACTCCACATTTTCCATTAGTAGAGACCTGCGAAGGTCGGAAATATGTTATCCGCACCCGTACCGGCAACGAAGAATACATTCTTGATTTCTGTAACTTACATTTTTGTGTAAATGTGAAATGTAAATAATATAGGGTAAATCACGCTGTAATCCTTAAATTAATTTATACTCATCATCTATATAATAGCAAGTGACTGACTGACTGACTGACTGACTGACTGACTGACTGACTGACTGACTGACTGACTGACTGACTGACTGACTGACTGACTGACTGACTGACTGACTGACTGACTGACTGACTGACTGACTGACTGACTGACTGACTGACTGACTGACTGACTGACTGACTGACTGACTGACTGACTGACTGACTGACTGACTGACTGACTGACTGACTGTCTGACACTGAGTGACTGACTGACTGAGTGACTGTGTGACTGACAGTAGGATATTATGTCCGAAACTTTGTGCAGAACTACAAAGGTCAAAGCTCATACTCCGTATAACCTTGCTCCGGTATTTGATGGTTTCAAACTTCAAAGGGGTTGGGATGTCAGCCTGGTTACATTCAGAATAGTTGTGGATATAGTTTACTCACACTAACTATTCCCATCGACCCATTCTATATACCTCACTTCAGAAATCTTATGTTCAGTTTGACTGATATTTTGTTCTATTCTTTTTTTTTTGATTAAGAATTTGAAGACCTGACGTTTCAAGTTTGAAAAGACGATGGAAGACATAAGACATCGGGTTTCTTACTCAGTAAAATTTAATAACATTATCCTGTTTAATTTTTCTAATTTAAAAGATATTCAATATTCATTTTTTGATAACTATATACACTAATTAAGTTACAACCTAACATATAAATATAAACATAAAATATTTTATTGAATAAACCTTAGTAATCGACCCCAAAAAACATAAACAAATACTGAATTAAAAATAAAAATTCTTATATTTGAATCAATGAAGAATAAAAATTAAAAATACTTCCCCTCTAAGGAATCAGTAAGTTATTTTAGTGGGATTAAGTCCATAAGATAGAGGTCGAACATACCTTCCCAAATACCCAAACATCCTACAATACAAAGTTGCCTCAACGTAAATATTCTCATGCTTACTACACAGCCGAGTCCATTTCTACTTCTCCAACTCATACATCCATTGTGTGCACCCTAAATCAGGTATAAAAACTAACAATTATTATAACATAACTTTCTAGACAGAAATTATATTAAACAATTTATTTATTTATATATTTATTTATTTAAAATAAAACTAGGCTTGCATACAATTATTATAACATTACTTTCTAGACAGCAATTATATTAAACAATTACTATAACATTACTTTCCTGACAGCAATGATATAAAATGTTTTATACAAATCATGCGCTTCACGACTTCACAAATAGTTGCCCGCAAATTGGGTACCTACCTACTATATTTGCTCTTTCACAACGAACTATCTTGTTTCAATGTTATTAGAGAGTCGGGTTGTTAGAGAGATTTCTGTTACATAATACACTCTCAGCTCAGTGGTGTATAGAACTTAGAAGGCAGCGGGGGGGGGGGGTAATTGGCGTAACTGCGTGCGTCACGACGTAGACAAGGAGGGGGGGGGGGGGGGGAAGGTCTTTCCTTCCGCTCTCTCCAACAAATTTACGAGAAACCGAAAAATTATTTTTTAATACCTCCAAAATCTTTTGTTGGTTTTATTTTCATTAACGACTATATATACAGTTTTGTATGAGTTTGTATCGAAAAAGTATAAAGTTTCTGTAGAAAGGATGAGGTGATTGTTTTATGGTTCTCGTTTATGGATTAGTTAATATGATGAGGGGATTTACTTGTAATGCGCTTTGAACAAAAAGGGGTACATTTTTCACGAGAGTATTATTATTATAGTCACGTTGTTTTCACTGTTTAAGAGGATAATAATTCATAATTCAATAATTGGGTTTAATCAATGTATATACTCGACAAAAATAAACATTTATTGTATTCCTAATTTACATTATGATGAGAGTGTTTAATCTCCCCAAAGAAATCATTTTGTACTAAATTTATGTAGAATGAAACATTTACAAGAGAGTTTATTGAAAATATGATATTCTCTAAAGGTAAACATATTATATTACCTTTTCATCAAACAGAAACAAGATTATAGACCATAACATGCGAAATGTAACTGATTTATAAGATCTCGATTCTTGTGTGTGGAAACGTAAACAAAATATACAGTAATATGATAAAAACGGTTACTTGAGGATCCCTCTTAAACATTTAAATTAAATAAATATATAAATTCATATTTAGAGTCTACCTACTCAGTAAGGAAACTGATTTTCAGTGAGGGACTTTAATTTAAAGCGACTAAACCAACCCTGTAGGCTTCGAACACCATCGGCGAGTGAGCGATAACCAATCAAAGATCGATATTTCAAATACGAAACATATGAGTCAGTGATTGGACAGTGCGAACACCTGCGGACAAATTTCAACAATGAATTGTGCCCATGGTCGGAAGTAAAAGAAAAATACCGTTTTGGCACAAAATGTGGCAGCCACGTTCATTACATGATACAAAAACATGAAATACAAAATGGCTACCTCCTTCAGTTTGAATTTTGTGACTGTATCAAGAATTATACCGTAATTACTAACTCCAGCATTTCCGTCGACATTTTTTACAAGAACAAAATTAAGTAATCTCCAACCACCTAACAACATTTCACGGTTTTATGATTTTATCCGGGCTTTTGTTATTTGCTCGCTCGTTCGTTCTCAACCACTCTTGACCTCCGCCATTTTGAATCAACCTTTTGGAAGTGAACTGCGTCATAGTAGTGAAAGTTAGTTACGAGCCCTCGCGTTGTGGTGATGTCCGCTCTGTCTTTTAGTACTGTACTTAAAACACGGTTTGAAACGCCATTAAGGCGTCGGTACTCAAGTTGTCTTCGAGCTTCGTGCTTTCGTTTTATATTAGTGACGTCACGCAAAGCTCATTGAATGCTTTAAAGTGTAGCAAGAAAGTAAGACTTGTCAGACACCTGGGAGAGTTTTGTTCTCTATTTTAATAATAATAGTATCTTTATTTGTTACTTTATTTAACAACTCATTTACAAATAGGCGAGATTCGAACATAGTTCGCTCTTCCATCTCACCTCTAAATCTAATGTAAATCTAATGTAAGGAGAGACAAACAGAAAATAAGATACATGAAGTCTCGATTTCAGATATAGGTGAAACATTAAAACAACCCTCCAAACATTCTTAATGTGGATAATGAAAAGTTTCAATAATTATGTTCCATTATTATTTTGTTTTATTGAATGTGTGTCAGGTATAGTTATATTGCAAAGTTATAGTGTATAAATAAAAACAGTGAGCTTACCACTGCGCAAATTAATGCCCTTGGTGATCTGATGCCAAAAGTGTCCTTGTTGTTTCATGTATAAATTAAATGAAAATGAAGTTAACCTAAATATAAGTTATTTAAAAAATAAAATAAGTTAATTAATAAAATTGTTTATTTTTATTATAAAAAAACTAAAATAAGTAAAAACAGTATAGTTTTTATGTTGAAAATAGCTGTTTTTGATCTACGTTCTCGATATGGACAGAAGGAAAGACCGAAATAAACAAGCAATAAAGCTTTTGAACATTCTGGCTATTGATTTCACGACTAAGTTAAGTGGCAAATTTCGGTGTTAAAACTTGTCGCTCAGAAATAACTCAACACATTCCAGCCAGATGTTATGAAATACTTCTACTCGCGATAAGGAAATACTTTTCCCCTAGAGGCAATTTTAGTGGAATGTGTAATAGACAAATTCTCTAGTACATAATAATTAGATAATGAGGCACATAGTTTATTTCCACTTTATCAACATTTTAGTAGATAAGGTATTTATCAAATACCTTATCTCTTTGTGCCACTACAGCTGCGAAGTGGTTGATAAGAATACTATTATCACAGATTCAGTTGTAAAAGATTCGTATAAACTATATCAAACACCATTACCAATACATTTAGCATAACTGTCTCAAACAAGATAGCCAATACCCAAAGATAACAGAAGCACTTAGTTTTAACTCTTATCAAAATAAAGTGGTTTCACAGCAACCTTGTGGATGCTTACGTCATAGATGAGTGAGTCGGAGCCAATCAGCGGATGGTGTCTTCAAATACTGACATTTGGTTGGTCAATGCCTCACTTATCTATGACATCAGCATCCACAAGGTTGCTGTGGAACTACTTTATACAGTTCTCGTCTTTCTTTGGTTTTAATTCTGCTAAAAATGTTCGTATTTTTCTTCTTTTTTTCTTCTAAATTCTAATTCTCTTTTGTGTAGATTTAGAAAATTAAATACCTTCCCGGTTTCTCCCCTGTTTAATCCCAAGGCGCTTAATCTGGCGATCAGCCGCTGCATCAGATTAGTTAATGTGTGTTGCGGCCAACGAAACCAATCTAGAGATTACCTAATCTGGCGACTAATCGAGTTTAATGAGACCTGAACAACTAAATTCTAAACGCAATCAAGTCGAACCACGTGGAACTTCTTGAAGAGATAAAACGAAAGAGAAATGTGATCTCATTAATTTCGGTAGGGGTTTGTCTCCAACAATTTGTCTTCCACACGCACACGCACACGCACACGCACACGCACACGCACACGCACACGCACACGCACACGCACACGCACACGACTAGAATGCTGAAAACGATACAAACATCTATTGAACGTGACTAGGAGTGTTGTTTTTGCTTTTTGACATCATAAACTCATGTTCTGCTCACCAAGAGCGAAACTATAATATGTAGAAGAAGAATGAGCAAGCTGGAAGAGGAAAGATGACGAATAGCATTACATCAGAGAAATATTGGACGGACTTAATTAAAATTAAAAATTAAAAAATATAAAAAAAAATAATTGCCATAAAAGATGAATAAAGGTATTCGCATGTTTATGCACACGAGCCCTCATTCATAAATGTAACAGGCCTCTTTGCGGGCACCGATCACCACGGATAGGGACCCTACTAACGATTCAGTAGCCTCTCTTTCTCTCTCTCTCTATTTCAAATGACAGCTCGCGTAGAGTGGATCCACGTTCGAATTCTGGCTCGGGCATGGATGTCATATTGTGGCGTTTCTCAACCTAATGATCATCCGCTCATCGTCTCGATTAGCCTCGTTGCAAAAACAAATGCCGGCGCAGTTGGCCGAGGTCAATTATAGGCGTTGGTTTAGTAAACCGCGGTCTCTGCGTTACAGGTTCAAATCCTGGCTTGGGCATGGATGTGATGTGTCGTTTATCATCCTCACGATCACACGCTCATCGTCTCGATTAGCCACGTTGTAAAAAAATACGAGACGTAAAACACCAAATATTATCATCGCATACAGTGGTTCCAGGTTCGAATCCTATAGCTTGGGCATGGATGCCATGTGTTGGCGTTTTTTCATCCTCATAATCACCACGGCTCATCGTCTCGATTAGCCTTGTTGAAAAAAATATGGGACGTGAACATCACCAAATGTCATCGTCGCATAGAGAGCTGTATTGTCTCCTGTCGTTGTAGACAGACATTGTCTCGTCTGCTTGCTGTTGTGACGGGACGAGGTGGTTGGATGGAATGTAGCCACGCGGGGGGGGGGGGGGGACTTCGTTCAACAGGGCGAGTCATACACATTCCATTCACTGTGCAGACAGACCTTCGTAACCAGGTGAATATTATTGTAGCTGCACCAGTTGGTTGGAGGTTATACGGAAAGGAAATTTGTACTAGATCATTAGTGTGTAGGGCTACCGTTAGGAGTAGCTTAGCGGTAAGACGCGATACTCTACTCTGCGGGACAACGCCGGTTCGATTCCGGCCATCGGCAATCCTGACTGAAGGTTTATCAGAGGTTTCCTTTAGCCGTAAAGGTGAATACTGTGATTGAGTCCTAGTAATAGCCTTCGGACATTCCTTCCCAACCATCCAAATACAATAAGTTACCTGGGCCCTCATTCCAGAACACTTTTAGACGGTTGTAGAACGTTGTAAAGTTGCGCCTCCTATTCCGTAACCTAGGTGCAAGTTGCAACTTACGTACTAGAATGAGAGCACTGAAAGGAGGCACATCAGGCACAGCACCAACACCATGTTTTGCAGGATTTCATAATACCGGGCCTTTATCTATTTTATTTGTATATATTTATGAATATTTCTATGTGTTTTGTAAGTTGCAGTCTTGTCTCAGTTTTATTATAGGGGAAGTATCCGGTAATTTGTTGTTATTTGTATTTACTTTCTAAGATGTATGTGTGTAGTATGTATGTATATATGAAAAATTGCAAGCTCGTGAATCCAAAAAACTACTATTACTACTATCAATATCAATACTATAGCCTAACAAGTATCCGTACGAAAAATGTATCAATATTATTATTGTTGTGAACTATTGAACTAAATAACTACCTAACTAGGTAACTAACTAGGTAACTAACTAACTAACTAGCTAAGTTACTAACTGAACAACTGATTGCGGGTGTGAGCTACTACCTGTGAACGTATTGTCCAAAGCTGAACTTTAGTCCATTCCACCCAGTGTTCAAGAGTCAAGAGCAATTAACATTAACTTGCATCTGTCTTCTTGTTTCCAGGCAACGTGTTCGTGATAGCCGCTATCTTGCTAGAGCGCCACCTACAGAGCGTGGCCAACTACCTGATACTGTCTCTGGCAGTGGCCGACCTGCTCGTAGCCTGTCTCGTGATGCCCCTGGGCGCCGTCTACGAGGTGTCCAAGCAGTGGAGTCTAGGCCCCGAGCTGTGTGACATGTGGACCAGCAGTGATGTGCTCTGCTGTACGGCCTCCATACTGCATCTCGTTGCGATAGCCCTCGACCGGTGAGTAGTACATTTCATCTTCGTATGCAGTCTTGAAGGGCGGATTTAAGACCTCTGCAAGGGGGGTCTGTGAGGGCGTGGCCCCCCAGCTTAGCCCAGCAGGAAAACATTTTGTGGGGCATTTTTTTCACAAACGTGCTTTAAAAATGGTATTTTTCAATATGTTTTATTTGCAGTTGCGCACTAAAATAGGTCTTGAAAGAGGTAAAACATGGAAGTTTATAATATACCTTTCTAAATACACTTATTCACACACAATACACATATTCATTGAAGAAAATAATTAGCTTTTCAAGAATCAAGGGGGGGCGATCGCCCCTACCGCCTCCCACCCCTGGATCCGCCACTGGTCTTGAAACAGTATAAGTACTTTACTCTACGTTATTGTAATTATGGCCAGTGTAGGGCACAATGTCCTCTTTAGCCTGATAAGTGATGATTGGTGAATGATAATGAGGAAGGGAAAAGGGAAAGCCTGGTACCGGAACGTAGCCTACTTCTGTCAAAAAGTACCAAGGGGACCATCGGCTTTACGTCCCATCTGAAAGGACGGTGTAACTTTGACCAGTCATATAGGTTCCTTCACTAACCTGGACTGCCGAGCAGTTGACGAGAAGAACGAAGCCGTTACGCAAGCTTTCGAACCCTCCAATCTGCTCTAACCAACGGTAACTAGTGTTTCGGAGGAGAGTGGTCACCCATCGACCTCCTGACCCAGCCCGAGGTTGCTTAACTTCGGTGTTCGTATGGGAATTGGCTTAGTATATTAGTACCTATTAAGTGTCGTTCACAACCCGTCAAGACTCAGCAGCGCCGGATCATGAGATAGGCCATGGAATTCATTGTCGTCCTCTATCCCTATAAAGGGGCGCCCCTTGTTGCAGGTAACAATTTCATGCATGTTGTTACCCATAAGCGTACGGAAACGTTCGGGTAGGGCGGACGTTTTAGTGCGTTAAGTTCACTCGTCGATGGTGTTCGGAGCCTACAGGGTTGGTATAAGTCGCTTTAAATTAAAGTCCCCCACTGAAAATCAGTCTTGTGACTGAGTGGGTAGACTCTATAAATACGAATTTATTATTTTTTTATTATTATTTGATTTTTATCGTATTCTGAAGTGGTTTTGAGCGAGATTGTTGTGTCGTTGTGGTAGCCCTGGCTCAAATCATTCCCACACTCTATGCTGATTGGTCGCTGATAATTTAGCCTTTTTTTTTGCGTTTTCCTCCTACTCTGTTGTTTGTCGAAAGTCAACCGTGGGGGTTGTAGTGGTTCGAGAGGGGGTTGGGGGGAGAAGGGGAGGGGTAAAACCAATCGGTGCTCAACTAATCCACCTTAATGCAGCCTGTAAGTCGTAGGGATTGCGCGGAGAAAGGTTGTGGCTTTATTTCGCTATAGAGGTCCACATTTGATTGAGTTTTTTTCTGTCGACGAAAGGTTAAAGTTCACGTTATTTTGTGTGACAAAGATCTTTAGTTTCTCCGCTACTGAAATATAAAAGCAACGGAACGTTTGCATCACAGGCGCATCAGTTGACAATGGTTTTGTTCGGCTAAAGGTCATATGTGATTTGAAAGCAGTAAGTCTGGTGAAACATTTTGAAATGGTATAAATGAATCGTAGACTTCTCATTACTATAGACGGTTTTTGCATCAACCTTAATTAAAACCGTGCGAATGGCGGCTGTATTGGTGATATATTTGAGTATGTTGCTATGGGGAAAAGGTTAAATTAAGCCAGCTGTAGTAGAAACAAAACTATCACTTATTCGTTAAGCTTGTGAGTGTTTTTTTTTAATAAAGCTGATTTATTTAGTGATTTGTGATTCTTATTATAAATTCATAATGTCTATTTACTAATTATAGACATTGTTATTATGCTATGAAAAAATTACACTCGGTAATTTTTCAGATTATGTTTGGCAGTAAAACAGATAACCCTTAAGCTCCTTCACAAACCTCAAAAGGACCAAAATACTATTTAAAAAAATGACATAATAGTCAATTTTAAGAAAAAGAAATATTTCAATAATCATCCACCATACAATATAACTTAATTATCATTAAGTCATATATGACTTATAAGTATCCGCTTATCTCATTGGTGTGCATAAAAACGAGATAACCCTTATCACAAAGGTCACGCAAACACAATGTATGGAACATCAGTGGTTGCAGGGAAGCGGATTGTCTTTTATGCAACACAAAATCAAACAAGAAAATTGAAAACTATCTTCTGCACAGATTTACACAATGGCGAAGCACATTTTTTATTGAACGAGCTAGACCGCTATCTCAAAGCCGAAAATATCTCGTTGTAAACACAGATGCTTTATATATATATATATTTTTTTTTTAGTTACATTTTTTGCGCGAAAACCTTTCCACTATCGATTCCTCTTGTGATTTCGCGATTGGTCGTGTGTTGTCGGGTTTCTGTCGGTTTTAGGGAGGGGGAGGGGAAGGGGGGGGGAGAAAGGGGTCTAGTTCCAATCAACGAGATAATACACAAAAGCGTCTGAAGTTGACATTTTTTTCTATTGGATCGGGCTTTCATTTTAATGAACGCAATCGCGGAATGAAAGAAAAGTGCTCTGATTTTATTTTTGTGTTTCGTTTTGAGGTTCTAAAGTAAGTTGTTGATGTTGTATGGTGGTGGATTTATTCTATAACGATTATTACAGTTCTACTTGATTCAACGGGTTAATGTTGTGTTTTTGACACTAATATAGGCCTCTACGTCAAAAACAGCAGATAATTTTCATTTGTTAATTATATCTCAAGATTGAAACACAAAATCGAAAATCTGAGTAATCATAGCGTTGTGTTTTGATAAGCCCAACAGACTGAATGGTAAATGTATCTAACATTATAATCAGTATGACTGTGATAGTAATTTCATTAGTAATTTTTATTTCATTAAATAACTTATGAAATAATAATCACATTCATACTGATAATAATGTTTAATACATTTATCATTCAGTCTGTTGGGCTAACTAAATCACAGCGTTATGATTACTCAGATTTTCGATTTTGTGTTTCAATCATGGGATATAATTAAAAATGAAAATTCTCTGCAGTTTTTGACGTAGAGGTATCTTTCGCTCTTAAAGGGACTGCCACGTCTTGGTCGCACATCACGTCAGATGAAACATAATCACATTACGAGTCAATCTATCTTTGAATCAGCCTCGTCGGGCATCTGGGTCTCAGTAAATCGAGTTTGAAAATATCGTCTGATGGAAACTACTGCGCCAGTAGTGACGTCATTAAGTGCCGACCGCGCGCGTCTGCAGACAGATAGCATGGCATGAAATAATGTGATCACTACAGTGGATTGGACTTTTTCAAAATTGAATGGTTCGTTTAGAGGTGTCTCGTTGGTCCAGAGGTTAACATCCCTGCTTCCAATGCAGAAGGTCCCGGGTTCAAATCCCGGTTCAGACAGAAGGCAGTTCCATTACTTCTTGTCTAAGAAATAAGTAAACGGTGACTTTCAAGTCAACCTAGCAACGACGCACTCAATAAATTCCAAGTTGTTCTGAATCGGCCTTGTTGATGCTGACATTTGTCCGCAGGTGTTCGCACTGTACAATCACTGGTTTATATGTTTCGTATTTGAAATATCGATCAATGATTGGTTATCGCTCACTCGTCGATGGTGTTCGAAGCCTACAGGGTTGGTTCAGCTGCTTTTTTGCAGGGTTGGTTTGATGCAGTGTTCAAGTCATTTTAATATACAAACGTTTTCTTTTAAATCACGAGTATAGGTGCCAAAGCATAGTCTTCAAAGTGCTTTGTCAGGTACATATAAACGCAATTATCTCAAAGAAGGTGAGATGTCACTCAGTTTTAAACATACTTGCTAATAGAGGGCGGTATGCCAATTAAGATGTAGTGTTCAAATCATTTTAATATACAAATGTTTTCTTTTAAATCACGAGTATATGTGCCAAAGCATAGTCTTCAAAGTGCTTTGTCAGGGACATATAAACGCAATTATCTCGAACGAGGTGAGGTGTCACTCAGTTTTAAACATCTTTGCTAATAGAGGGCGTTATACCAATTAAGATGAAGTGTTCAAATCATTTCAATATACGTACTTTTACCTTTAAATCACGAGTAAACGTATAAATGCATAGTCTTCAAAATGTAGCGTCAGGAACATTTATATCCAATTATTTCGAACAATATGGAATTTCTAGCAGTTTTGGTTATAACTTGTAATAGAGTCTTCAATGTCAACTGTGATGAAGTATACATTTCAACTCAATATACAAATCAAGAGTACGTGCAAAGACGTAGTCTTCGAAGTGTAGCTTCAAGACATACATGTATTAAAACATCTCGAAAAAGGTAGAGTTTCTTGCAATTCCGTTTATACCTGACACTAGATAGCTTAATGCTCATTAAGAGTAAGTATACAAGTCAACCAAATATAACGACGTATTTTAACAAATAAATAGTTTACTTGTAAATTCCTAGTATTCGAGGTGTAGTGTCGCGCAGTTCTATACAATCCTGCTAATAGAGGGCGTAATACCAAGTAAGATGCAGTATTATGAAAGTTCATCTTCATGAAAGTGCATCTACTTGAACATACACATTTCTTTTATCTTCAATTCAATATCCATATTTAATCAGAACTTATATTATGATCTTTACAAGACCGCTCCGCTGCCTTGAGCCGCTGCTGGCTGTCACGTTTGGGCAGGTCACTTCTTGGAAAACTCAACTTTTTTGGAAATTGTCACTTTTTTTTTTTTTTTTTTTTTTGGTGTCACTTTTTGGAAAACTTTTCAGTTGGAAAAAAGAAAAAAAAAATTTGAAAAAAAAAGTCGAAAAAAAATGTCGAAAAATTTTAAAGTGATGGAAAAATTTTCGAGCTTTTCTATGTACATTTCACGTCAAAGTGTCGTAGATACTTATGTAAAGAAAGAAACTTAAAAGTTGTGTGATTCTGAAAAATGAAAAAAAAAAATTCATGTTGAAAAATTTCTAAGTGTTTGAAAAATTTTCAAGTAGCCCACTTTTTGGAAAACTTGAAAAAAGTTGAAAAAATGAAAAAATTAAAATTTTGGGAAAAAATTATTTTCATGTTGAAATTTTTAAGTGATGGAAAAATTTTCGAGTTTTTCTATGTACATGTCACGGTAATTGGTCGTAGATACTTATGTAAAGAAGAAACTTGAAAATTGTGTGATTCTAAAAAAAGAAAAAAAAAATTCATGTTTCAAAATTTCTAAGTGTTTGAAAAATTTTCAAGTACCCCATTTTTTGGAAAACTTGAAAAAACTTGAAAAAATGAAAAAATTAAAATTTTGGTAAAAAATTATTTTCATGTTGAAATATTTTAAAGTGTTAGAAAATTTTTCGAGTTCTACAATCCGCACGTTCAAAAGCTTCCCGGTACGTCCCGGTAAGTGTGTCGTCAATAAAATGCACATGTACAGAAAGGTAAAGAAACGCACTTTTCGATGATACCAAAATGGGCTGTTCGATTTCATAACGGGACATACCAGGGCCGTTCAAAGCTGAAATTTAAGTAATCAAAATTACACATCTAACCAATGACGCTAAAACATAACAAAACCGGTACGTTACAGGTACGTCCGGGTACCTTAAATATGTCAACCACACCTTCGGATACCCACGAAACGGAAAATCAAAAATTACAAAAAATTCTAACATGGTTTTTTACGACATTGAAAACCCCCCATAGACAAATTCTTGCAAAAACACGGGCGGATGAAATCCGTTAAAGCACCGTAACTCGGACGCCCGTAAAGTCTAATTTTTGAAAGTAACGTTTATAAATAGACAAATGTCCAATTATTAATACTAATGACAACAATGTATAAGATGGCATGTTAAACACACTTTTAATATACAAAAACAAACATTTTGTATGCGTGTTTTTAGATCGCCGTGAAAAGTGCTTTGCGCGAACGTCTGTCATTCGGTAAGGGGGTGACTTTTTGAAAATGTTTTTTCATGCCCCTGTACGGGCAAGCTTTGAGCATCGGCCTAAAGAAAAAAAACCCATTTTGAAAGTACCAACTTGACGCAAAAAAATAAAAGCTGAAACCGTGTCGTGAAAATGGAAAAGTGCCTATAACTAAGGAACAGGGACGAAATTCAAAAAAGTGACCCCTGATCCTGGTCGTTTCTCAAAGTCCTTTAAGATGAAAAAGTCAATTCTATTCGGGAACAAAAAATACGGAACATAATTGGTACACAACGATTTTATCGGCCGACGGTACCAAATGTTCACAAATTGATTGGCGAAAGTTCCGAGGCGAATCCAAAATATTTCAAAACACAATTACCCAAAGGGTAAGCGCCGGTAACAAACTAAACCAGAATGTTATATCTCGTTCGGTTCGACGAGCAGAGCCGTTTGAATGTGACACATTTAAATGGTACCAAATCCGTCAAATCGAGACGTCGAACATTGTTCGTGTTTGGGTGCCCGTAACTTTTGAACGGGACACTTTATACGAAAACCTTTCATGACAAAAAGATGCTCCATTCAATTTTAATCATTCTTAAAAAGTGAAATTAATCCTCAAAAAATAATTACTATTTTTTACAATTTTTACCGCACTTGGACAGCGCCAAATACGCACACTTTGCGACATTAAACTCGTCGGGGTTGGAAAAGGGGTGGACCTAGAAACATGAAAAAAATACCCACGTGTTCGGGAAGAGATGATGGTGAAGACTGTAGCGACAGATGTGGGAAAATGTTCCCGTGCGTGGGCGTGCCGAGGGTTTTGGGGGTAGCGGAATGGCCGCGCGAGCTCGAGCGCGGGGACTACCACCTTATGGAATATAGACATTTAAAAGTCCCTATTTTGAAACATTTTCCCACATTTCATCCGAAAATCGCCAACTTCTCATTTCATTACAACAATGGACGTGAAAGCAGATATACGTTTCCATTACAAGTGAAAGGGAAAGCTCTGTGTAGAAAAAAGGCGGTATATGTCTTCATTCTATGAGAAGATCCTTCTAGGATACTATTCGAGTGGCAACATACTCCCACCTTACACCCCTCACACTCCTCACACCCCTCACACCCCTCACAACACAACGAACCTGAGAACCGACATAAACAATGCGTGTTTGTTCAATGCGAAGAGTAGAAGATGAAAAGCGAAGAAGTGAAGAGAGAGAGAGAGAGAGATAGGCCTACGTGTGCTTGAATGAACTCGACGAGATAAAAGCAAATAGAATAAATGGTGCGTTCTTACAACTCACAGAGGTGTCTATATGAAGGCACGTTGTATACGGAACTATAGTTGCCCCAACGTTAGTATTCCCATGATTACGACACAGCCGAATCCAATGGTACCATCTTAATTTTCTACCATCTAATTGAAAGAGGTCTATTAGAGATAATTTCTGTCTACCGTTGGTTACCTGGAATAGCGGAGAGGCCCACAACAGGCGTCTGCACTACTGTATAGGCAACCCAAGACTACCTTACACATGCTTTCGTCACATCCGAGGTATTCCTAGCCAATCAGCGATCGTTATTTGCGCTGGCTTCTCTCGGGCGGTTCGCTGATTGGCTAGGAATACCCCGGATGTGACGAAAGCATGTATAAGGTAGTCTTGGGTTGAATATACTCAGCGGAAGACTGCATTTGCAAATGTATTCATTCGCCTTTACGACTGAGGAAAACCTCGGAAAAACCTTCATCAGTCAGGACTGAATCGAACCGGCGACCTCCCGAATTTGAGTATCGCGTCTTACCGCTGAGCCCAATAATTTTCAACATCTATAGTAGGCTAGATCGCCAGTCCCCCAACCTTCCACTCAGTAGCAAGCGTAGCGATTTGAAGCCATCTTGAAATTGGCAATTTACATGCTAATTTGGACCTTTTAGTACTGCTAGCGCTGCCAATGGCAGAAAGTCGCATTAGAAACTCCTATCCCCGCCTGTGTTATTTGCCAACTTCAAGATGGCATCAAAGTGCTACGCCTGCTGCTGCTAGCCTGGCGATCTAGCCTACTATAGATGTTGAAAATCATTGGCTGAGCCACCTCTATCGGTGGTGCGCGGATCAACGTGTGGCTTGTCCAATGATATTCAACAGCTATAGTAGGCTAGATCACCTGTCCCCCACCCTTTCACTCAGTAGCGAGCGTAGCAATTTGAAGCCATTTTGAATTGGGCAGTTTACATGCTAATTTGGACCTTTTAGTACTACTATCGCTACAAGCGGCAGAAAGTCGAGTTAGAGACTCCTATTCCCGCCTGTGGTATTTGCCCAATTCAAGATGGCTTCTAATTGACACGCTTGTGGTTGCTAGGTTGCGCATCTAGACTACTATAGCTGTTGAATATCATTGGGCTTGTCCATCAACTGAATTGGCATGTGAGGGGAAGAGTAAAGGTATCTCTGACGTCAGTTGTCAGTAGTCTATTGTTTAGCGGCGAGGGTGCACATTCCTTTATGTTACCGACTGAATTCCTAAGGGAAGCTGCTGTTGATAATTAGGGACGGGATAAGATGACGCATCAATGCAGTGTTACGAAGCTGTATGTATATTTCAGAGCATTATTATACACGAACAATAAGCTTAGTTTTTTCACGTTTTTTGTTTGAATTGTAAAAAAAACATACACACTGTACATTTAAATACCGAACATCTATTTACGAAAGCAGAGAATGGTCTATAGCACCAACGTAACCAGCATCATATCAACCTGAGATCTTTATATCTACTACTAACTTCATGCACGCTGTTTCAACGATTATTAAGAGATCGTTCTTTAACACATTCCTTAAGAGCGAACGGTAGTCTCTTCGTCAAAAACCGCAGAACATTTTCGTTATTCATTATATCGCAAGATTGCAACAAGAAATCGAAAATCAACAGCGCACTGTGTTTTAATAAGCCCTACAGACAGAATGAAGTTTAACCATTAGCGTAGTTATTTTGATATTAATTCGATAATTGTAATCTAATTAATTATGTATATGAAAACATACTGATTATAATGTGAGACACAACTAAGAGCATTCAGTGGGTAGGCCGCTTACTAAACCACAGTGTGCTGTTGATTCAGATTTTCGATTTCGAAGCCCATTCTTGTGATATAATTTATAAATTGAATATTTGTGCGGTTTTTGACGTAATTGGTGTATATTTCCCTGTTAAGGCAGCCATACGCTTAGTAGAGTGATGCGTAAGTTTCATTAGTTAAACCTGCCGTGTTAGTAATTTCCAGGCATCAAACCACAGATCGAAATATATCCCTAATAGACCTGTTTCAAATAGATTGTAGGAACTAGAGAAGAAAGTGATTAGGTTGGTAGTATAGATTTGCATTTTTAAGACTACCTATTTCAGTGACAAGCAAGAACTGATTTTCAGTGGGGGTCATTCATACCTTTATTATGTGTTTCATAACTTAGCTATGACGGCTCCAAAGTCACCGCTTATTTGTACACCAGTATCATGTTGTAGAAGATTAAAGTCAAGTTTCAAAGTAAAAAAAAACCCTGCTCGAACCAGAAATCGAGTCCTGGACCTCCTTCGTTGAATGCAGGCTAAAAAAAATAAAACCCCACAAACAACTATCTATAAGGGTATGTTTCTTAGTTCTTTCGTTCACGTCGTGAAAGTGGTTAACGCGAACGCCGCTGTTTCACAGAGCGCTGATGATTTCCGGTATCGCACCCCTCTAGGCTTGTTCCATTTCCAACTCGCCGCCTTTTGAAAGCCTTCTCTTGTCTGTAGTTGAGCATTTCGCCTGAGCGAACATCGGAATACGTCGTTGTGCTGCTGTTGGCAACACTGTAGCAGCTACACGCGATGGCGTCTACGTCATTAGGCTGTGACGTCACTGTAGAGCGTTTGGAGCAACGCGCGTAAGACACTTCGGCCGCGTCAACCAATCACATTGCGAGTTGCAGCGACCGCAGTTTCCTTGAAATTTTTGGGTCCGAAATGTGTCGAAAAGTAAATCAAATGTTATCGTTTGTTTGTTGTGTGGACGCCTATTATTTTACTAGGTGTTGGGGTACCAAGAAATGTACGCATGGTTGAGCTTCTGTTACGGCTTCCCGTATTGAATTCGGGTATTTCGTCTCATGTTTGTACTAGCCAGGTAGTGGGGGTGTACATCATTTGTAAAATGCCAAGATCGACTGATTTTCTTGTTCTCAACTAAGCCACAGACGCACTTTAGTAACGGCAGCTTCACGGAAGCCGCAGCCATTTTTAATTATGGAACACACACACATACATTGTGCCTGGAAATTGAAATAATTCCAATCTCTCTTCAATTCCACAGTTCTATTATCTTTATTCTTCCGAGTGGAGTTTCAATGCATATGAATCTAGAATTTGTCCCTCACGTAGGCGTCTAACGAACAAGGGTTGGGTAGTTGTGTTCGTCACGATCTGGTGATAATACCATCATTGGTGCGAGAAAATTTAATCAGAGAAACGTGTTTGTTTGAATTTAAATCAAGTTCAGTAGGTCCTTGTTAAAGAATTATGGGTGTGTTGGAGTGTAAGAGTGAGTACAGTAAGTTCTTGTTGAAAAATTATGGGTGTGTTGGAGTATAAGAGTGAGTTCAGTAAGTCCTTGTTGGAGAATTATTGGTGTGTTGAGGTGTAAGAGTGAGTTCAGTAAGTCCTTGTTGAAGAATTATGGCTGTGTTGGAGTGTAAGAGTGAGTTCAGTAAGTCCTTGTTGAAGAATTATGGCTGTGTTGGAGTGTAAGAGTGTTAGGTTGTGATTAAGTCGAGGTGTTTTTGTTTGGTTTTGAGGACGAGTAATCCTCTGGGACCAAAAAAGTTGAATGAAACTTTTTTTATTTAGTACTTTAGAACGCCTCTAGATATTTTAAAAGTGCTTTATCCCTGAGATTATGTTTTGAATCGGCTAAACAATAAGTTCATAATCTTTCAGATATTGTTATTTTTACGATAGTTTATCTGTACTCGTTAATTATAAATAATTTATATAATAAACATAAATAACACTCGTTGTAACTTCAATATTTGATCGATATTAAGATCATTGTATAGCCAATAAAACCAAACCTGAATTAAGTTCGGTGTTCGAATGGGAACCGGCTACCCAACCGTGGCTAAACCATTGGTTCTAAGTAGTAAACCATAATCCCTGATTTCGAAGTCAGTATTCTGACTTGTACATGGATGTCTAATAGTTTCTGACATTATGATGATACCTAAAACTCTTCCATTTATCATCATCATCATCATCATCATCATTGTAGAATTAATTAACAGCGAGGTGGATCCATCAAAACGCAGCCAGCTTCAATTTGCTTTAGTTAAGATTAACTTGTTGCAAAACTAGGGTACCAAGTTTCAAAACTTTACCTGTTGTATTATGTAGCCATGGTGAGTTGCGCATTAGTATTTACGGTTCCCTCCTCCCCCCCCCCTCACCATCCCGGAGGCATCTTGTGTTTACAGGATGTGTTGATATTGTGTTGACAGGATATTTCCTCATAAATCTCCACTCTAGAAACTATGGCACAACGGAATATCGATTTCAGGTAATACCCTTATTCGCCAACATACCTACAAAATAATTTCTTTGTTAACGACGTTTTGGGAAAATTACAAGTAAATACGCTTAAAAAAGGTATTCAAGTAAAAAGTTGAAATAAACTCGTATGTTGTTCCCGTAATATGTTTATAAATGCATTTTACATTTTGTTTAAACGTTTGTTTATTTTTAAATTGCACCTATTGTTTGGCCTCCTACCACTCGTAGCACAATGAATTATACCTGCAAAATAAATAGCACATATATACATGGTTGGAATTCATAGTCGGCCCCTACACCTAGGGGCGCCCGTTGTTACCAAGGTAACAATTGTTTGCATGTTATTTCCCATAAACAAAACAAATCCATAGCAACAATGGGTGCCCCTAGGTGTAGGGGCCGACTATGAATTCCAACCTAAAAAAGAAAAAACGAAATTATATCAAATATTGTTGTCATTTATTACAGCTGTACACACTAGTGTTAAAAAGGAAAGACGTCAGAAAAAAAGGAACGACATCATTATACGTTAGAAAAATAACAAAACGAAGAGCGGCAGAATAATAAAAACAAAAATATTGAAGAAAAGGTTAATGAAAACATTTTAAAAAAAGTATCCCTCAGTGTGAAAAAACACGAAAACATCTATTCTGGTCTACTGTTTGTGTAGTCTGTTTCTACGGCGGGGAAGAGAGGAGGGCCGGGGGAGGCAAGATATATTTTCTGCAAACTTGACGTTTTAAAACGGGTGAAAGTTCACATGCGGCTAGTGAAGGTCAAGGTCAGTCGTAGGTATGTGAGACGCAAGGGGGTCTTCTGGATGACGTCACAAAATCGACATTTTTCGACAAGACATATTTCGACATTTTCTGTAAAATGCAAACATTTCGCAATTTTATATCTATTATTTATTTGTGGATTCTATTACTATTATAATGTAACATTAGTATTACGCGAAATACATAATATAAAATGCTTGACGAACAGTGGGAGAAATGCATACAATTTATTGTGTAGCTATGAGGGCTCCAAAGTTACCGAAAACTTAAAGTTGAGTTTAAAGTCAAACACATCCTGCCAGAACCGGGAATTGAACCCTAGATCTTTTGCATTAGTAGCAGGAATAAACCCACTGTACTAGATCGTACAACGAACCACACAAAAAAATACCGTCATAAATAAAATTCACATTCAGAGTCTGCCCACTCAGTAATAAAACTAATTTGCAGTGGGGGATAATAAGTTAAAATTGACTAAACCAACCCTGTAGGCTCCGAACACCATCGACGAGTGAGCGATAACCAATCAAAGATCTATATTTCATATATTAAACACATGAATCAGTGATTGGACAGTGAACACCATATATTATATATATTATTTATATTCTCATGCAAATGGAAAACATATTTTCTTTTACGAAAACGTTTAAATGCATGTTCAATTTTTTTAGTCTGATGTCTACGTTTTCTCTGTAGCTGGTAGAATGCGCATTTAGTGTGCATTACTTATTCAGCATATTAAATCTCTTTTACTCATTCAATGTGTAGATTTATTTATAATATCGTAGAAACTGGGTCAAGTTAATAACTAGTTTGTATTTTTGAGCGGAATGTTGGCGCTAGTCTGTGCAAGAATATCGAGTCAAGGTTATTTCTTCGACAGATCGAATCGAGAAGCTCGAAATTATTCTAAGTATCTATTATGAGATGCGAAAGAAACCCTTTAATATTAAAATCTTCTAACGTGGTATTTCGTATGTTGAGACAAGCGCATGAAAATTGAGATCACAGATGTGTTTTCATTTTTGACGTGGAAAACATCATCTCCGTAAACTCGATTTTCTCGTGAAAATGGAAAACACATTTTCTTTTACGAAAGCGTTTAAAACAAGTCGGTCGCTTAAAAAATCGTTTTCGTTAAGAACTCAACGTTTTGTTATGTAAAAAAAACATAAATTATTTATGAAGTAATATAAATGCAAATCAAATTTGAATCAAAGATGCCGAGACATATCTTAGGGGATGGGTTTGACATCGAGATTAAAATTGTCGACATTGAAATATGGAGATCATTAGAATGAAAAGACGGAGAGAAATGAGTGAGTTTGAATTTATTATCCACCCGACGAAAAATAATTTTGAAAAGTTTTTTATCTTTAAAATGCATTGAACTTGAAATTGACACAAAGAAAATGTTAGAATATTTCAAGAAGTCGATTTTTAAAATATGTGGCAAAATTGTTGTTATTTACTAATTTAGGGGTAGAATTTGACCAGTATGTGTAACAACTATAGTTATCAACTAGTGTAACTACAATACTCGCTCGCTTCTTACACAGTTTATTTATTGAAGGCGGCAGTGAAGCTGTGATTGGCTGGCAGTGAGTTAGCAAACATTATTAAGAACATATATTTGAAGCTTTGCGATATCCTTTGAGAATCAATTACTCAAACCAATAGATGATTTTCAGAATTGATCTAGAGGGCCGTGATTACTTATATCTAAGAGTCATGACAACTTTGCTCAACAACAACAACTAGTTTCCAAATGTCATGTCAAGGTACATTTGTAATTGTTGTCCATTGTTGTCTTTGACGATAACTCCATCTAAGGGTTCTAGCTCAATTCTGAAAATCATCCATAATATCATCCCCGAGTTTCTAGTAAAACGAACGAATACAAAAAAAAGATGAACTGTGTCCAATGCTCTCTGTAAACACAAACAATTCAATCGACAAAGATATCCCACTGGCTTCGCTCCAAGAACGAAGCTGTGCCGCGTCTATTTATAGAACAGACTGTGCCTAGCAGCAGTCCTACCAACCCCTGTGAATTATTCAACTACCGACGTCATAGCGAGCTGCGATGTGATTGGCTGCCCAAGTAATGACGTCACCGTATTACCTGTTGCGTCCGTGACACGCGCGAGCGCCTCCCGCGGTGACGGAGTAAACTGGCGACAAGGACACGAACAAAGGGGTTGGTCTGCGCTTTGATAATGGACGTGGCTGTTGTGTTTGATAATGCCGGCGTAATATCGCGTGGTACGATTCAGAGTGGTTTCATTGAGTGAGTGGATAGAAGGACGGACCTAAAAGCTTCTGATGTCATTGAGAATGGGAGTGATGCGATTTATAACGTTGTTTGAAGTTGATGAAGAGAAATATATACGGAAAGGGGAGATTTCTGATTGGATGTGAAATGAAACGCGTTGATACAATAGAAAGAGGAATGAGACATCACAATGGTGGTTAGATTACATCATGGAGAATAAAGAACTGTCCTTTATTTCAAATTTTGATACTAGTATGTAAAATGGAACAATCTTCATCTAAAATTCCCAAGAACATAATTGTATACACACAAATATAAATATTGTTTAGTTTCTATTAAGTTCCAAAGTTACATGATTTGACTTTAAGAATAATGCTGGGATATTGATTACAAGTTCTACATACATTCTCAAAAAAAGACGTTTTTGACAAAATAATTGCTTAAATTTTTCCTGCACTATCAATTTTACTTTCTTCTCGCTTCTAGTTACCATATCATTCCAAAATTTTGATATTGATGGTAGTTTTAAAGATATGAGCGTAAACCTGAAATTCTCAGGATTTGTAAGCTATTTGTCTAACGATATAATTCCCTCACATAAATTAATTTAATGTAGCAAAACATATAGATCATCTAAGAACGTTAAAACCACTATTCATAGGTTGCACGTACGTCACATCTTTGCGCGTAGCGGCCACATTTGTGATCAAACTTTGACGTTACCATGGAGAAACAATTGAAGGCTGTTGTGGTAGAACGCAGAAATTCTTAGTTCTTGAAAATTCAGTCTTTTTTTGAGATAAAATTGGTATGCGTGTTAATATTTTATTTGTGTATTACTTATGTTTACTTATTAGGCTTATTTATTAAATTTCAACACTATTTGCCAATGATCTAGGATTGATCCACATCAATTGTGTCGCCATCATGGCCGCTGTGACGTCACGTGGGAACTATGAATAGAAAGAGGGAAAATTTGGAAATTTTACAACTGTAATTTAAAAAATAAGGGGTTGAGTGGAGAATTATCCGATGACTGACTTTAGGGTTGTTTGTTGTGGCGACCGATGTTATGATCACACATATAAACACAACCGGATATAGACTCGCGCGTGCAGGGCAGGGTTGCCAGTTGGAGCATTAAGGGATTATTTCGAGCTAATTCACTCTTTAAATTATTAATCACGCTTTGGCGTTCGAACGTAGGGAAGTAATGCAAACGACCTTTTGTAAACGATATTAGGCTTTGAGTTTATGCTCACATGGGTTGTTACTGGTCATTAGTTGCTAATGGATGCCCGCACAGGCCGGCTGCATGTATCAATATTAGATATAGTAGGTGAAACAAGTAGCATTTTGACTGTCTGCCTGTCTACCTATAGGCTTCTTGCAAGCTTGCTTTACAACAATGAAACAAATGAAATTAACTGATGGACAAACAACAAGCTGTCAATCAATAAAATATTCTAATTTTGAAAACAAATCTTCAAATCAATCAAGAAACATACAAAACTTTCACAACTTGGTTGCCCATCATAAAACGTTTTAACTGGTGAGCAGTTACTATCGCCATACCTCGTTTTCTTCATAATGTTGCAATTTTATTATTTTTACAGCTCGTTGTTTGTTCATCAGTTCGATTCATTTGTTACATTGTTGTAGTTCGGCTGTGATGTCAGTTGCAAGTTTCCTATACCGATCTACCAATATACCGCCGTCCCTACACTCTGTCTGTATGTCTACCTGTCTACCTAACTATTTTCCTACCTACTTACCTACCTACCTAACTACCTAACTACCTACCTACCTACCTACCTACCTACCTACCTACCTACCTACCTACCTACCTACCTACCTACCTACCTACCTACCTACCTACCTACCTACCTACCAACCTACCTACCTACCTACCTACGTGTCTACCTAGCAAACTGTCTATCTATCTATCTGTTAGTCTACCTATCTGTCTACCTATCCATCAGCCTATCTTCCTGTCTATCTATCTGGTTGCCTGTCTGTCCGTCCGTCCGTCTTTTATACTAACTAATAATAATATCCAAAAAAATCCTCCATCATTTACAAGAAAAAAAACTTATTTTCTTACATTAGTTCAAACCAATTTTATAAACGGATATGAAAAACAAATTTTAAATTTATAGCTACGGAAATTCCGTATATTGTGATACTTGTATTATTTTAATCGTTAGGAGTCGCTTATCATAAACTAAGACGGCGAAATAAACGCTGGATAATCCAGACAAGAACAAATGTTTTACTCATTTGGTGGAAGTGCCGAGTTGAGAAAGTCTGCATTAAAGAGTTCTATTTACTTAATTAATACTCGAACCGTTTGTCAGAGATTGGCTTGCAATTATGCTTACTTGCTCCGTCCGTCCTTTATACTCACTAATAATATATCAAAATAAATCCTCCATATTACAAGAAAAAACATATTTTCTTACATAAGTTCACACAATTTTGTAGGCGGAAGTCGAAAACAAATTAAAACAGCTATATATCTATGGAAATTCCGTAGATTGTGAACCTTGTATTATTTTAATCGTTAGGAGTCACTTATTATAAACTAAGACGGCGAAATAAACCCTGGATAATCCAGACGAAAACAAATGTTTTACTCCTTTGGTGGAAGCGCCGGGTTCAGAAAATCTGCATTCAAGAGTTCTATATACTTAATTAATACTCGAACCGTTTGTCACAGCTAGACTTGCAATTATGCTTACTTGCTCCGTCCGTCCTATATACTCACTTATAAAACAAATCATCCATCATTTACAAGAAAAAAACATATTTTCTTATATTAGTTCAAACAATTTTATAGGCGGAAATCGAAAACAAATTACAAATTTATATCTATGGAAATTCCGTAGATTGTGATACTTGTATTATTGTAATAGTTAGGAGTCGCTTATTATGAACTAAGACGGCGAAATAAACCCTGGATAATCCAGACGTGAACAAATGTTTTACATATTTGGTGGAAGCGCCGGGTTCAGAAAATCTGCATTCAAGAGTTCTATATACTTAATTAATACTCGAACCGTTTGTCACAGTTAGACACAATTATGCTTACTTGCTCCGTCCGTCCTTTATACTCACTTATAATATATAAAACAAATCATCCATCACTTACAAGAAAAAAACATATTTTCTTATATTAGTTCAAACAATTTTATATGCGGAAGTCGAAAACAAATTACAAATTTATGTCTACGGAAATCCCGTAGATTGTGAAACTTGTATTATTGTAAACGTTAGCGAAATTGACGCTGGATAATCCAGACGAGAACAAATGTTTTACTCCTTTGGTGGAAGTGCCGGGTTAAGAAAGTCTACATTAAAAAGTTCTAAATACTTAATACTCGAACCGTTTGTCACGGCTAGACTTGCAATTATGCTTTTTACTAAATAATAATATATCAAAATAAATACTCTATCATTTACAAGAAAAAAACTTATTATCTTACATTAATTGAAACAATTTTACGAACGGATGTGAAAAACAATTTAAAAATGTATATCTACGGAAATACTGTTGATTGTGATACTTGTATTATTGTTGTTAGGAGTCGCTTATTATAAACTAAGACGGTGAAATAAACCCTGGATAATCCAGAGGAGAACAAATGTTTTACTCCTTTGGTGGAGGTGCCGGGTTAAGAGAGTAGACATTAAAAAGTTATAAATATGTAATACTCGAACCGTATACCTACTGACTCACAAGACTAACTTCTGTCAGTAGGTATTGATCAACGTAAAAACAAATGTATTGTAATTCATATTGATTTGTAATATGTGGTAATTGAATAAAATTGAAATTGAATTGATTGAATTGAACCGTTAGTCACAGCTAGACTTGCAATTATGCTTACTTGCTCCGTCCGTCCTTTATTATTACTAATAATATATCAAAATAAATCCTCCATATTTTAAAAAATATACGTATTTTCTTGCATTTATTCAAGCAATTTTATAAGCGGAAGTCGAAAACAAATTACAAATTTATATCTACAGAAATCACGTAGATTGTGATAAATGTATTATTGTTACGTTAGGAGTCGCTTATTATAAACTAAGACGGCGAAATAAACCCTGGATAATCCAGACGTGAACAAATGTTTTACTCCTTTGGTGGAGGTGCCGGGTTCAGAAAGTCTGCATTAAAGAGTTCTATATACTTAATTAATACTCGAACCGTTTGTCACAGCTAGACTTGCAATTATGCTTACTTGCTCCGTCCGTCCTTTATACGTACTAATAATATATCAAAATAAATCCTCCATCATTTACAAGAAAAACACATATTTTCTTATATTAGTTCAAACAATTTTATAGGCGGAAGTCGAAAACAAATTACAAATTTGTGTCTACGGAAATTCCGTAGATTTTGCACCTTGTATTATTGTAATGTTAGGATTCGCTTATTATAAACTAAGACGGCGAAATAATTACGCTGAATAATCCAGACGAGAACAAATGTTTTACTCATTTGGTGGAAGTGCCGGGTTCAGAAAGTAGACATTTAAAAAGTTGTAAATATGTAATACTCGAACCGTTTGTCACAGCAAGACTTGCAATTATGCTGACTGTTATCATTATTCTCATCATTAAAGTAAAATTGAAGTCAAAATTTAAAAAGCTGTCGTGATGGTGAGTCTAGAAATGCTATCTCTGATAATATAACAAATTGTTACAACACAGCGTACAAATATTTACTTCACACCGAAATATTGTCTGATAGTTCCAGACTGTTACTATTCATGTTTTTGTTATTGTTGTTATTTATTTACATTTATATTGTTATTTTTATTCTTATTCTTCTTCTTATTATTGTTGTTGTTATTGTTCTTTACTGCAACTCATTTCTTCTCTATCTTTTTGTTAAACAAAACGGTTGAAGTTTCATTAGTGTTTACAGCTGGGATAAGTAATAGATAGAATTTCAAATATGTTTTTAATTTTCCTTTTGAAACTCATTTTAACGTGTTCTCATTATCTTCGCCCCCACTGTCACCTCTCCACGATATGCTACAAACATTTTAATGAACACTGACGTCAAAATTCGAAGCAAGAATAAATTAAACAAAAGCATTCCACACACGTGTTGCCTATTAATAACACAGACAATGTAACTTGACATTATAAAAGATAAAAGCAATAATAAAGTAAAGACTTACATAGACACGTGTCAAACTCATAACCTTAACCTCTTGCCCTAATAACACACGCGTCGGCTGAATCCTATTCATTCATTAAGAACCTCTTTCAATTCATGCGACCCTGATACGTCGTCCTTGTTTTCTCCTGATGAATGAAACACTCCCTTCTCATGTAGTAGGCATCCCGCCGACACGACAAAATACAGGCCACACAAACAAGCTATGCGTCTCATCAATCCCCCCCCCCCCCCCCCCCCTTCCTACCCCTGACGTCATCCCCCTCCCCTCCTCCCGTAGGGACTTTACCGCTGTCGACGACGAAATCAGAAAGATGGGACAGCGGAAATCGATTGATCCGAAATTTGTCACTTTAACGGTCACATACCTTTCCCCCTCCCAACCCCCCTCCTTCCGTCGAGACAGTGGACTGATGGGTTTCATCGAAGTTAAATACATCATTCTGTTCTTGTATGGTTTGATGAATTGTCAGTAGCTAGCAGCATCCGACTACAACAATGAAACATATATGGGGATTGAACTGTAGCATAGGTCACAGATTTGTGTTTTTTATGTTTTATAAATCCGTGTATTGGTTTTGGAATGTGTTTCTGTTAATTTATCTTTTCTACCAGTCTTGTCAATTTTTTATATTCAAATCGATATTCGGGAGTATCTGTTGCGCATATTCAGATGTGGGCCTGTTTTTATTATGTTTCCCCTTCCACTTGCCGTACAATAGATGATTGATCTAGAGGGACGTGATTTCTTCTATCTAAGAGTCCTTGATAAATCAATGACAACAATGCTCAACAATAACAATTCTAGTTTCCCAATGTTATGTTAAGGTGGATTTTTCACTGTTGTGCATTGTTGTCCTTGAAGATCTAGTGTATTAATACTGTATTAATGATCTATCTAGCGTATTAATGATAGTGATTAATTCTATCTAAATGTCACAGATCAATTCTGAAACAGGGTTAATGTCTTATATCGTCATCTGTCACCATCCATCTTCTCGAATCGCACGATTACAAAAACAGAAATCATCATCATCATCATCATCATCATCATCATCATCATCATCATCATCATCATCATCATCATCATCATCATATAATATTAATATGACTTGCTTTTCTTTAAAGGCAATTTCAAAACTTCTATTCGAGTTTATTTCGATTTTAACAACTTAAAAATATAGTTTGAGTATCAAATTTCTTGAGTGCTTAAAAATATGTATTTTTCGCTACGTCGCACTAGTTTATGAAACTTTTATAACTACCTTGAGAATATAAGACGCCGCTTCAGGAACATCCAGGAAACTTTACAAGCCTGAATTATTTTGTTTGTCAGTTTGACATG
Source organism: Isoperla grammatica (assembly GCA_945910005.1). Lineage (NCBI taxonomy): Eukaryota > Metazoa > Arthropoda > Insecta > Plecoptera > Perlodidae > Isoperla > Isoperla grammatica. The sequence continues at coordinate 3,814,289 of OX246744.1, read as the reverse complement.
TGTTCGAGAATGTCAGGCGTAAATATTCTAGTGGCGCTTATACGAAATGATTAAGAGGAAACACTACTCCAAAGAGGAAACACTACTACCAATATTAAAGAGGCAACACTACTACCAATATTTAAGAGGAAACACTACTTCCAATATTTAAGAGGAAACACTACCGCCAATATTTAAGAGGAAAAACTACTACCAATATTTAAGAGGAAACACTACTATCAATATTTAAGAGGAAACAATACTTCCAATATTTAAGAGGAAACACTACCGCCAATATTTAAGAGGAAAAACTACTACCAATATTTAAGAGGAAACACTACTTCCAATATTTAACCTGCACGGTCATAGCTCAAGAACCCACCACTAGATAGAAAAGTGACAAATACGAGTAATTCAGATTAGTAAGAATTCAATCCTACATGAGAAGCATTTGTTAGTTTGTAGGTGTTAAATGTGTACTTGCAATTAACTCACTTAAAAAAAAGCATTAACCTACAATGGCAATTGTAATTAGGTACTACAAACTATCAAAAATTCTAACGAATCCAAAATGCGCGTATCTATCAGTTTATCGATGTTGTGTAGTGTTATTTTTATGTATCTATAGGGCACTTGCAACACCAAAAGACAACAATGAAACGCATGAATTGAATCGATGGACAAACAACAAGCTGTCAGAAAATAATTTCTTCTGATTTTGGAAAACAAAACAAAAAACGAACAAATACACATACAAAAGTTTCACTTAGTCGTTGTCCATCATTAAAAGTTTTAAATGGCGAGCAGTTACTATTGCTACACTTGTTTTTATTTCTATGGTTGCAATTTTATTATTTTGACAGCTGATGGTTTGTCCATCAGTTCAATTTATTTGTTCCATTTTTGTCTTTTGGTATTGCTAGTGCCCTATTATTTCAAATCATTTTAATTTTTTTTTCATATTTATCAAATCCTTTGATACAATTAGTCCCTTACCGTGATCCGCACACCCGAGCGATACCGAACTCTAACGAGAGTAGCCGAACACTCGACCAAAACCACCCCCGTCAAAAACACCAAGGCAACCTGGCCACGCTGTGTTAACGCGAGACACATAAAGTGGCAACAAGTAATTATTAATTAGCGAGCGAACGGAAACTCCCCCCCTCTCCCCCCTCCTTCCTCCTCCACAGCCACCTACGTACCCTGTTCGTGATTAGCGATATAACGAACCTATTTATAGACCCCATGGAATATGACGTGCGTGTCTATTTTCGAAAGTCTCGGATAATCCACCTTGTTTTGTTAGAAAAGGGGGAGGGGGGCGGGGGGGGGGGGGTACGGTAATTTTCTCTTCTGTTACGTGTTGTTAGTCTGTACCTTTCGATTCTAAGCTCCTTTCTTTTAGTATTTTACGTTTAAATATCTATTTCAATGCATTTCCTGGAAGAATACATTTTTCGATATTGGTCTCTCTATAATTCAATATTAGATTTTTTATGGCTAGAAAAAGGTGACAATCATTTATTTATCTCAAAATAGAACAAATTAAGAATGCACAATACACAGCTACAGCTAAATGTTTTCCTCACACATTTTTTAAGATGTCACATATAGATTGAACAGTTTCCCTTCCCGCACCGAAGATTTCCGCCCAGTAAGAACTGTAAACACTCTTTGAATTACGACTCCAATTGTTTACGGTACAAATTCCTCCACCCACGCAGAGAATCCCGAATTTTTCGACAAATTGTCAAAGAAGCTAAAAGAAAAGAATTCTTTTCGTGTGCGTGTGTGGGGGGGGGGGGGGGTGTTTTTACGAGCGTCGGACGTTTGCTTTACAAGCTCTCTGGCTTGTTACCGGGAAGGACGCCTCGCTGAACGGGATTAGGTCAGATTGTAACTTGTAGTGGTTGTGAAACAACGTAGGTTTAGGTGTCGGCCTTGTTTTATTTCTCTATGGTGTCTGCGGCAGCCGAGGCTGAGAATTGAAAGTTTTCTGTTCGTATCTTTGATAGAACTTTTGTCTATCGAAATTGGGGGTAGATAGCGTAGCTTGATAGTTTTAAGGTCTACAGATAACGCAACAAAATATATGCAACATTTTTAACGTTTGGATTATATCTGATGATTGAGTTTATCTGTTTTAATACAAACTTAACGAAGATAAGATAAGATTGTGTTTATTTAGCTACATACATACACTGCTAATTTATTATTACTTTCAATTAAATAATTACAATTTATATATTACTATCAATCAATATTTCAAATTGAACAGTTGATGTTCAAATACATATTTCATTGTGTATGTATATACTTTGTTGTTGTATGTAGATTTTGATACTATCTAGCTGTGGTATCTGCGCACAATTTTGATTTTAAAAGATGTTTTAATATATGAACACAAAACCTTTTAAATAAATAAAATAAATAAATAAATTCACATTTAGAGTCTACCCACTCAGTAACGAAACTGATTTTCATTGGGATACTTTAATTTAAAGCGACTAAACCAACCCTGTAGGCTTCGAACACCATCGACGAGTGAGCGATAACCAATCAAAGATCAATATTTCAAATACGAAACATATGAATCAGTGATTGGACCTGCGGACAAATGCCAGAATCAACAAGGCCGATTCGGATCAACTTTGAATTTATTGAGTGCTTCGTTGCTAGGACGGCTCCAAAGTCACCGTTTACTTATTCCTAAGACAAGAAGTAACGGAATTGAATCCTAATAGAAGTTATTTAAATTATCAAGCTCTTTAAGCTTTGATTGCAGCAGACTCTTTCTGTAGACTACACTTTACTCTCTATAGAGTAGTCGATATCCAGAACCTAGACATAAAACTATCAGGCGCTGTTTGAGCCACGTCTCTATCAAACTTGAACTGTTTGTTTTCCGGCAGATTCTGGCAGCTTATATAGTTAATCTTATTGTCGCCGACTGCGCTAAATCCAGTTATTCGATTACAGCGCTGTCAGTAAAGTGTCCACAAGATGAACTAGGATGATTCGTTAAGGAAGGTATTTGGTTAAGGCCAGCGGCGGCAATGTAGCGGACTTGACAGAAGCTATTAGTTCGGAGACTTGACTTGCTGAGTGTATTTTGGTGATAGTGAAAGTTGAGTTTTCATTATAGATCATTCTTCGTTTATCTTTAAGAGTATATTTAAAATTAAATTTTGAGTTATACAGAGCTAGATTTATTATGGTATATTGATACAAATCTTCAAAATTATGTAAAACTAAATTGTTTTACTTTGAATGAAATCAGAGTATTTCCATAACATCTCAATTTAAATACAATCTAGTTTTCATCGTTTTATGTAGGATCATGGTTATTGTAAATCTTGATAATATTAAGCAATTTTCACACATTAAAATACAGCCTTCAATATAATTATAACAAGCAATATAATATAGCAATATATCATTTTATATTTTATTGAACACTTTCCACTTGCGTGCAAACAACTATTATATAAGCTGTATTATGTCCCTATATTGACCTACGGGGCAGTAACGTGGACAACAGGCTGGAAGGAAGATAGTAAGATACAAGCGGCCGAAATGAAATTTATCCGCAGTATGGCTGGAATATCAAAAATGGACAGAGTCAGAAGCAGTGAAATAAGAAAAAAGGTAGGAGTGGAGAGTCTGATGTTTAAAATGGGGAGAGACAGATTAAAATGGTTTGGCCACCTTAAGAGAATGAATGAAAAGAGCATACCAAGACAGACATTTGAGAAAACTTATAAGAAGAGAAGAGTAGGAAGACCACGGGACAGATGGCTGGACCAAATAATACAGGACGTGGAAGCAAGAGGAGAAGAATGGACGGTGGTTGAGTTGGAGAGATGGTGGGAGGACAGAGCTAGATGGAGAGAGCTGGCTGGACGAAAGGAGAGGGAGGAGAACAATTGGTGATTAGGAGCTGAAGGAGATGAAGAAGATGATGCATCAAGACTGGCAGACTGGTGCTGATTCCTGAATGCCCTAGTATTTGGTGGCAACACCCCCTTACCTGACAATGTTGGAACAAGGTGTACAGATAAAAAAATTGAATTCGCATTCCAGTTAAATCCATGAATTTGCATTCGCAGACCTGCGAATTCATGCTGCACTCATTATCAGCCAAATACGTTTAATTGTACTAATTGTATTATAAAAATAAATATGTTAACTTTAAACGGTCATGTATTTTTTTTATTTTTTTTATTGATTAGAGATATTTTATTTTTTGGTGTACTTTATATGTTATTTATAATTAAATTACGAAGAAACATGTCCATTTCTCTCGTGTTATTTACAAAAATTTATATTCTTAGATGATTTTGATTTTACATGGAATAGGGGAAAAAGTAGACATCACAAAATACTGTTTTCTTTGTTTTCTGTGGAAAGACACTTAAGAACTGACAGTACTGACATCATTAACATAATGCCGCAGAAACCATTCTGCAGCCTTTAAGATGACAAAGTGGTACTAACTTTCTGAAAGGTTTTAGAAGATGACACAAAGTTCATTTAACATTCTTGCAAAACTGATTACTGTGGCGATAGCTGAAGTTTTAAAAGTCTTAAAAGTTTTATAATCAAATTTTAAGATAATTTCCTAGTTACTATTGTAAGGGAAGGGGTTATTTAAGTGTGTCATTAAGTTAGGGAGTGGAGTTGACTGTAACTATTGGTCGACATTTTTCACGGATTACGGAATCGTTACTGGCAGTGACAGAATTGTTTCTAGATATTATCGGATATTTTCTTTTGATTTGCAACAAAAACTGTTAAATTCCTGACTATGCCGCGAGTAGAAAAATAATCATAATTAGTGATAATATATTGCTAAACGCTTTTCTAAATTTATGAAAAGTTTACCACGAAGACACAGAAAATAACAAATTTGTATTTGGATACAAAAAATGAAATACCCAAAGACATGAGCGTATAAATTTCACCACATCACTGTACTGCAAAAGAAAGAAAACAATTATTATCTTTCAGATGAATAACATTCATTTGTCTTTCTAGGTCAATTATCTCTAACTTTTATGATAAGTTACATAGAAAAGGGTTCGATTTCCTAGATTTCTCCAGAAATAACTAAACACAGACTTCTAATCTGGATTAAACCTGTTATTTTCTCTAGAAAATCCATGTAACCAATACGAAACTATGATATTAATACTGGTGCAATTAATTTTTTTATGGAAATATCACATTCATTCTAGCTTCGTTGTGTATTTTTTGTAATTCAACAATATCATGGGTGTAACGTTTCTCTCCCTACATATGCACACCGCAGATTTATTCCTGTGATTTCTTCTACAGTTAGAGATCAATTTCAACTCTATACTTGAATAACGAATATTATGTTACCAATCAAATGGCGCAGAGGGGGGGGGGGGGTAACATTCAGTATCATACAGCGCGAAAGAACTGGTTTTTAATCATACTTCAAGATTGCTACGACCCATCGGAAAGGTGATTGCAGAGCACTATGTGGTTTGGTAAGAACAACAAACTGGATGATCAAATGTCTTAATGTTATTTTGACAAATAGTTGCGGAATTTAGTAAACAAATAAAAACAATTTACTGATTATCATATAAGAATGATGACCACGTAGTATTATTGTGTTTCAGTAATACCTTGAGAACGCTACACTATATTAAAGAAGAGTTTAGTAAGAACTTACAATTTATTTACATTACGAAGAACAACTGTGTTTTTAGAATAAAAAATACATGCGAATTAAAGGTAAAAATCACAAATTACCAAAGAAAATGATTTTATGAAACAAAACGCCTAATCTTTTAAAATTAGATGATTTCATTCTACAATAATTGATTTAATATATTTCTCCGTGTGGCAACACACTCAAACATATCTCCAAGATTACCGCCACTAAGCATAAACGCGTCAAGTGTGCGTGTGCGTGTGCGTGTGCGTGTGCGTGTGCGTGTGCGTGTGCGTGTGCGTGTGCGTGTGCGTGTGCGTGTGCGTGTGCGTGTGCGTGTGCGTGTGCGTGTGCGTGTGCGTGTGCGTGTGCGTGTGCGTGTGCGTGTGCGTGTGCGTGTGCGTGTGCGTGTGCGTGTGCGTGTGCGTGTGCGTGTGCGTGTGCGTGTGCGTGTGCGTGTGCGTGTGCGTGTGCGTGTGCGTGAGAATGTAGTCTCATAAAATAATAGCAAAAAGCGAACGTGGAACGTTTTGACGGATACGCTCCGGTGTTTACCGGATCGCTCTGCTATCAATCTTGCTGGAGAACGTGCTCACGCGGAGCGGACGGTTTGCAGGCACGCACAAAACGCTCCCGATCCCCCCCCCCCCCCCCCCCTCCCTTCCCCGCCGAGAAAACAACCAGAGCAATATATTATGCGTTGCTATTGAAAATTGAATGCAATGAATAACACACTAGTGCTTGTAGAGTGGTTACCGCATGTTGCGCGGTGAGCATTAATTATAAGGGGGGGTGGGGGGGGGGGGGGAAGGGGGGGGTTATCGACTGCTTCATTATAGTGTTAGTAAAATTGTCAGGTATTAACAACAAAAAGAATAGGAAGGCATTCTAATTTTTTTAAATGAATGTTTTGTAAAGGTATTTTCTGCTTGTTTGCAATCAATTTGGTGTATAGTGGTTCCAAGTGTGTCATTGCTTCTAATGGTATCGTATATACCTACCTGCAGGTAGTATTTTGGATAATGTCAAATAATGTTGATATTAGTGAAGATATCACTTTTTGGTTTGTTTTGTTAGTTGATACGATTGCTAGGGGCTATTCCTGAAAGTAGTCACGGTCACTTTAAGTTTACATTTTCTTTATTTAAAAAATGATTTCCCAACTATTTCATCGAAATTAATTATTTTCGTGTGACCGGAGTGGTTGTAGTAGTCATCTTATAAGGGCAGGTTTCAACAAACTTAAATCCGGTGATTTTTTGTTAATCAGAGATCAAAAATGGCGCACGGTAGAAGCCATCATTCATTTTGTATGTAATGTTTGTTTGAGGTCATGATAATCATTTCGAGATGTGTAAATTGGCCGATTAAAAATTTTTGTGAATTCAAACCTTATTTCGTGCTCAAGACTTTATGTGAAAACGTCTCGTTTTGTTTGTCCTATGTATTTTATATGTTCATTTTGAACCCACGAATTCGTCATCTTACATTAAGTTAGCCGTTGGATCTTTTCCTCACTAAGTAAGCTGTTGGATCTTATCCTCACTAAGTAAGCTGTTGGATCTTATCCTCACTAAGTAAGCTGTTGGATCTTATCCTCACTAAATAAGCTGTTGGATCTTATCCTCACTAAGTAAGCTGTTGGATCTTATCCTCACTAAGTAAGCTGCTAGATCTTATCCTCAGATTCTATAGTATTTAATCAAAAGATTCTTTCGTTTATATTTGAATCATAACCATACAAAATCGAATATTAGTAAATACCTCAACTTGCTTGTTCTCCATATAAATAGCGGCCATTTTCCATCGCCCGCAGAAATGGAGTGCTCGACGCTTGAGGGTAGTTGTATGACCTTGAGATTCATCCCCTCGCACGTTATGAGGACCGCGTATGGCTGTGCGGCTTTGTTTATCGGAAACCGATACAAGGGCCCAACTAGCTTCCACAATGTGGCTGGCTGGGTGGATTGTTTAGCTTACATGGTGCTCATTTAAAGTACGGTGTGTGCTCGGTACAGTCCGCTCGGGGAGTAGTAACATCAGGGTACAGTCGTCCGCACAAGGTTGTGCACAGTGCAACTAAATTAGAGTGCTAGTTGAAACATGGAGTTATATTATTATACTGAATGTATGGTTGAATGTATAGACAAATGCGTGAAAGACGGTAAAAACACGCAAAAGCATATGAACATAGAAGTCTATATTATATCAAACATGCTATCCGGGACGATGAAGGGTGAAAAATAAAGATGAATTACAAAATAAAAACATGCCTTGTGTATAGCTATTTAGTCTTTGTAAATCAGTTTATTCATTGTTTATCAGTTTTGTACTGAATAGCATAGACATAAACATTAAATAAATAAATATGTGGGCTTCAAACCCACGTCCTTAGATAGCATATGCTTAGGACCAGGGCCCGGATTCACAAGATGTCCTATAAATCTTTTTTTGGTCTTATCTCTAAGACCGACCTAAATTTGAATCTCTTGTGAGTCCATGAAAATATCTTAGAACAGATTTTAAAACATATTACTGGAATGTTCATTGTGTCCTCGTTCCTACCAGGAATTAGTAACTTTTTCATGTGACCTGGGTCTGATTTTACAGGAGATCCAAAGCTAGGCCGGTCTTAGTGTTAAGACCAGAAAAAGACTAGGCACATTTTGTGAATCCGAGCCCTGCGTTTCAACCGTTTGAGCCACTGCAATCGTTTATATTCTATTATATAATAAAAAATGCCACAAATTGTTAAATACGTTATTTAATTTAATGAAGGTATTAAATATTTAGTTTGAAATGGTTATTTCTGTACACCTCTTCCCAAGGTTACAGTCACATTACCCAGAAGGGTAATGGATGTCCTTGACTTTAACTCTTTGTGAATCCGACCCCGGTTGTAAACATTAAACATCACCGAGATGAGACGTGAGTTAACCCTGTAACGGGGGTTGCTCGAAGCAAGCCAGCTCTGTAATTAGAACCAACCCTTACGCGTAGAGGGGTTGCTTTATTGGCGTAAAGAACCTTAACTAATTTACAACAAACCGGTGGGGTATGTTGTCATTAATCATTCTCGAACGTCGGCCGGACAGTTGACACCCCCAACCTCTTACAGGGTGAACTTTACCATTACACACGCCCACTTTAAGCGGCGGAGTTTTAGTTTACAACCCCGGGAAACAATGTTCTACAGAGAAGAGGTGGTCTCATTATTAAAAACACGATGAATTAGAAAAACGTACACAACAATAAAAAAGTGAATAATAACTCCAAGGTGGTTTCCTGATAACGTAGACTGTGTTTGTGATGATGATGATATTTGGGCTTAACGTCTCATATTTTTGCAACTTGGCTAATCAAGACGATGAGTGGGTGATAATTAAGATGAAAAGGGGGAGGAAAAGGGAGGGGGGAGGTTGTGGACTGCATTTCGTCTGACTTCTCCTCCTCGACCTGTCCGGCTAGGGTGGCCCTACCAGAAGCATATGCTTCCGCCGGCATAGCTCGCCAGGAATCATCAAAGCGCACAAACCTGCCCACCACGATAAGGTAGCAGCCCCTTGTGATAAATCTTTTTTCTATAGAGAGTATTCACGTGACGTCACATCGGCCATATTGGAGGCCACCTATAGTACTATTTCAAGTTTCATTTAGCTGTCAATAGAAAACGAATTATATTGTTTACGGGGAAATATGACAAGTTTGAACACGTATATCCCCCGATAAAGTGTACGAAAATGATCATTGTATGCTTTTGTAAACGATTAAGAGAGTAATCGAGACAAAAGAGTTTCTTTATGTTGATTTTAAGAAATAATAGCAAACCAAAGTTAGAGAACAGTTGAATTTGCATCAACGCCAGCTGAAACATAGTAACAATGAACTACCAATCACAGCCATTGTGGCCTCCAATGTGGCCACCATGCGCAATACGTGAATACACCCTATTTCGTTTACTAATTAATGTTTGTGTTGTTATTGTAAAAACAAAAGCTGTAAGAATGTATTGTTTACACTGTAACACACAGTGTATAGTTTATTGTTTGTAAAGTGTTAACCTTACTAGAACTCATCAGTATTGTCATGTTTCTCTTCCACTATGAAGTCACATGAGAAATCGTCCATTCTTTCACCGAGTGTATCGAACAAAGATACCTCCATGTGATATCTTCCCAGCTGTAAGTTCTTTGGCATCACCTTGTGGAACAATCTTGTCTCGCTGATGTTGTAAGAGCCCTGGAAAAATTCAAATTACATTGTTGTGATATAGAATACTATAGGGAACAAGCAACTGGCGTCACATCCAGACTACAACAATGGAACAAATGAATTGAACTGATGGACAAACAATCAGCTGTCAAAATAATAAAATTGCAACCATACAAATAAAAAAAAGTGTAGCAATAGTAACTGCTCGCCATTTAAAACCTTTAATGATGGACAAGGACTAAGTGAAAGTTTTGTGTTTGTATTTGTTTGTTTTTTGTTTTGTTTTCCAAAATCAGAAGACATTATTTGTTGACAGCTTGTTGTTTGTCCATCGATTAAATTCATTTGTTTCATTGTTGTCTTTTGGTGTTGCTATAGTGACACTCAGATTGAAGGAATGATTTTCTGTGAGGAATATTTGGCTACCTTAAATTATGTGCTTCGTTGATGTAAAGGCTACAAACACAGCAAAAACAAAATTTGGCGGCCCGGACGTTTCCGCGTGTTTTCCGAATGTTTCCCAAACGGGCACCATACGGTAAATGTCCGGGAACGCCCGATTTTGTTTTCTAGATATCCTACTTGTCCCTGTTCGCCAATCTCCACTTCTGATGTCAAATGATCTAAGGGGTGAGTGCGTCGTTAAGGTTGCATATGTAGCTATCCTAAGGAACTCAAATTTTCTGTCTGTTAAAATTCTTTAAAATTATGAGAAAGTAAAGTGAAATATGTCATTCCATAAAAAATTCAATGCTCTTCCTTATGAATGGCCAATAAATATTTCCGTTTTTCAAATAAGCTTATTTGACTGTTGTAATGTGTCGATCATCTTGCTCAATCAAAGAAGTTAATAATAAAAAAAATGAAATATTTATTAGAACAGAGTAAGATTCATAAGGAAAAGCATTAATCATCTATAAAATAACATATTTTGGTTAATGTTTTGACTATTGAAAGCACTTAAAAGCAATTTTATCCTGCAGAATCGGATGTTCCACTGGATAGGTTGAGAAACAGTCTTAAATAACAAATAATTAAAATACAGATGTATCTAAAGGGAAATTATTTGAAATATCGATCTTTGATTAGTTATCGCTCACTCGTCGATGGTGTTCGAAGCCTACATGGTTGGTTTAGTCACTATAATTTAGTGTCCCCCACTGCAAATCAGTTTAGTTACTGAGTGGGTATACTCTAAATGTGAATTTATTTGATTTGATTTATTATAGTATAGTAGTTATTGCAGTTTCTCACCTGTTGTCTCGATTAGCCACGTTGCATAAATATGAGACGTTAAGCCCAAATATCAATCCTTCTCACCTGCTCAATATCACAGTTTATCTCCACTTCACGGTCACTCCAAACGTTCTCTGGATGTTCCTCGTTATCCACGGATATCTCACTCAAGCTCATATTATCCACGCGTTCTACTTGTTCCCACATGTTGCTCGAGCTAAGATAAGAGACTTTTACTTCGATCTGGAATCAACACATTAAACGACACTACTTGAATATTATTAAAATAACTCTGTAGTCTGATTTTATAAGTGTTGTTTTTACTTAATAGCGTCGACGCCGTTTCTTGTCAAGTGACTTTTAAATTTAAGTTTTTTCTTTTTTACTTATGTGGTTTTGTACGTGACAAGAATAAGCAATTAATAATAACTAGAATAATAATATAATATTCTCTCAATCGTTCATTTATATTATACAAGTATAAATTCAAATCCTATTAATGGTATTGAATGATGTAAATGTTTTAAGAGTATGTGAAATAATGTTGTTGTTTATTTCTCCTTGGATTTATACAGGGTACAAATATTGATTACGTTAGGTAGAGCCTACATATTATTGAAAACTTAAACTATCGCTTTTTTCATATTTTAGATTACTACTATTAAATCCAAAATAGGTACTAAATTCATTACCACTAATTCATTGCAATAGGCCATAATTGATTCATTCATACACTCGTAAACTAGGTATAAATAATGTCACATTAATTAAAATCAGCCAAAATTACCTACAATATTATGATTAATTCATTCACAATTAGAGCATGCACAGTTAATCCTTAAAAAACAAACTGGCATTCATTCATTCACATTCATATTAATGCTATAGAATTATAATACATGCATTGCAATTAAAATTTAAATGGAGATTATATGATTTTGCACTTTCGAATAGACCGGCACATTAGCCAGGAATGTCTTTCGAAAGGGCTAAAGACAACATTATAGAGTGAAATTAGTTTCATATTCGTAAATGTTGTCTATAAATACTTTTGTCCCAGTAAGTTCATGTTTAATTAAAAAGTAAACAGTAGAACTGGTATAAACGATATTTAAAACCTAGTAATTGGACTTAACACTGTTCCTTGTTACATAAAAACAATAAAAACCACAATATTTCGAGGCCCCTATCAGAGGTTGTTTCGCCGTTGAAGATCTCTGATAAGGGCTCGAAATATTGCGGTTTTTAATTGTTTTTATGTAACAAGGAACAGTGTATAGTCCAATTACTAGGTCTACAAAAAAGTTCATGTTTACCATGGTATCTGTATCACCTCCAGCTAGTGGTTCGCTGGTGACAGTAGCCGCTATGACTGCAACGTGCGATACGCTGGCCAAAATACACAGCGAGTAAATAAAGTTCTGTAAACAGATGGACAGTGTTGTAAATAGAGATCTGCAATGATTGAGCCGTGGTGGTTATCGGTGCGTGTTTGTGTCCATACTAGAATGTTGTAACCGGCAGGGTTATTCAATGAATGTTAAATAGAAATATTTTACATAACAAAATAGAGAAATAAATAAAATCAAAACAACATGTAAAATTTCGAGATTTTTTAATTAAAGCTGTATGTACACCTACTATTTAGTAACCCCTATACCTGTCGGTTGATATTGCTCTACAATGATTTAAAGTTGTCAAAATTGTAATAAAAATAAATCATCCCCTAGACTAGAGAGAATGTATGAATATTGCTCTTATGAATGTTTCTTTGTAGAAATGTTCGTATTTGTTTTTTGTAGTGTGTTTTTGCAACTTACCTTTCAAATTAAACAAAACATTTATAAACGGAAATAATAATAAGTTCTTATAATTATGATTACACATTAAACAAACAAAATTAATTTTAATATGCACCAAAAAGTGATATAATTACGCACACAAATATCTAACATTGCAAAGTTGTATAAGATTTTATAACATTGGTTGTGTTTTCCATCATAATGATGGGGTAAATTTGGTCTCATTTTATAAACAAAAATGCAGCAAGATTGTGTTCATAAGCTACTAGAATTGAAACAGTAACTTGACTCCCTATTGAAAATAGTGACGTAAATCGTTAATAGAAATTAATAAAATCACTATGGGGGGTACAAATTTTATAACAGCGTGTATTCATGTTTTAAAATGATACACATTTGTAAAAGAAAATTATTAATATTTACCATAAGGTGCGACATAGGAATGCAATAGTGTTTATCGAGAACAAGATCAGTACCATACACATATACAACATGTACAGTTGTATTTATATGGAACCATTTGAAACACTTGAATGCCGAGTCAGTGTGCATCTATTGTCCACATTCATTCATGACTAACCTAATTGGATTCAGAATAATGACAGAAAGAAACCTCCACGGATGATTATGTGTGAAGTGAATCGATTCAGAAAAATATGAAAAGCGATCAGAGTACCTACATTGAATTAATTCAGCGATTCATTCTGTGAAGAGTTGTCAATAGATGAACATTCAATACATTATTGTGTATTACACAATAGGAGAACCGGATTTCCGTGAAGTACATTTTCTCATTTATCGATAATCATCATTAAAATGTAATTATTATTGTAGTGGCTTGTGCTGTACACAGTAACGGTTCGTTACAATTACTCTATGAGCTGAGTAGGAAATAAATCTATTGTGATCAGGATAAAGGAGAAGCCGTTGGAAGTCAAACGTGCTACAGAAGAATTGTTGGTGTAGTTCTAGTATTGAAAAGAGATTCAGACAAATTATTGAATATAATATTTACTGTCTGCAACAACTGTAGTTGTGTTTCCTTCTTTTATGAGATGTTAATATGAAGTAATGTAATTTATCATTTCATTACAATGTGTGTCACTTGTCAGAAAGAAATCGTTGAGGTAATTCTAAAATATAGTGAAATATGTAAAGAAGTGGATCATTTAATTGCCATTTTACTTTGTTGGTCAAGAAATGGACATGGGCCATTGTCGTTTGTTTGGAGTTGTCTTGTTCTCATTAAGTACATTTTTTTATACGAAGCAGTGGGCATATGAGATTGCCTAGTTGTAATAGGTTTATGGAGTATGACTGGTAAATTTTTTTTTCTCTTACAATGAAACATTCCCAGTTCATATATTATGTAGACATAACAAAAAAAGAAAGAAACACACACATAACTTATTTCCGAATAGAAAAACACACTTTTTACAAACCGCTTTATCACTTTCCACCACCAAACTTAAGTCGTTATGTCCCGCAATATTCCTTTAACAACCTTAAACGAATATTTCTCCAACTTTTCCCTCAAACGATCCTTCGCTTCGTTCGTTCGTTAGACTTATTGGTATATAAAAGAAATATTCGCAGCTATTTTTTAAACCTTCCCTCTCGAACGGAATTTTATTACCCGTAGAAGTCGAACACGTTTTCTTTTTGAAGTGTTTTAAATATTGACAAACTAGGGGTCGGGGGGGGTAGGGGTAGGGCGGTGAGGGGGGGGGGAGGATAAGCAAGGTCTGAAGCCTCAGGCAACAACTCAACCACCTAGGCTGCCCCGCGTTCTTGTTTGAGATATATAAACTTTCTGGTATTTATTTATTTGTAGACGAACTGAGACCTGTAGAAGTTTGAGCTTTACTTGGGAGTTTGTGAATTCCTTGCGGACAGGCTTGTGTAAAGGTCACTCTTGTCTATTCCCAACTATCCGACCTCAGATCAACTAGCCGACCTAAGATCCTTACGCAGTTTCAACAGAAATCAATAGATTGATGAAGTTCTTTCACACATTCGTAAAGACAGTTTTCCGCCAAGTAAATATGTGCACAAACCTGATTAGTCATGTTCGCTGTGTTAGAAAATTTTCAGGTATCCAACTCAATGTGGTAAATTATCGCGAACTCCACTATTAAGTAGATGTAGGAACTAGAGAGGTACAAAATTAAGTTGATACTAAAAATGCCCGAAAGTAAGTATTTTTATGCTTACAAAATAGCCCAGTCCAGTAGTATCAACTTAATTTTCGCTCTAAGAGCTGAAGACTGAAGAAAGAGAGCTAATAATCGGTTGTTTTTCGTTGAGACTGGGTGCATGAGACAGCAGTTAATACGGATCGGAGGGCGATATGAGCCTAGTTAGGCTATGAACGGTCATTATAGACTACTAGAATTAGATTAGATAGAATTAGATAGATAGATAGATAAATAGAATAGCATGTGTATATGGAGGGTGCGAATTGATGGCCTGACAGAGGGGGGGGGGGTGCCCAAGTATAGTATCTGAGGGGACTGGGGCTTTTTGGGGGTATTATTGCCCTCAAGGTGGCCTTGAAAGCGATCTAAGAGTTCATTGGTTTAGCTTATTAATGTACTAACCCTTCCTGGCTAGGAATATATGTGTAAGTTGACGCATTATTTAAGTCACTTGATGTGATATGAGATGAGATGGGTATCCAGAGGTGGGGATACCTTCCAGTAAAACAGAGACAGGGAAGGAATTTTCAAAGAGGGGGAATTCCTGCCATCCCCCCGTCAAATTTGCACGCTGTATGTGTATATATTTGTTCTCATATATCCACTTAATTCCACCTGTAAACCACCCTGAATGCAACTTGCATTCACCTCTCGTCTAGCAAGATTGTCTGAGAGGTTATTCTGAGCTGCTGACCTAGTTAACGTCGTTCTGCTTGTGTTTGTGTTTGTGTTTGTGTATGTATGTGCACACCCTAGCGAGGAAACTTGTCAATTACAACAACGCCCTGCAGCATATAATGTTACTTACTCCAGAAGGTGAAGCAAAGGTTAAGGTTGCATCGAGGTGTTATGTTTCCCTCTACATACAAGAAAAAACTAGTGTCACTACACAACACTTCAATTAAATTTCCCTTTGTACTTTTATAAAATACGAAATACTCATCTATAGAATGAAATTCATGTGCACATACCATTTTTGTATACGAATTATTACATTACGATATTATTGTTTTACCGTACATAATCTAAACGTAATGAATGTTTTATATATATGTTTTAGTTATTTGTTGACCCTGATAATATCTGTCTTGGTGTAAGTCCAAAGATTCGAATAGAAAACATTCTCATTTATTCTCATTCATCCTCATTAATTCTCATTAATTCTCATTCATTCTCACGATCGGCTCCCGCAGAAGACGTTGGTATAATATCTTAGAAGTTTACATTATAATTCTATGAATCGTCAATTTTCTGCATAAGTACACATATGAAGATACTCTCCATAAATGCATCGTGTTTATAAAAGTACACTTTTGCGTAAAACGGACATTAAATTGGGCCAAAGTTATAATATTATGAGTCTCGCTTACCATATTTCCGTCCAGCATCTCTTACATTTCTCTCTCCTCTCCGAAACCTTCTGGGAATTATTCTTCGAATGAGCGGAACGAGCAGCGATCCGAAGATAATTCCGTGACAGAAAAAGTCTCGCCAAAGCCCTTAGGAAGAAATAAGACGCTGCCACGTAGATGATCTGGACCAATAGGAGAACGAACGTCCGATATCTTATAGGTACTTGGCATGAATATAAAATGGCCGCGCCATCACGTACGGTTGATATGTTTTACAAGTTATTAAATATGGCAACCGGATGTGATCTATGTCAGTTTTGAGCGGATTGACGGTGTAGTATTGAGAATTATTTTCGTTAGGTTGGCTTTGGCGTGTCACGCAGATTGGAGAACATGTATGAATAGGTTATATATTGCAGATTAATAATTAACAATAGGTGGCGCGAAACATATCAGGGTTTAGTTAAAAAATGTTGCGCATTTGGTTGATGGGGTATTATTTCCCGCACGGAGGTACGAACCGGGGTCAATTACTCAAAAACTGTGGGGTGTCAGGCAGATTGGAAAATATGTGTATAGGTTATGTATTCCAGATTAATAATTTACTGTAAGTGGCGCGAAACATATCAGGGTTTAGTTAAAAAATGATGCGCATTTGGTTGGTGGGGTATTATTTCCCTAACGGAGGTACGAACCTGGGTCAGTTACTAAAAAACTGATGGGTGTCACGCAGATTGGGAAACATGTATGTATAGGTTATATATTGCAGATTGATAATTAACTATAGGTGGCGCGAAACATATCAGGGTTTAGTTAAAAAATAATGCGCATTTGGTTAATGGGGTATTATATTACCCAACGGAGGTACGAACCAGGGTCAATTACTCAAAAACTGTAGAGTGTCACGCAGATTGGAAGACATGTGTGTATAGGTTATATATTGCAGATTAATAATTTGCTCTCGGTGGCGCGAAACATATCAGATTTTAGTTTTAAAATGTTGCGCATTTGGTTAATGGGGTCCCAAGCCCTTACGTAGGACGTTGGACATTGGACGTAAGGGCTTGGGAACGCACCAATAGTTGTTGAGGACGTCGTAAAGACAACCTGTAGTGATTTCTAAAACCACCTTTAATTTCTTTTTGGAATTTTCCTATCGTTAAGTGATGAGTTATCAATCCGGTCCCGGATTCACAAGAGTTGCTTTTGGTCTTATCTCTAAGACCGGTCTTACTTGGAACTAGAGATGCGAATTTGTGAGAAACGTACGGCCCGGCCCGGCCCGTGGCCCGGCCCGAAACTGTCCGGCCCGAGTCCGGCCCGACAAGGTAAAAACCTACTGCCGCCCGGCCCGAACCCGGCCCGAAAGATGATGATTCCGGCCCGGCCCGGCCCGGCCCGAAAGTCGGCCCGAAAGCCCGAAAGCCCGGCTCGGCCCGAAAGCCCGAAAGCCCGGCCCGAAAGCCCGAACCGGCCCGAAAGCCCGAAAACCCGGCCCGGCCCGGCCCGGCCCGAAAGAGCGGCCTGGCCTTATAGTAAAGTCGCCGCCGACACAAAACGTATCTATTTAGTCGATCGCCACAATGTTGGCTATAGGGGTAGGGAATAGGAGAATGTTGTGTGTGGGTGGGTGGACTGTGGCCTGTAGAGAACTCCAAAAAACAAACTGCTTACTGCTGCTTAGATAATTAAACTGAAGCAGCTCTATATTCAATTTTAAAGAATTATTTTTTTTTATTATAAAAACATTATTAAATGATGAAATCCAGCCCCAAATTGCTGGCCAGGGAAGCCAGAAGTCCGACCTGGCCCGAAATTCCGCCTCGGCCCGAAAGCCCGAACCGGCCCGAAAGCCCGACTCGGCCCGAAAGCCCGACTCGGCCCGAGAGCCCGACTCGGCCCGAAAGCCCGACTCGGCCCGAAAGCCCGAAAGCCTGGCCCGGCCCGGCCAGAACTTTCAATGCTTCGGCCCGATACCGGCCCGAAGCCCGAAGCTAACTTAAGAAACCCGGCCCGGCCCGGCCCGAAAGTCGGGCCGGGCCGGGCCGGGCCGGGCTTTCGGGCCGTTCGGACCAAAATTCCCATCTCTACTTGGAACCTCTTATAAAACCAAGAAAATATCTTAGAACGGAATTTAAAACATATTATTGTTCATTGTGTCCTTGTTCTCATCTGGAATTACAAGTTTGCATGTAACCTGGGTCTGGTTTTACAAGATGTTCAAAGCTAGGCTGGTCTTGAGATAAGACCAAAATAAGACTTAGGACCTCTTGTGATTCCGGTGCCAGGAATCTTTTTTATTCTTTCTCTCTTTCTTTCTTTCTTTCTTTCTTTCTTTCTTTCTTTCTTTCTTTCTTTCTTTCTGTTTTTTTGTTCAAACCAAATTAATAAAATTATGATTAATGATTCATTTTTATTTGTACATTTCACTTTTTGTGTATGTACTTCATTCATAATAATTATCATCTCCGATGAAAATGATTTATTGGTTTGATGTATACGAAAACATCCTCCCAAGAAAAAGAACCGCTTTCAATCTATTTTCCCTTAGACGGTAAGGTAAAAGGTTTTTCCCACCGGGGAATGGATTCCCGTGTTTTTGCGTGGGAAATTAAGATACCTACCACCGACGCGAGTTCTTTTATCTCCCCCCCCTCCCCCCTGCCCCGCCCCCGCCCCCGCCATCAACATGGTTATTTTTCCCGACGGGGTTCGTCCATTTGCCCCCTGAACGGGCAACAGTAGTTATCGTGAACCGCTCTTTATTACCGCCCGCCGAACAACAGGTGCCGTGAATAGGTCTGCAATTAACGATAGTAGGCGGTGGGTACGCGATAAACTGCTTCAAAAGACCAACTACATTTAGTTGGCTGTGTGAATCAAATAGCCAAAGCAGATGTTGGTTCATGCAGCGGCTGCATACGGTTACAGTAGAGTGAAATGTATTTAGTACAAGGTCTGCTTGATCTCCGCCTAGCGGAGGCTGGGAGTTCGACGAGCATCCGCCAGGCGGAGATCAAGTAGACCTGACAGTAGATTGGAATGTATTTAGTACAAGGTCTGCTTGATCTCAGCCTAGCGGAGGCTCGTCGAATTCGCAAGTTGTGAGTTCGACGAGCCTTCGCTAGGCGGATATCAAGTTGACCTTCCCTGTGACACTAGCGCTGTGTAGCGGTGAAATAATTGTCATACACTGAAACGGTAATAGGGTGTATTCACATATTGCGCATGGTAGCCACATTGGAGGCCACAATGCCATGTGATTGGTAGTTCATTGTTACTATGTTTCAGCTGCCATAAGGTTGAAGTTCAACTGTTCTCCAATTTTGGTTTGCTATTATTATTGAAAACAAACTAAAACAAACTCTCTTATTTTGGCGACCCTTTTTGTTGTTTACAATGACACTCATAATCATTTCCTTAAACGTTATCGGGGAATATATGTGTTCAAACTCTCATATTTCACCGTAAACAATATAATTCGTTTTCTATTGACAGCTAAATGAAACTTGAAATATTACTATAGGTGGCCTCCAATATGGCCGATTTGACGTCACGTGAATACTCCCTATACCCAAAGATGAAGTAATACAACTTTACCGACTCGTTATCTGAGACCCACAGCCAATGGGTGTAGGAACTGCGCCAGCCACGGCTTTACTGCAAGAAAATGTGTCAAGTTTTGCTACTGAATAAGTTCCTTAAACTGTGATAGTTTGACCATGCTAAGACACAGCGGAACAAGTTGTCTAAATTCAACTCTAACTTTATTATCAACGCCTTCGTTAATATATATATCTAGAAAGGTGATAAAGTATACACTGTATGTTGTACATAAAATTATAAAACACGACTTTCTCATAAAAAAGAACTTCCCCATTCCTTCTATCGCAAACTATGTTACAACGCTGTGTACTAGAAAAATAGTTTTAGATAAATTCATGAAATTCTTGTAAAGGAAATTCTGCTACATGTTTCCGATGTAGGTATCGATATTCGTAATCGATACGCAAGTTAAGCAGAACGATCGTGATCTTATTTAAGTGGGACAAAGTTTTAATAACATTCTAACATTTCTTGAATGCTTTTCCATGTGGGATGATGTAGAAAATATTGTGAGGGGAAGTTTGAGATAACTAAAATGTATCCAGTAGGGAAACTTCTATAGCAGCCCCATCTTGGCTGCTCTACCAACAATTTCGATTTAAAATGTTGTTTTAAGTCACGAACAGAAAATCGTAAATTCCCGCCCTTTTCTGCCGCAGACTTTTAAGCTTTAACTTATCCACATGGCTCAATTACATTCAATCTAACCGTATGTGGCATACAGATTATACAGTCATTTCTGATAAGGCATTATTTTACATTGTGTATCTCTTATGGCTTTATTTTATGTTTTTTCTTTCTGTTTTATTTTTTTTATTTTTAAGAGCTTCATGTACATCAAATTTCCTCTAAAACACACGTGCTTATTTGCATGCATAGATACGCTTGCTTATGTATTCAAAGCGTACTACGAGAATAGCTAGAGAGTTTTATGGGTTTGACCCATATAAACATAACTCACTACTGTTACTATTCTTATAATCCATCTTTCTGTCGTTTTTAATATTTTATCATACAGAGCCAGTAGAGCATTCGAAGCTGCTTCGCCGTCCGTACGGTAGGAGGGAATTCGAGTAGACATACGAAATTAACTCAAATGCATTTTTGTGTTAGTTGTTTTATACTATGACGTATTGTGTCTTGAACCTTCATAAATTCATACATATTTGTACGTTTCCTATGTGACTTTTACAATCGTTTGTATTATAAATCATTTTTATAGTGCAGTAGTGTATATATCATAAAATAAGAAACCGTAGAAAACCATAAAGTTTTAACACTTTAACGTTGTTTCTAACTTATTCAAGTGTTATATAATAGAGTAACATAGTAATACTCTTAGTCGATATAAAATTTGATAGAGTGACAACTGAGGAAGAGATAGAAAAGAAAAATAAGTAATGTGATTGCGAAAAAGTTAAAGGGTTACGAAGAGTTTGTATAGATGACACGTATTGAGTAATAATACTCAAGAATATAATTGAGCAGGTGAAATTAAGAAACAAATTTGAATCAATTTATTTAAGGAAGTTCTTTCCAAATTAAATGCCATTTCTACAAATTTGCCTGAGTTACAATCTTCGGAAATTTTAAAACATAGTAGTGCATAGCACAATAGATTAGGAAAATAATGTTCAAGTATGAGGGAAATTGAAACTTGTTAATTAAAAAAAACTCCTCTGCTCTATAGACTTCTAAAACCAATCAATGAATACGCTGTTTTTCTAAGTCTGTTAGGAACTGAAGATACAATTTGATCATTTCCAACACCATAGTTTAGTAACTATGACATAATTCAAAACATGTACGTCTAAGTTTATACTTTTTACGTCTTAATGAGTATAGACTGTAGTCTATGAAGTGTGCATTTATGTTTTATTCGTCGTATAGCCTTTAAAACAGCTCTTCGTACTTTCCCCTCTCATTATATATTGTAATTTCACTAATTTCATTATTTTTTACATTTACTTGTATAAATGTATATTTTATTTATTCTTTGAGAGAAGTTACACTTCAAAATGTTTATATATTATGCAATACATAATCAAGGGTTTAATTTTGTCTTAATGGAAATCTAGAAATGAAAATACTGAAAGCATGAACAAATGTTTTAAACCAATCCACGAATTGATAACATAAAACACACTTGTAATAGCATAGAAGAAAATAAGATATTAAAGTATCGCACTAGAACCGTTTTGTCGATAACATAGAATCGGGTTTCCTTATAGCTAACCCATTATGGCTGTGCCAAGTAGGTTCCCTCTTCAAGCTGTGTCTATCGCTATGACCTAGAAATGTCCGGCGTTTTAGAATTTAACTCTAGATAGATTGTCGTCTTCGATATATACTGTGTATTTCATGTTAACCTTGCAGTGACATTCCTATATAGCAAATCCCCTTGCACGCCAGCCCCCCCCCCCCCCCCCCCCATCTCGCCGCGCGGTGAGTGCAGCAGTGGCTCATACATAAATTATATCTGTCAAGATGTAACTTTTTTAGGGCCGGTTTCACTAATCTTTAAATCTCACGATTAGAAGTTAATCGGAGATTTTCTTCAACCAAACAGGGTAATTTGTATTGAGTGTTTGTTGAAACCATGGTTACCAATTCGAGTTTATTAAATCGGAGATTAGCATTACAAAATTTGGTGAATTCATACCTAAACCGGTAATTGTCAACAGTTTACCGTGAAACTGGAGGATTTTGGACTGTTTTGAAGTACTTTTACAGATAAGCTACATTTGTTTATGAAAATGAACAAATATTTTTGAAAACGTTTTAGTAGGGTCGTGAAAATATAGAAGGGAAAAAATTAAAACATTCTACTGCGGGAAGTATTTTTAACACAAATAACAACATGTAACACAAATAATAAATCATTCAAGATTCTGAATAATTTGATAAATATTGCTGAATACGTAATTTGTAATGTGCTACTGTAGATAATTGCAGTTTCAATAGGTGATATCTTTACAGGTATAATTATGAGGTACCTCTGCACTCACCGCGCGGTGGGATGATGAGGGTAGATCCTGGCGTGAAAGGGGGTTTAATGCAAGAACGGCATCACTGCACGCTTAAGATAAAATACACTGTAGGTATCGCACACGGCAACACTTTTGATCAATAGCGAAGAATATCCATTAGAAGTTTTTAATGCACATCAGACGTGAACATTTTACTGGCAGCAAAAATAAACACTGGCAAAGTTTCCGTTCTAAGGTGAAAAACAGAAAAAAGTCGAAGCGAGAATGATATTGCGCGCCCGCTAATGCATATTGGAAAACACTAATAGGTATGTGTGTATGGAACATGGTACCGTGGAGTTTCGTTGAGAAAAACCTCTACTGGCCTCGGATTAATGATGTGTTTTTGAATAATAATCATGAGGTGATCAATTGAAGGCGAGAAAATATTCAAAGCAGATCAAACGGGTAGAGCTAACGTTTTTTGTAACAAAACGAGTTTTTTAAATGTGAACACGGTGACAAATGTGTTTTAGTCTTTGAAAACATAAACAAGAATAATGAAATTGTAAGTAATCACATCTTGTTCAACGAATTTTTGATACAATTAATTAAATAATTTGCAATTGTATTGCCATTTATTATTTGTTCGTTGCTATGACGGCTCCAAAATCATGGCTTAGGTATACACCAGTATCATGAAGATAGATTTTAATCAATTTAAAAAGTTATTAACTACATTTCCAGACACTTTCAATTCGTTTTATGTAAACATAATTGTGTGTATTGTATACAGTGCATAGTTCGAAAATAAAAATATTTTCAGATTCAGATATATATGTATATATTCGTATTTTATATTTTATTTAACCAATGGGCAATGACCTATGAATCTGTGAAATAAATTGTTGAATTGTACATGAAAGACAAGTTAAAACCTTTGAATCTATTTCGTGCAGCCATTTCGTAAGAATTTCTTTGTGGCAAGAAACGAATTTGGTAGATTTTCGTTAAGTATAGCTTAAATTTCTTCCATTCTCGAGCGAACAAGAGTTACAAGTATTTTACATCTAAAGGAATTTAACATTATCGAATTATCCACGAGAGAACACGCTGGGAAAGTTCAAAAGAAAGTTCGTTTGGCCACTTTCTTTCAGTAATTTAATGTAAAAGTCGGCCGGCTTCTGGTTGTGACGGTATTCCGAGTTCTTTGACTTCAAACAACTTGATTCGTTCTATCTGGTAATTGGCTAAACTGGTGAATTTAAAAAAGAACGTTTAAAGATTGCGCTGTGTGGATTTGAATTGCCGTTGAAATGGTCGGTTCTGGGTAATATTTTATTTTTGAGCCTTCTATCTATGATCTCAAATATATTCAAGGGAATTTGAACTGCCTTTGGAACTTATTCAACCATGTTGTATACGTACCTTTAAAGAACGATACAAATAAATACAACATTAACACGAACCATATCTTTTAAATGGATCATTTTTAAATTATTGGAGTTTGAAATTAATTCAAAACAGTTAAAAAAAAAGTAATGTCAGTGACCAAAATTCACAAGCAAACACACCATGTACCATATTTTATGTATAAATTCTATATTTGCAACTTAATCGAGGTCCGCAGGTGAATATTCAATAAACTATATATGATGGTTTATGAATGATAATGAGTAGGTTCAGCCTGTTACCGGCACGTAGCTTACTCCTGTCGAAAAGTATCAATGGGGCCATTGGATTTACGTCCCATCCGAAAGGACGGTGTAACTTTGACCAGTCATATAGGTTCCTCCACTAACCTGGACTGCCGAGCAGAACGTAGATGTTACACAAGCTTTCGAACCCTCCAATCTGCTCTAATCAACGGTAACTAGTGTTTCAGAGAACAGCGGTCTCCCACCGTCTTCCTGACCTAGCCCGCAGTTGCTTTACTTCGGTGTTCTTATGGGAACCGGCTAAAACCTTGTTCACACACACTGCCGTTAACAGAAGTTAAGTTACTAACAGCTGTTAAAAACGTAACAGCTAACAGAGATCACTTGAACACTGCTTTCATATTATTTTCATGATTTCACTTAACTTCTGTTACCCTAACCGCTGTAGTGTGAACAAGGTATAAGCGACCGTGGCTAAAGGACTAGAATAGTCGTTTTCTATTGACAACTCGAATGTAAACATACATTCTGACCTCTAATACTATGTTGTAAGCTGTTGTAACATCACACGAATGTCCCTACAGACTTGACCTGTTTAACGAAAGCAATAGAGCGAAATGGATAAGAGCAGTTTGCTTCTCAATAGACCATAATGCGACGAACGGAACGACCGTGTACTAAACCAAGACATGCGAAGACCACATTCCAGCTGGCTGGCCGGAGTCTTTCAAATTACTTTGCCAAATGGAGCGATGCCCCCCTCCCTCCCCCCCCCTCCCCTCCGCGGCCACTTTAATACTTTCGGGTTGAAAAACTCATATATAAACCAACTAATGGTGTATTTACACGAGAATGTTTCTCACTTCGTAACGTTACGTAACGTAACGTAAAGTTGGCTACACCCTCGCTGGGGGAAACTGGGTAAGTGGCCAACTTTTAAGTTGTCCCAGTAAAGAAAATCTTACAGGGGGTATGAGCGGGAGTATGGCCGCTATGTGTAGGAACTGCGATATCTTATTTGCGGCAGTATGACTGCTATGTGTAGTAACTGTAATAGCTCATTTGAAGGAGTATGGCCACTTTGTGTAGGAACTTCGATAGCTAATTTGCAGGAGTATGGCCGCTATGTGTAGGAACTGCGATAGCTAATTTGCAGGAGTATGACCGCTATGTGTAGGAACTGCGATAGCTAATTTGCAGGAGTATGACCGCTATGTGTAGGAACTGCGATAGCTAATTTGCAGGAGTATGACCGCTATGTGTAGGAACTGCGATAGCTAATTTGCAGGAGTATGGTCGCTATGTGTAGGAACTGCGATAGCTAATTTGCAGGAGTATGGCCACTTTGTGTAGAAACTGCGATAGCTAATTTTGCGGGAGTATGGCCGCTATGTGTAGGAACTGTAATAGCTCATTTGAAGGAGTATGGCCACTTTGTGTAGGAACTGCGATAGCTAATTTGCGGAAGTATGGCCGCTATGTGTAGAAACTGCGGTGAGCTCATTTGAAGGAGTATGGCCACTTTGTGTAGGAACTGCGATAGCTAGAGTATAGCTAACTTGCGGGAGTATGGAGGCTACGTGTAGGAACTGCGATAGCTAATTTGCAGGAGTATGGCCGCTATGTGTAGGAACTGCGATAGCTAGAGTATAGTTAACTTGCGGGAGTATGGAGGCTACGTGTAGGAACTGCGATAGCTAATTTGCAGGAGTATGGCCGCTAGTGTAGGAACTGCGATAGCTAATTTGCAGGAGTATGACCGCTATGTGTAGGAACTGCGATAGCTAATTTGCAGGAGTATGGCCGCTATGTGTAGGAACTGCGATAGCTAATTTGCAGGAGTATGACCGCTATGTGTAGGAACTGCGATAGCTAATTTGCAGGAGTATGGCCGCTAGTGTAGGAACTGCGATAGCTAATTTGCAGGAGTATGGCCGCTATGTGTAGCAACTGCGATAGCTAATTTGCAGGAGTATGGCCGCTAGTGTAGGAACTGCGATAGCTAATTTGCAGGAGTATGGCCGCTATGTGTAGGAACTGCGATAGCTAATTTGCAGGAGTATGACCGCTATGTGTAGGAACTGCGATAGCTAATTTGCAGGAGTATGGCCGCTAGTGTAGGAACTGCGATAGCTAATTTGCAGGAGTATGGCCGCTAGTGTAGGAACTGCGATAGCTAATTTGCAGGAGTATGGCCGCTATGTGTAGGAACTGCGATAGCTAATTTGCAGGAGTATGGCCGCTAGTGTAGGAACTGCGATAGCTAATTTGCAGGAGTATGGCCGCTATGTGTAGGAACTGCGATAGCTAATTTGCAGGAGTATGGCCGCTAGTGTAGGAACTGCGATAGCTAATTTGCAGGAGTATGGCCGCTATGTGTAGGAACTGCGATAGCTAATTTGCAGGAGTATGACCGCTATGTGTAGGAACTGCGATAGCTAATTTGCAGGAGTATGACCGCTATGTGTAGGGACTGCGATAGCTAATTTGCAGGAGTATGACCGCTATGTGTAGGAACTGCGATAGCTAATTTGCAGGAGTATGGCCGCTATGTGTAGGAACTGCGATAGCTAATTTGCAGGAGTATGGCCGCTATGTGTAGGAACTGCGATAGCTAATTATCGGGAGTATGGCCGCTAGTGTAGGAACTGCGATAGCTAGAGTATAGCTAACTTGCGGGAGTATGGAGGCTACGTGTAGGAACTGCGATAGCTAATTTGCAGGAGTATGGCCGCTATGTGTAGGAACTGCGATAGCTAATTTGCAGGAGTATGGCCGCTATGTGTAGGAACTGCGATAGCTAATTTGCGGTAGTATGGCCGCTATGTGTAGGAACTGCGATAGCTAATTATCGGGAGTATGGCCGCTATGTGTAGGAACTGCAATAGCTAATTATCGGGAGTATGGCCGCTACGTGTAGGAACTGCGATAGCTAATTTGCGGTAGTATGGCCACTATGTGTAGGAACTGCAATAGCTAATTTGCGGTAGTATGGCCGCTATGTGTAGGAACTGAGATAGCTAATTTGCGGTAGTATGGCCACTATGTGTAGGAACTGCAATAGCTAATTTGCGGTAGTATGGCCACTATGTGTAGGAACTGCAATAGCTAATTTGCGGTAGTATGGTCGCTATGTGTAGGAACTGCGATAGCTAATTATCGGGAGTATGGCCGCTACGTGTAGGAACTGCGATAGCTAATTTGCGGTAGTATGGCCACTATGTGTAGGAACTGCAATAGCTAATTTGCGGTAGTATGGCCGCTATGTGTAGGAACTGAGATAGCTAATTTGCGGTAGTATGGCCACTATGTGTAGGAACTGCAATAGCTAATTTGCGGTAGTATGGCCACTATGTGTAGGAACTGCAATAGCTAATTTGCGGTAGTATGGTCGCTATGTGTAGGAACTGCGATAGCTAATTATCGGGAGTATGGCCGCTACGTGTAGGAACTGCGATAGCTAATTTGCGGTAGTATGGCCACTATGTGTAGGAACTGCAATAGCTAATTTGCGGTAGTATGGCCACTATGTGTAGGAACTGCAATAGCTAATTTGCGGTAGTATGGTCGCTATGTGTAGGAACTGCGATAGCTAATTATCGGGAGTATGGCCGCTACGTGTAGGAACTGCGATAGCTAATTTGCGGTAGTATGGCCGCTATGTGTAGGAACTGCGATAGCTAATTTGCGGTAGTATGGCCACTATGTGTAGGAACTGCAATAGCTAATTTGCGGTAGTATGGCCGCTATGTGTAGGAACTGCGATAGCTATTTGCGGGAGTATGGCCACTATGTGTAGGAACTGCAATAGCTAATTTGCGGTAGTATGGCCACTATGTGTAGGAACTGCGATAGCTATTTGCGGGAGTATGGCCACTATGTGTAGGAACTGCAATAGCTAATTTGCGGTAGTATGGCCACTATGTGTAGGAACTGCGATAGCTATTTGCGGGAGTATGGCCGCTACGTGTAGGAACTGCAATAGCTAATTTGCGGTAGTATGGCCACTATGTGTAGGAACTGCAATAGCTAATTTGCGGTAGTATGGCCGCTATGTGTAGGAACTGCGATAGCTATTTGCGGGAGTATGGCCGCTACGTGTAGGAACTGCGATAGCTAATTTGCGGTAGTATGGCCACTATGTGTAGGAACTGCAATAGCTAATTTGCGGTAGTATGGCCGCTATGTGTAGGAACTGCGATAGCTATTTGCGGGAGTATGGCCGCTACGTGTAGGAACTGCGATAGCTAATTTGCGGTAGTATGGCCGCTATGTGTAGGAACTGCGGTAGCCTATTTGCGGGAGTATGGCCACTATGTGTAGGAACTGCGATAGCTAATTTGCAGGAGTATGGCCACTATGTGTAGGAACTGCGATAGCTAATTTGCAGGAGTATGGCCACTATGTGTAGGGACTGCGATAACAAGAATATGCCCGCGCCAGCAATGTCCTTGACGTCACGTGAATATCAGGAATAAATGAGCCAGTGCTTGAGTAGGTGCACTAAATAATCAAATAGTTCGCAAACGACGGTTGTCAGTATTATTTACGATCCTCGCTTTTACAATATCACCTCGGACACATTCCATTCCGTTCCGCACTCAATCCCAGTGATTTATACACAGCTGTAATTGTAAATGGCCGCAATATCACGAACACACGGCCATCTAGATCGTTATCAACAGCTGACCACCATAAGTCACGGCCACCTGAATATCCGACGTGACGCGACGGTGGCGCTGTAAGCACCGTCGATAAATCGTGCGGCCGAATGACGAACTGACGATAAAATGGCGTTCCTTTTCCGTTTTTGGGTTTTTTGCATAATGGGAGTTTTGATGGGTACATTTTGTCGGTTACATGTTGTGTTTAATTAATGAATCAACTCTTTTGTTTGGGTGACAACGACGCAATGTAGGCGGGTAGTTAAAAGTAATTGAGATATAAATATGGAAATACGGTTCACAAACAGCATTGAATCAAAACTCTCTTTAATATATTTATATCGGATTTTCAGTGTAGTATTGGCCCCTCAAAATAGACTAGACGCATTCTGGTGGCAAGAAAATAAACTACTATAAGGATGAGTTTATCTGTCAATTGTTCATTGTTGCTGTATTGTTAGATCATCAATGGCGCAGATAAGAGTGTTGCTTAGCAGCGCTATCTATGTGTTAGTTTGAGTCTCCAATTATTACAGATAATATGTAGACATTAAGAACTGTAGGGATTTGAAACAACGAAGAGTTGTGTAACGGATTAATTAGATAATAGTCTTAAATGTTAATAATTGTTTTTCTTAGACAGTTCTTAGATAGTTCTTAGATAATCGTTTCAGTTTTACAGTCAATAGATCGGCGATTAACGCTAAGATAAGAGAGGGAAGTTAAGAAAACCATCCCGACGCTCATAGAAGGTTCTGCACGCCACTGTATTCAAACCATAACACTGCACTTGCTGTGTCCAATTGAACGGAGTTCAGTGCTGCACTGCTTATAATAATAATAATAATAATAATAACAATAATAATAATAGCCTATGAGCTACTTTGTCACCACCATCTTTCGGTCGCCAGGCCACGCACTCTCGGGGGGGGGGGGGTGCACTCTCGCATTGTCTTGGCTCAAGAGAAGCCCGATGGTGCAAATGAGAGAAAAGAATGAAGGAAATAATAAAAATAATAATAATAATAATAATTATAATAATAATAATAATAATAATAATAATAATAATAAAAATAATAATAATAATAATTTTTGAACTAAGAAGAATGAAGACTTCAAGAAGTTTTCCATCCCGATGGTGGTTTTCGTGGTTTCCACCGTACAAAGAGCGAATGCTGGGATGAGTACAAATTGGCCACGACCGTACATAGCATCCACAATTCGGTTTGGAAAAAATAATGTGGGCATTTTAGAAGCAGAAGAAGAAGAAGAAGAAGAAGAAGAAGAAGAAGAAGAAGAAGAAGAAGAAGAAGAAGAAGAAGAAGAAGAAGAAGAAGAAGAAGAAGAAGAAGAAGAAGAAGAAGAAGAAGAAGAAGAAGAAGAAGAAGAAGAAGAAGAAGAAGAACAAGAAGAAGAAGTAGAAGAAGATATATTAAGTAGTTCTAAGTAGATTTTAATAAGGTAAACACATGGAAATACTTAACATTAATGTCCGTACAACATGTTTATGCCGGTTTTGACCGAGTTTGTATGTATTGCAACAATAAAATAATAATTAAGCGAGCGAAGCGAGCGTTTCCACTTGACTCTTATGGCACTTCGTTCTGTTTTTTTGTTTGTTTGTTTGTTTTTTTTTTTTTTGTTTTTTTTTTTTTTTGTTTTTATGTCCGTCGATAGCGGTCGAACGGAAAGTCCGATCAACTTGAAATTTGGACCATCCACAAGCCTTGATGTGGATTGAAGGTGTATAGTTTTGAGGCAAAATCGTTTGAAAAGTTACAAAGTTACACCATAGTTACTGCAAAATATTTTTCTGAAACAAAATGGCGGCAAAATGTGAGATAGCCAGATTTTTCTACAGATTTTTCCGGTCAAGAATATGTTAATGTAATGGCGATCTGATAAGTATTGGCAAAGTTACACGAAAGTTACTCGAAAATATTTTTCTAAAACGCAGTAACGGCAAAATGTGAGGTGGCTATCTTATAGTAAATTTTTGTCCGGTCACGAATATACTAATTTAAACGCGATCCGATACGTATTCCAGGCAGAAATTACATTTCTATTGCTGTCAATAAGTGTTAGTAACGGTGGCGGACCGTGTTGAAAACATGACCACGAAAATTCTTAGCAACGCACATTGCACTGTATCGAACAATGTCGGGAAGTATAATAGCCATGGAAATAAGAACAGTTTTTGCAATGAGCATTCTTGAATTGTTGTTAATTGTTGTTTGTATTAGCATTGAAATCTCTTCGCCAGAAAGTTCGTAGATATTGACGCGCTCGCTTATCAACGCGTCAAACAGAGCGTTTTCCTAGTATTAATAATTAAGCGAGCGAAGCGAGCGTTTCCACGAGACTCTTATGGCACTTCGTTCTGTTTTTTTTTTTTTTTTTTTTGTTTGTTTTGTTTTTTTTTTGTTTTTATGTCTGTCGATAGCGGTCGAACGGAAAGTCCGATCAACTTGAAATTTGGACCATCCACAAGCCTCGATGTGGATTGAAGGTGTATAGTTTTGAGGCAAAATCGTTTGAAAAGTTACAAAGTTACACCATAGTTACTGCAAAATATTTTTTTGAAACAAAATGGCGGCAAAATGTGAGATAGCCATATTTTTTTAAACTTTTTTCCGGTCACGAATATGTTCATTTTTTGGCGATACAATAAATATTGGCAAAGTTACACAAAAGTTACTCGAAAATATTTTTCTAAAACGCAGTAACGGCAAAATGTGAGGTGGCTATCTTTTAGTAAATTTTTGTCCGGTCACGAATATACTAATGTAAACGCGATCCAATACGTATAAGAGGCAGAAATTACATTTCTATTGCTGTCAATAAGTGTTAGTAACGGTGGCGGACCGTATTGAAAACATGACCACGAAAATTCTTAGCAACGCACATTGCACTGCATACAACAATGTCGGAAAGTATAATAGCCATGGAAATAAGAACAATTTTTGCAATGCGCATTCTTGAATTGTTGTTAATTGTTGTTCGTATTAGCATTGAAAACTTTTCGCCAGAAAGTTCGTAGATATTGACGCGCTCGCTTATCAACGCGTCAAACAGAGCGTTTTCCTAGTATATATATATATCTGGTGCCAAAAATAATAATAGTAATAATGCAATTATATTATTTTACTATAATTTAATTCTATTCTCATTAACTCGGTCTAGGAAATCCTAAACGCATTTTAATAAACTCACCATCTATTGTTTTTAATTTGCACTCACCTGTTCATATTAGATATCATCTTCTTTCATATTCTATTAATACCGAAAGAAAGATGCATTGTCTAGTTGTCAAGGCATTCATCACTCTCGCCGTGATTATAATTAACGTTATTCCAGAACAAACGTTTGTCTGATTTAATTAGTCCTCGGTTTGAATCTTCGTCAGTCCCCCCCCTCCCCCCCCCCCCCGCGAGACTGGCAACACCGTAATGGCTTTAATTATTTTCGTTTGTAATTAAATTGGTACAACATCAGCAACTCGAGACAATAGACGATTTGTTGCATGATAAAACTAAAAGTGTTAATCTCATTAATTTTGCTGTTGGTACCTTTCTAGTATAGTTTTTATTTGACGTCACAGCCGCCATATTGGTACATATAGACCATCTCTAGAAGATGAGCGGGTATGATTTTTAAATTGCATATTAGCAATGTTGAAAATTAAAATGACGAATTAAAATGGTAAAAATCGTAAATTACTAAACAAATAAATTTTATTGAAACAAAAACATCTCATT
Organism: Isoperla grammatica; assembly: GCA_945910005.1. Taxonomy (NCBI): domain Eukaryota; kingdom Metazoa; phylum Arthropoda; class Insecta; order Plecoptera; family Perlodidae; genus Isoperla; species Isoperla grammatica. The sequence goes on along the minus strand of OX246744.1, from coordinate 3,781,166 downwards.
TTAAAGAAATATTGGTACATATAGACCACCTGTAGAAGATGAGCGGGTAAGATTTTTAAATTGCATATAAGCAATGTTTAAATTTAAAAAAACATGAATTAAAATTTTAACAATCGTTAATTCCGAAACAAATAAGTTTTATTGAAACAAGAACGTCTCATTTCAAAGAAATATTGGTACATATAGACCACCTGTAGAAGATGAGCGGGTATGATTTTTAAATTGCATATGAGCAGTGTTAAAAATTAAAGATACATTAATTGAAATTGTAAAAATCGTAAATTCCGAAACAAATAAATTTGATTGAAACAAAAACGTCTTATTTTAACGAAATTAGGTGTTGGTTTTAATCCAAACGTAATGAATTTTACATATATTTTGTTTCGTTATGTGTAGACCATGATAATATCTAGATTTTTTTTTTGTCCACAATTTCTATTTGAAAAGTTGTTTTAAAGATACAAACAGAAAACCTTAAATACTCACGGTTTTTGAGATCTGACTGCCGCAGACTCTTAAGGTATATTTCCTCAACGCTTACTGTGTATACAATTTAATAACTTACCAGTGACCTTAATATTCATCTGTCACACTCACATCATAGTAATTTAATAAACTTCCTTGTACGGCAATACCATTTAAGGTATATGTGTAACTGCTTTTCCTTGAAGACATAAATATTTTCTCCTTTTTTCTCGTAACACCCGGAGCAAATTTAATATTCCTAAATGTCCATAAAAAATAAACGTAAAGAGAGTGGAACTAAAAGGTCTTATTAAATTCTCAAGCGAAATTTTTTACTGCGTACTTATATAGATATTGCGTTGTGACGTCAAATTGAGTTGTGTAAGTACTTCTAGAAGGAAAACAAAGTGTGTGGAGGCTGAATTTTTACGAAGTGTTAAATCATCTTTATTGAGATTAAGAAGTTGGGAAAAAAATATCTGTGTTGGTTTCAACTGTTGCGAAGTTAAGTTTTTCATCTGCCGGTACAAAAAACACATTTTGTATTGGTGGATGTAAATATTTACACACTAAATAGTTTTGTTTCCAAACTATACATAGTATAGGTGAGTTCTTGAGTGAGTCACATATTATAATTATGTTTCTCGCATTACAAAATATTGTGAAATGTTTATGTTGTAGTTTTATTTTCGTCTGTAGAATATTCACCTTAGATAGTTATTTATTTAAAATCGTTATTCTCTCATATGTATTTATGCAAAAGTTAATTTTACCTTTTTCAAGATTGAAAAGCTTAAGATAATGATTATTTCTTCAACAACGTACTCGAAAGCTACATCATATCAATTCAATATTCATGTATAGGTATGTATGCAAAAACTCGTCACTTTCTGACGCCTCTTCATTTTAAGAAAGTGCTAATTTCAGACGCTAATCGCAATTTTTTTAGAAATGTAATTAGCTGTAACGGTTTGTGAGTAATATTTCCTGGAAAATATTTCGTTCATCTATTCTGTACGGGACGTTTACGGGCAAACGGGACAGCGTATTGGATAGAGTTCAGTTAAAATTGGCGGTGTTCTAAAGAAAAGTTTATTTAGTTTTAGTTGAAAATTATTAACGTACATTGCTTTTAAATAAAAGTTGCGTGGGGCTACCTTTAACGTAAAAAATAAAATTGATTCTTTGCCTGTCTACGTGCGCATCTAAAAATATAACACAGATTTTAATAATATCCAAATGAGCATGCCTTGACCTGTAGCATTGTTTTGTTTGCTACAGATCAACTAGTAAAATAATGAATCTCATTATTTCTTTTATTTGCGACGTTCTTGTAATTTATGAACAAAATAATACATGTAAACGTAATTTAAATATTGTTAGCCTGATTGCAATCCTTATTATACTATTTGATCTCGAATAACTCGTTGGTCTCTGAGGCTAGTGTGTTTTCCTGCTTAAGGTCCAGCGTTCGATTCCCAGTACAAACTGGGATTTTTTTAACTTTCTGAACTTGACTTAAATCTGTCTATACGATACTGGTGCGTCTAATTCTGAAAATTTCTATAGTATTCCTGCAATGAATTCGGACTTTTTCGATCAATGTTATATTACTTTCTATCCATAACAAGTTTGAATTAAGGTAGAATGCGTTTCAGAGCATACATGCAGCTAAAAGGGCCCCATACATTGTAATCGGTGACTTTTCAGCCCTCATAGCTTAGCAACCAAGGACACAACAATAAATTGTAGAAACGTCCCCCAGTGAAAATCAGTTCTTGTATAACTGAACGATTAAACTAAAAACACAAATGTATTTATTTTTAACTGTATGATATTATGTCGTTTCTCGGTCTATCGCACATCATTTTCTAGAATACAATATTTAAAATACCAATATTCTCCCGAGTGGTTATAAGTTGTTGTTTTCCTTCTGGTTTATGATTCGCTCTCTTTCCGCTCGCCTGCTCGGTTGTATGTTAATCTTTGCGTGTTGGTAGGCCCGAAGTATCTCAAACGTCCCCCCTCCCCCCCCCCACAACCCCCCCTCGTGGCGTGATCGAGAACAGCCAAACAGACACGAGATTTATTTTCGAAAAAATATTACATTCACTGTCGGAAGAAGTATATAAGTTCAGTTCGAACGCCTCAGGTTTTATATAGATGGGCTTATGCAAAAATTGTGGGCCACCACACACGATATATCTACGACAGGTTAAGAGGAAAGACTACGGCCTATATTAAAATCCCGCAAAAGTAACGTATGTTGTGGGTATCTCAATAACGCCACACTATATCGAAAAAGTGATTATTACGAGCTAATTTTTAATTTCTTAGAGGTCAATACCGTAAGAAAAGTATTTAATAGTTTGTAGTTGATATTGGTGTTAATTAACTTGTGAATTAAGTTAATTAGCAATAACAATAGAAGAACTGCAACCAAAACATCATTTTCATACGGTATTGAGCTCTTACGAATCCAAAATAAGAGATTTGTCACTTTTTCGATATAGTGTGGCGTTAAGGAGATACGAATAAAATACTTAATTTCGCTGGGTTTTAGATTGGCTGTAGTCCTTCCTCTTAAGGACGATGGGTACGTTTACTTCAAAAACTGCAATACATTGCCATGTTTTAATTATATACCTCGAGAATGGACTTCGAAATCGAAAATTTGAGTAATCAGCGGGCTGTGGTTTGGTAAGCCCTACAAACTGAATGATCAATCTATTTAACATTATAATCAGTACGACTCTGATTTTTATTTCATTATATCACTAATTAAATAAGTATCAAAGTCATCCTTATTTAGATACATTTATCATTCAGTCTCTAGGGCTTACCAACCAACAGCCCGCTGTTACTCAAATTTTCGATTTCGAGATGCATTCTTGAGATACAATTAAAATATGAACAGTTTTGCGGTTTTTGACGTAGACCTACTCTTCCCTCTTAAAAAGTTCGGCGTCCGTACAGTGTCTGTTGTGCTCGGTTTCTGTGTGGGTGGGGGGGTGGGGGGGGGGGGGGACCATCTTGTAGATTAATGGAGTTTTTATTTTGTTCGTGCCTCACGCAATGGCCGTAAAATAGGGGCGGACGCATAAACTAGGATGAGGGGGGGAAGTGAGGGGGGGGGGGGGATGAATAAACAAGATGATGAAATAATGGTTAAGTTAGCTGACACAATGCAAAGAGTTTCATTTGACTCGTGCAGTTTAGATGACCTAGCAGGAAGTGGTATAAATAACAGGTGGTTTTTATTTTTGTTATTATGTTTTCGTTCTCCAATGAAGTGACTTCATAGATGAGTGAGTCTCAGCCAATCAGCGGGTGGCTTTTTCAAATACTGACATTTTATTGGTCAATTCCTCACTCATCTATGACGTCAGCATCCACAAGGTTGCAGTGGGACCACTTTATTTTATTTAAGTGTTCGAAATCATTAGCTTGAAAAGAATAAGAATTATAAATTACATCTGAAGAAATTTTTTTAACGATAATACTTACTATTTACTTTCTCATTTACTTACTCAATTTTGTGTAATTTTTTTTTAGAGTAACTAATATAAGAAATCTCAACATAATTTCAGTATGTGACTCATAGAACCGCTATTTTTATTTAAACAAATATTGCTACTTAAATTATGATGAATCGTAATCAGTTTCGTTACTGAGTGGGTAGACAAAAACGTACCCGATTTTTCGCGCACAAGAGTATTCGCGCACTAGAGCACTCGCGAGTTGAAACATTCGCGCATTTAGTTATTCACTCAGTAAAGCATTCGCTCTCTAGACTATCCCGGATTAGAGATTTCGCGCACTAGAAAATTCGCGGACTAGAACATTCGCGCACTAGAGTATTCGTGCAGTAGAGCATTCGCGCAAACTTAAAATTTTACTCACTAGATATGTTCCCCGCGTAGCGTAGCTTACGTACAGCCCTACAGTCGTTGAGGCTTTCTGGCAACGCTCAGACACTTCGGTGAAAATAGCAAGGAAAAACCCGTTTCAAGGCACCTCCCAGGTAAAAACAGACAATCCGTATTCAAAATGGAGCTAGGACTCGTACAAAATGGCCGTGCTTTAGCTACACGCCCGTAAGAGGCGACCGAATGTGCAATCCATGTAGTAGACAAACAGATCACTGGATTCCCTAGACGGATTCTGCATCGAACCGATAGTTGGGTAGATAATACTACCGTGACGTTTTGTTTGCTTATGTTAAACTGTTCAGCATAGGAGAAGAAGATCAATACTCCCCCCCCCTCTTCCCCTCTTCCCCTCTCCCTCCAGAAACTATATAAACCTTTGAAGATGATCGTTACAAAAATTGAACTAGTTTGAATTATAGTTCCTTGAAAAATGGAAAGAAGGTGGCTGAATTAAAAATAACTAACGAAATTATTACGAGTGGACCGTTATTTTCTTTAAAATTGATTACTTCCATTCATTACGTTAGAAGTGGTTAAATTTACTATGATATAGTAGAAAATTTAAAGTGAGAATAGAAAAATCCTTAATTTCAAACAGATTAATAAAACTTACCAGAAACTCAAATAGAATAGAGAACTATCAAAGAAAATGTAGGCTTTAGCAAGTATGTAATGACTTCTGTCTTTTGGATGTTCCTTCTTCTTTTCAGAGAGAAATGAACAAGTATAAAGTTCATTACAAAGAAAGTAGTTCTCTTTCTGTCCACACATACCCTGCAGAAAGACTCATTCACGACAATGATATATTGTTGCCCCAATGAAAGTATTCTGATGCTTACGACACAGCCAAGTCCAAGGTAACAACTTAATTTTCTACTTCGCTAATTCCTACCATCAAATATAAACAGGTTCATTGGGGAATATTGAAAGCCTTCCGTTGGTTACCTGCAACGGTGGGTGGGGCCAAACCGCCTGTGCACTCGACTAGGCCGAACCATACATTTACAAATGTGTGAAAGAACGCGATTTTCTTTCAATTGGCGCGGTTGAAAGGGGCAGTAGACAATGACCTGAGATGGTATGCGAATACTTTCGTTGAGACTAGTATAATTGGACTTTCATCTCATATTTTGACAACGATGACAGTAATATATCAAAATGAAAACCTTCGATTCGTGGTCAAACCAGAATTCGAACAAGAATGCGCCAGCAACAAAGACTTATCACTGATATTATAAATAGGGTTGAACGAATAAATTATTCTCAATATCAATCCGACTACCACACAAATAATTCTATTCTGAAGCTGCCGCCATTGAATGCTCGAAGTACGCCTTTGATAGGTAAATTCTAGTAAATTGAAAATAGCTTGGAAATCTCAAACACTTTATAAAAGAAGATAAACGAAAGCCGAGGAAAATATATTTTCGAAGAATTTCTTCGGCGATAGAACGGAATTTGTGTTGCAGGATTTCCTTTTGAAATGTAGTTTATACGGAATGGAATGATCTGAAGCAAAATACGGTTCTATAAATTTTATCAATTCCATTCATTTTATTGAACTCTTTCAACTATGGGAAAATGTTGGTAGGGTCACAAACCTGTATGATACACAACAAAATGTTGCCTCGCGTCTGAGGATGGCGACGGATGTTGCCGAAATCTAACGCGGTGAGTAGTGCGTGAATGTTTTTAACCGTGTTTGTCCGAACAATTTTTTTTACTTATATTATCATCTTCCGGTTAATGAGTCCTGGTGTGTGTTAAAAATGTAAAAGATTCGCATTTCAATTTGACCTTTGTCCCTAAATAATAAAATAAATTTGTCAAAAGGGCAGTCTACATTATTTCCGTACATTTTATTGTAAATATATGCACGTGGCACAACAGTACCGTAATACGTATTAACATCAGCTAGTACCATCTGCAGGCTAATTCAGATAAGAACTGTAGACTAAAGAGAATCAGAAATGACGTATACGTCTAAAACGGCAAACTTTGGCGATTGATTGTTAGAAAAGCGACGACATGAAAACAGCGCTGCCATGCGGAGCGGCTCTAGTTAAACTCGAGTCGATAAAGAAGTTTCCCCGTAAAAAAAACTCATTTGTCGACTCTTCCATGGGAGCAATTCTCGAGCGGATGAGTCAACTCACATGGTTTTATTTACTTAATTTCGATACTTTTTGGCAACTTGGTATTATAATTTAGTATAATTTTGTATAATGTTATTAATTTGGTATACAATTTGGTATAGTTGTATAAATATGGTGTCGAAACCAAGTAATTAAAACCGTCGTTCCGCATGGGAATTGACTTGAGAATTCCCCCCCCCCCCCCCCCCCCCCCCAACCCGGCTCAGATTATATCCTAGCCCACCAAAACTGTGTCCCCAATAAAAAAGTGCAGCTTCCCGTCTTTCCTATTAAGGCCTTTGCTACCAGTCAACGCCCACTTAGCTTCCCTATTACTTTTTCTGCTCCCACAATCTATCGGCGAAATAGTGATTACTTTCAAAAACATGTAATCAAAATTGAGACCTTCCTTTCATTCCCTTTATATATAACGTCTGACCTTTATGAAGCCAACTTGAGCACAAGATAAACCCCAAAAGTTTAGCGATGAAAGCTCCCGCCATGTTACCCATTGTGCGGTCGGTTTAGTGGACGACCGTTGCGGTATTGAAGACGAGTCTCGCACTAACACAGCGCTCGGAAGATTAATAGAGCTTCTTCTTCTTCTTGTCTGAGTGGTTTCTAATGACCACATTCAACATCTGGCCAGACGCGGTATTTCTCTTTCGTAGATTCGCTCTTGTCTTAAACCTTTTATCGTTGCGATGGACATGTTTATGTGGCAACACTGTCTTGATTAGTTGGTTGGTAGCACTGAGCTAGGGTGTATTCACGTATTGCGCATGGTGGCCACATTGGAGGCCACAATGGCATGTTATTGGTAGTTCATTGGTACTATGTTTCAGCTGGCGTTTGATGCAAATTCAACTTTGGTTTGCTATTATCACTTAAAATCAACATAAACAAACTCTTTTGTCTCGATTACTCTTTAGATCGTTTACAAAAGCATACAATAATCATTTTCGTACACTTTATCGGGGGAGATACATGTTCAAACTTTTGTTATTAACATTTTCACATATGGATATGTTTCATATTTGAGTACTTAAAATTCTGTGGAGGTTTTAGTTTAACAAATATAAATATTTTATGCATAAAATGAAAAAAATTGTTTTTGACTGATGTGTTTATTTTTTATAACAAGACTATGTGAGTTGATTAGTATGACAGTTACTAACTTCTACAAAAAAAATCAGACCTCTAGAAGTAACCACTAAAAAGGAGTAGCGAATGTAATAGTCAAATGTGAAGAAAAAAAGTTATTTAGATAATCACTTTTGAAGTAGAAATTAAGATATTTTGAGAGGAAACCCATGAAACATGCCCAATAGAAAAGGTATAGACTTGCTGACTCCTCACCTGAATACAGTCATCACCACTGACCAGAAGAGTAAGTGGGACCTTCCTTTTCCTTCTCCACTAACTTGGCTTCAGCCCTCATTGCGCAAATCCTAGATTGTTGTCGAATGTTCAGGTATTTTGCAGTAGTTCGTTTAGCGGTCTGGGTGGGTATTCTCTTGTCTTTTCCCTGCTGTCCCCAATCATATTTTGACTACCTCTGCAACTTGCAAGTGACTAATGTGTATCTCATTCTCTCTGTCAACAGGTACTGGGCAGTCACCAACATCGACTACATCCATCAGCGGACGGCTCAGAGGATCTGTTTCATGATATTCGTCATCTGGTTCGTCTCGTTCCTGGTGTGCATCGCCCCCCTGCTCGGCTGGAAGGACCCGGGGTGGGAGGAGCGCGTCGTGCAGAACAGGGAGTGCATGGTCTCACAGGTCAGTTAGTTCATCTTTTATTAATTTATTTTAATTGTTTAATTTTGTAATGTCTTTTTTTTATAATTTTTTAATTTAAATTTTTTTTAAATTTTTTTGTATTAAGTATGTTCATTCATTCATTCTTTCATTCATTCATTCATTAATGCATTAATTCGTTCATTCATTTATTCATTCATTCATTCATTCATTCATTCACTCAATTCATTCATTCATTGTGATTCATTCATTCATTCATTCATTCATTCATTCATTCATTCATTCATTCATTCATTCATTCATTCATTCATTCATTCATTCATTCATTCATTCATTCATTCATTCATTCATTCATTCATTCATTCATTCATTCATTCATTCATTCATTCATTCATTCATTCATTCATTCATTCATTCATTCTTTGTAGATACTATTCAGCTACAAAACAGCTTTAAAGGGAGGACTCCACAATATGTTTTTAAACTACAGTGTATTTGACCTTAGTCTTGCAGTACTGTTCTTGCACTAAACCTCCTTGCACCCCCAGTGTCTACCCTTACAATCCAGCCGCGCGGTGAGAGCAGTGGTGGCTCATAACTATACCTATCAAGAAAGGGTTATTTTCTTTAAACAAATGCACAGCAAAGTTTTTCACAGCATTTAACTTAATTATTCGTATTCTTGAATAATTGATTCAGTACATTTTTTACTGTAGATAATTGCAGTTTCAATAAGTGACATCTTAACAGGTATCTTTATTAGGAACTGCTGCACTCACCGCGCGGTGGGATGGTGGGGGTAGACACTTGGCGTGCAAGGTGTTCAGTGCAAGGAAGACACTGCAAGGTTAAGATGAGTTACACTTTAGTTCGTGCATTCTATCTAGGATAAGAGTGCACAAGATTACGCTCTAATATTATTCTTCGCTCAATTGCTTTACGAGGCGTCGCGACGTCAAATCCCACAACGACGCCTCGCTAAGGCGTCGAATGGCGCACTAGGTTGTAAAACAAGACGACAACTAAACGCGCAGGAATGTTTCATATCCGCTACCAACGTTGTAAACTCGAAGTTTCTAAATTGTTACCAGATGTCCTAGTTTTAAAAACTTTTCCATTCCAAACGGTTTTATGATGTGCAATTGTTTACTTTCCGTTATCTACCGTACTTGTCAACTTTCAAAGCTTTCAGTGTTTATGTATTCCCGTCTCCGTCTTTAGAAGGGTGTTACATTCTTAAATAGTGACTCGTCTTTTCTCACGATCTTGAAATTTTCTTAAACTATGCTCTAGAATTTATAAGCAGCTTAGAAGTTTGCGTTGACTTTTCCGATCAACGAGTTTTTTTGTTTTTGTAGAAAGTTATAAGACGTGCGATAGGTAAATATTTTGCAGTTCGTTAAATGTAAAGTAGGCGATAAGTTTTTTGTTATAAATAATTGAGCTTACATTTTAAACAGTCTGGCTGAAATACAACGTTATATTACGAGAACCGACATAAATGGGCGCTAAGCTATCGTCTCTCGCTGTGACGTCAAATGTGCGCCTGGTTTTACGCGCTTTTTTAACGTAAATCAATAGATGTGTGGCGTTCGTTCGTTCGTTATAACGTTTAGTAGTGTGAACTGGCCGGATTAGCCAAGGCAATTAAACACGACCTTTTTATCACGATTAAACTATTTTATTTTAACATTAATACGTTTTGTCATCTTCGAAAGCAGAGTGGCCAAAAGGTCTATCAAAACAACTTTGTTATCTCGATAGTTTTTGTGTAGGGCCCGGATTCACAAGAGGTACTAAGTCTTTTTCTGGTCTTAACTCTAGGACTAGTCTAACTTTGGACCTCCTGTAAAACCAGACCCAAGTCACACGAAGAAGTTACTAATTCTTGGTAGGAACAAGGACACAATGAACATTCCAATAATATGTTTCGTAAGTCTGTTCTCATATATTTTCCTGGATTTACAAGAGGTTCAAAGTTAGCCCGATCTTAGAGATAAGACCAAAAAAATACTTAGAACCTTTTGTGAATCCGGGCCAAGGTGCTGTAATTCAAAAGGAAAGTAATAAATGGGAACGAGTGAAATTAGATTCATAGAGGGCCATTTGAAAACTCTTTTTGGTGAAGAGCGGCCCCCCTCTAGTGTGTATCTGCCCTCCAAGGTCACCCCCCCCTGCGTGTCCCTCGCCAACAAACAACAGGTCACGATTATCTCCACAATAAACACTGGCCCGCCATCTAGGTCAGGATCCACAAATCTTAAACGAAAACCTTCGCCGAGAAACAAATAAAGAGGCGGCACGCACATACCCTATCAAGGCTATCACACTACATATAGGGGTAGGCGGTGGGGTAGTGTTGCTAGCAGGCTATCACAATACACATAGTGGTAGGGCGTGGGGTAGTGCTGCTAATTGAATGCCGCCATTAATGTGACAAATAGAAGGGAGTTTATTTTTGTTATTTTGCTATTTGCATCTTGTTGCTTGATAAGTTTAGTTTCTTTAAAACGAAAGATTATACATACCGTCATTATTGAAACCGCGTAAAATTTCCTGTTTTTAATCATATCTCAATAATGTTACATCCTAGTTGCGGTAAGTATACTACTTAATACTCTGTGAATAATATTTGTTATGTTTTAATTAATCACGTCTGGTATTTCAAACGTATTCTATAATTAAGTTAATTTCAAATAACAACATAAGGAGCTACTATTTAGAACACCACGAGTTTTTTTTTTATGGTAATAGTTCTTTGGTAACCGAAGTAAGCTGGGTGTTTACTTTTTCAATGTGGTGTAATATTAGTGAGATATGATTATAAAACGGAAGATTTCAATAATAGCGATAGTCTTTCGTCATAAAGAAACTAGACACAGTCTTTAGAAAAATTAAAAAATACACCATTGTCATGTGTACGACCTAAACGTAAAACCTACTGAGCTAAATTGATAGCTTGTTGATCGTGACAACTGTCAGTAGGTATTCGCATTGTTTAATTACTGATTCATATGTTTCGTATTTGGAATATCGATCATTGATTGGTTACCGCTCACTCGTCGATGGTGTTCGGAACCTGCAGGGTTGGTTTAGTCGCTTTAAAGTCCCCCACTGAAAATCAGTTTCGTTACTGAGTGGGTACACTCTAAATGTGAATTTATTTATTTGATTATTTGATTTAAATTCTAAAACAAACTTGGAACTAAAAATTTAAATAATTTAACTTTTGTCGAAAAAGACAGGCCTTCCTTAGTTCGAGGATTTAAAGTAACATTTCTCAGAACTGAAAATTAATCCTTGTACAAATTCATGTCAGCGAAACTAACGCGTGCTTGTCTTGAAAGTTGTTCCCGTTAAGTTTTATCTCTGGTAATTGAAAAACTCTTGTATGTTTTCTATTGCGAGACTTCTATTAAATGTTTAATTGGTTCTCGTTTCTTAGGTTTATTGTCTCGACTGAGAAAACTTAGAAAATGTGTTTGTAATTAATTTGTCTAAAGATATCATCTCATAGATTGATTAGACGATTGTCACTCTCTGTTCGAGAAATACAAAAAATACAACAATGAAACAAACAAATTGAATCGATGGACAAACAACATGCTGTCAAAACATAAAATGTTCTAATTTTGTTGGAAAAAAACTTCTAAACAAACAAAAAACGTATACAAAACTTTCACAGCGTTGTTGTCCGTCATTAATTGTTTTTACTTGCGAGCAGTTACTGTTGGTACACTTGTTTTTCTTTTTTCTTCATAACGTAGCCATTTAATTATTTTAACAAATCATTGTTTGTCCATCCGTTCAACTCATTTGCTTCATTGTTGTTGTCCGGATGTGACGTCAGTTGCGGGTTTGGTTTTCATAGAAAGTTGTAGACCACGTTGTGTCATAGATGATTTTATGACTAAACAGGATATATATTAAGAGTCTGCGGCAGCAGAGAGTGAGAAGTTAAGGTTTTAAGTAAATAAATACGTACATTCACAATTAGAGTCTACCCACTCAGTAACGAAAATGATTTGCAGTGGGGAACTTTAATTTAAAGTGACTAAACCAACCCTGTAGGCTCCGAACACCATCGACGAGTGAGCGATGACCAATCAAAGATCGATATTTCAAATACGAAACATATGAATCAGTAATTAGACACCTGCGGACAAATGTCAGAATCAACAAGGCCGATTCAGAACAACTTTGAATTTATTGAGTGCTTCGTTGCTAGGACGGCTCCAAAGTCACCGTTTACTTATTCCTATAAGACAATAAGTTATGGAACTGAATACTTATCAAAACAACTTTTGAAATCAAAATAAGGAAAGATACACAATACAGATATTATCAGGCTCTACAGATAACGGAAAAAAATATATGCAAAATTAATTAAGTTTGTGTTAAATGCGATAATACGATATTATTGTTCTATAGTATTTAATCCAAACGTAATGAATGTTGCAAATATTTGTTTCATTATCAGTATATTTGATAATATCTGTATTGTGTGTCCTTAATTTTGATTTCGAAAGTTGTTTGGCACTAGCAACACCAAAAGACAACAATGGAACAAATGAATTGAACTGATGGACAAACCATCAGCTATCAAAATAATAAAATTGCAACCATAGAAATAAAAACAAGTAAAGCAATAGTAACTACTCGCCATTTAAAACTTTTAATGATAGACAACGACCAAGTGAAAGTTTTGTATGTGTATTTGTTCGTTTTTGTTTTGTTTTCCAAAATCAGAAGAAATTATTTTTTGACAGCTTGTTGTTTATTCATCGATTCAATTCATTTGTTTCATTGTTGTCTTTTGGTGTTGCTAGTGTCCTATACGACCAATAACAATTAATTACAGACTATCAAGTAAATAAGCCTCCGACGAGCTACACAATTACCAAAGTTCTACAAATTTATATCTTTGTACAAAAATGTTTCATACCAATTGTCACATGTTATTGGATCAGTTGGTTTTAGAGTATTATAAGTGTTGTTATGTTATATTGTATTGTTAACCTCCCAACAAGATTAAATGAGATGAGCGGTGACAGGTGGATCATTATGATAAACTGCGTGACATGTGAAATACGGGATAAGATGAGCCCACCATGCACATTATACGGGCGGGTCAGAACTATGCTATGATTCAGTCTAACCTATGAGAGACATTACGGACCAATGACACGCAAACACCATCCAGAAATGTGTATCAGTATGTGTTTTTAAACTCCTAATATGGATTCAATTCCATCACGTCTTGGCTTAGGAATAAGTATAAACGGTGACATTGGAGCCATCCGAGCAACGAAGCTTCTTCTTCTTCTTCTTCTTCTTCTTTTAATTCTTCTTCTTCTTCTTCTTGATTCTGGCATTTATCCGCAGGTGTTCGCACTGTCCAATCACTGATTCATATATGTCTCGTATTTGAAATATCGATCTTTGATTGGTTATCGCTCACTCGTCGATGGTGTTCGGAGCCTAAAGGGTTGGTTTAGTCACTTTAAATTAAAGTCCTCCACTGAAAATCAGTTTAGTTACTTAGTGGGTAGACTCTAAATGTGAATTGATTTATTTATATATTTAAGGGTTGGTGTAAGACAAGAGTACCAGGTAGACAAGTGAAGTAAGGAAATGTTTCTGTGTGTTTTAGGACATTGGCTATCAAGTGTTCGCGACTGCCTCGTCCTTCTACCTCCCTCTCGCCGTCATCCTGTTCCTCTACTGGAGGATCTTCCAGACGGCCAGGAAGAGGATAAGGCGGCGTGTCACTGCCGCGGGCGGGGCTCGAGCCACGACCCCCAAGAACCCGGCGCAAGGTAAGACCTGATAAGATGAGCGGTAGCGAATCTCTCCATAAAATTCGCCAAATTTTGCCAAATTTTGTTCGTCACGCACAGGTCAAACGGCTTGACGGATTTGGCTACAATTTTCGGTCAACACCCGTTACCACTAAACTAGATGCTGTTCACATAACCAGCAAAATTCGTCAAGATGCCAGCCTACAAAAAATTAAATACTGAAAAAAATACCCAATTTTGTTCGTCGTCGTGCACAGGCCAAACGGCTTGACAGATTTGGCTGAACTTTTCGGTCAACAATCGTGACCACTCAACTAAAGGCTGATAACATAACCAGACAAATCCGTCAAGATGACAACCTACAAACAATGAATTAGTGATTAGTGAATTATATGATATGCAAAAGATTTGTTTGATTTATTGAAAACAAAACCGCTCATCTGGCAACGCGGAGCGTTTTCCTAGTTTACATTACTATGTATGGGCTCGGTAATAATACCAGGGTAACCCACGATCGTTCACACGGTACAGAAATTACACCCTGAGTTTATTGTTTATCTACGGACCCCAAATAGAAAGAATGTTATATGTTTGTTTTGAAGTACATAGTTTCATCTGCAAGTCGAAGTTTCACACATAATAACGGCGGGAAAACAGGACTTTAATTATCGTATAATGGTCGACGCTTATTCTATTAATGTAACACGTTTTAGCAGATTACTTCTTTCACAAAAGAATATTTGGGGTAAAATATTTAGTAAAATGTTTTATAAATAACTTTTATTCATGATTTTTTTTTAAATCGAAGTTTGCGTTTTAAAGGAATTGTTGACAATTGAGTATACAAATCGGTAACTATATCAGGCTGTGGTTTGAGGTTAGTCTGCCATTCTGTTATTTATTCTCAACTATTTGGCAGACGCAACAGTTCGTTGAGATTTGCAGAAATGATTTCCTGAAATTAAATTAATTAACATTCCTTTTTTATCCACACCAGCCTGACACTTCGTGGAAAAATACGACCAGTATATTTCATCCAGCAATGCGTAGTATTCGAGATTGTTTAAACGCATTCTTACATTTTATGTGGGATCGTTTGAATTAAAATTAAAAGCAATTAAGCTGGGATTTCAGTCGAGGATAGCGCGGCGTGGCGCGGCGCGGATGAAGATTGCAGCCAATCAGCGTGCTCTATTTCTCAGCCGAGGAGAGCCGCGGATTTCCATCCGAGGATTGAAAATATTCAATATTCCAGCCGGCGAACTCCACGCTCGGCATGACGTCACTTTGAATGACCAATAAAAAATCGAGATTACGACAACAAACAAATGACTGAAGACTTTGTCGAAAGATTATTGTTGACTTGTTGGCTGTCGAAAAGAGAGAAATCGTGTATAATATATTCCACAAACACTATAAAAGTAATGTTTTGCGTGTTCAAGCGTGGAAGGACATGGCGCATGATTGTAACAACACAGGTAAGCAAAACGACTAGGCCTAGGCTAGGCCTAGGGCCCTAGGCCTAGGCCACAGATAGCGCATCGTGCAATCTGCAAGTGAAATGGCTGGCGAGGAGAATCCGCGCCACGCCATGCCACGCCGCGCCGAGCACATCCTCGACTGAAATCGCAGCTTTACATTCAGAAAATTCTGTAAACTCTGTGTAGCCCTGTCTAGAATTATAAAAAATACATCATGCGTATAGTATTGTATTTTCTTTATTACAAAAATCAACATAGAAATTACTTCTTGTTTTGATCTATTTGACAATCAAATAGATTAGTTTAAATGTAAATTATAATATCTATTGTCCCCCGCGATAAATAATTGGTTTATTAAATATGATATTAATTATAGAATAGAACTCTTTTCGAGTTAACTCGGGTTAAATTTCGACTTCGAGAAACTTTTTAGAGTTTTGGTGAAGGCGCCGAGTTTGTAGAAAACTCACCACCCTTTCGCTGCGTCATTTAAAAACTCGTCTACGTCTAGAAAATTACTAAAAGAACACCCCAAAAAATAAATAATTTCATTTGGAGCTAAATATTTGCTTTTTATTGTTATTTGAAAACTTACCCACAATCCGGAATTAAATTTTTAATTTTGTACACATTATTTTCATTAATATGATTTTTTTAAAGTAAAAGAGTGTAGGTAAAAATTTTTTACACATTATTTTCATTGTTGTGATTTTCTAAAGTTAAAGAGTGTAGGTAAAACATTAAAAAAATACATTTACAGGGCTATACATACATACATCAATGCATGCATACATAAATACATGCATACATGCATGAGCTTCGATCAAGCTGTGAAAAATTAACTTTTATAGACACCGCGATTATAGTCGATATCGCATGATAGCTTCGTGTTTATTCAGAGTGATCAACTGAAGTCGAATTAAGCATCCACTGGCTGTTTTCTTACTTCGACTTAAGTCGCTCTCCGCCACGTAGAGGTCAATTCATAAAGTTTTTAGAGAATTGGTGGAGGTGCCGGGTTGAAATAGAACGTGATTTTTAAATTATTTAAAAATTGTATTTCTAATTTACTGCTTGATGGAATATGCTTCATTGTTTATACATAACTTAAAGTTTAACGAAGAAAAGTTCTACTTTATCTCAAATTAGCGCACAGGCTCATCAAACTCCCATGTTATTAAACGGTGACTTTGGAGCCGTCCTAGCAACGAAGCACTCAATAAATTCAAAGTTCTGAATCAGCTTAGTTGATTCTGACATTTGTCCGCAGGTGTTCGCACTGTCCAATCACTGATTCATGTGTTTCATATTTGTAATGTCGATCTTTGATTGGTTATCGCTCACTCGTCGATGGTGTTCGGAGCCTACAGGGTTGGTTTAGTCGCTTTAAATTAAAGTCCCCCACTGCAAATCAGTTTCGTTACTGAGTGGGTAGACTCTAAATGTTAATTTTTTTTATTTTTTATTTAAGACGTAGCGTGGGATCCAAAATCAATTAATAAACCTATACAGCTCCCGATGTATGTCGCTTACAATGCTTTAAAACGCTTTAAAACTGTCAAAATGTGAACCAAAATACCCCATCCCCTAGAGAATTTAATACTATTTCTTTAAACAAAATCTGTACCAATAAATATTTCCTTTTTTCAAATTAACTTATTTAACTTTTGTAATGTGTTGTTGCAAACACACATTTTACGTTTAAAATATGAGTTAATTGGAAATCGCTAGCATTTATTGGAGCAATCAAAAGAGAGGACACTACTTCTAGGAGTAATCTATTTTGATTTACTTTTTTGCCTTTTTTAAAGCGTGTTTCCATTCATCAAAGTGAATTCATATATTCAATTTTTGGTACTTCCTACTGTTTCTAATGCGGACGATGCCGTGTGCAATAAAATGTTCCCCCTCCCCCCCCCCCTCCACCACCCCACCACCACACTAACCCCTCTAAAATAAACTATATGCGCGTAGAAGCTTTCAACTATATTACTTTCTGAACAATAACTTACCTATACAAGTAGATTTCCACCTATGAACTATACAACTCACTTTATTTTGCCTCTTATTTTCCATATACAATATGACGTGAGATATATAACTGGCGTTAAATTTTCTAAATAAAATAAAAAGGTATTCTCCCATTTGCAAAAAAAAAAAACGCGAAACTGAAAAACAAAACAAAGATCAAAATACAATAGAGAAACGGGATACAGGGTATAAATGCTCTTTAAGAAGGATAAAACTCTATCCAACCAGATGGCACAATGGATGGATGGAAAAACCTTTTCAGCGAGTTCGTTTCCTATCCGCTTGGGAGAGCGCGAAGCTGTTTTGTTCTATTCCATCGAACATATTTAGGTCAAGGGGGATCTCTTTTCCCGCGTCGTTGTCAAGACAATAACATACGCGGGACAATTATCTATATCGTATTGTTGCTCAGTATGTACGAGGGTACTCTAGTTTAGTAAGGAGAATTAAAAACCAAGGTACTAGAAAATGTTTCAATTCTTTTCAAGTCTTGCTAAATTATTAAAACGTCAATTACTATGATTGCGGAAGGTTTACAAGTATTGTTTAAATCCCAGAAGTGAAACCGCAATTATTATAATGGGCGCCTCAGGCGCGACTTTCTGCCACTCGCAGCGCTAGCAGTACTTAAGGGTCCAACTCGATCTTTGCACCTCGTTTTCTCAATTCAAACATTTAAGCCGTTTATATTTAATACTTTTAAATATAAATCATTCATTGTAGTACTGTTTTACAAGGTTTTTGACAGAGAATACCTTTGTTATAGATACAAAACAAACATATTGTTGTTTGACAGTTAGACAGTTGACTAACGACAATATATAACATGGAATGAAATACAAAGTTTGACCTTTGAGGACAGGTGCTGCAACCTACTTAAGCTTTGACCTGAGACGCCCATTAACGTGGTGTGTTCCTTCTAGCGGAGACCGGTGCCTGCAAAGAGGGCTCTTGTTGATTTCTTTTGTCTTTTCTTTGTCGAGTAGGTCGTTAAACTCAAATAATCGAATCAAATCGAATCAAATCGTATAGCCTTCATCATTGTTGTTCTTGCAACTTGCAAACATAAAGGCTGGTCTACACAAATTTTGAAGACATAATGCATAAGGTTTTAAGACGTTGTTTTAAAAACAACAATGAAAACAACGTCTTAAAACTAAAACTTTGTGTGAACGCCAGTACGTGTTTCCTATGATCCAACTTTACGACTACGCGTTAAACCTTAAATCGTATGTCTTAAAAATCTGTGTGGACCAGCCTTTACACACACAAACACATCATTCTACCTATTTATAAAGGTTTATCGTACATACTTCCACACTGTTCTTCATTTCATATTTGCCGACCCTCTTTGCAACGTGCTCAAATAATCTTGTTGCCTTTGTGCTTATCTTTTAAAATATTATTCATTATTATCCATGATCGCCAAAGTTAAAAATCTACAAAGCAGGAATACGTTAATGTAGAAAGACCAGAAGCAAAAAAATAACTGCGTTCACATAAGAAGTGCCAGAAACACAAAACGTGCTAACTAGTGTTTGAGTGTGTGTATTAATTTCTGTATATGATTTGATTATGATTTGATAAACGGTTTTAGTTCAGTTGTCATGAACGGTGCTGTACAAGATAATACTCATGAGAAGTCGTTATAAGTTATATATTATATCAATTGTAGAAAAATTTCCATAAAAAAATATTTATCCACTGGCGAACTTGTTGGATCTCATGAATCGAAATAATATTATCTTTGACAAAGCTTCATCCAGCCTTTTTATGCGCGCGGCTAGAAAGCTGCAGGCTTATCAGCCCCCCCCCCCCCCCCCCCCCCAGAGAGTTTGCGTCGGAACTGACAAAGACATTAATGAATTCAAATATACCCTGAAATTAAATTGGATGTGGTAAATTAGACCTTTGAATTTTTTTTTCGTTCTTTCGTTCATTAACAGAACGGGGCTTCGGGCGGGCACGGGAAAGAATACAAATATAGGAATGTGGTTTCGTTTGGCCGTTTGACTTATTACGGCTTCCGTTTCAATGCAGACTGCCTTGGGATCGGTTCGCGTTTGTGCTTTTGCCTTCTGGAATTATCACTTTTCAATTTGGAATTATCTTTTTACGTTTTATTATTACGGTTTTGTTTTTGTAAGGCCTGGTATTATGAACATGTTAATGGGGTAAAAGCAACTAGGAGGATTTTAAGGCTTCTGATTGGTGACTTTCATGGTGAGAACAAGTTATTAGATACTACTAGGAAAACGCTCTGTTTGACGCGTTGATAAGCGAGCGCGTCAATATCTACGAACTTTCTGGCGAAAAGACTTCAATGCTAATACAAACAACAATTAACAACAATTCAAGAATGCGCATTGCAAAATTTTTTCTAATTTCCATAGCTATTATACTTCCCGACATTGTTGTATGCAGTGCAATGTGCGTTGCTAAGAATTTTCGTGGTCATGTTTTCAACACGGTCCGCCACCGTTACTAACACTTATTGACAGCAATAGAAATGTAATTTCTGCCTCTAATACGTATTGGATCGCGTTTACATTAGTATATTCGTGACCGGACAAAAATTTACTATAAGATAGCCACCTCACATTTTGCCGTTACTGCGTTTTAGAAAAATATTTTCGAGTAACTTTCGTGTAACTTTGCCAATATTTATCAGATCGCCATTACATTAACATATTCGTGATCGGAAAAATCTGTAGAAAAATCTGGCTATCTCACATTTTGCCGCCATTTTGTTTCAGAAAAATAGTTTGCAGTAACTATGGTGTAACTTTGTAACTTTTCGAACGATTTTGCCTCAAAACTATACACCTTCAATCCACATCGAGGCTTGTGGATGGTTCAAATTTCAAGTTGATCGGACTTTCCGTTCGACCGCTATCGACGGACATAAAAACAAAAAACAAAAAAAACAAAAAAAAAAAAAAAAAAACAAACAAACAAACAAACAAAAAAACAGAATGAAGTGCCATAAGAGTCAAGTGGAAACGCTCGCTTCGCTCGCTTAAAAATTAATTCCGCCTGTCTTTAAACTAGGAAAACGCTCTGTTTGACGCGTTGATAAGCGAGCGCGTCAATATCTACGAACTTTCTGGCGAAAAGTTTTCAATGCTAATACGAACAACAATTAACAACAATTCAAGAATGCGCATTGCAAAAATTGTTCTTATTTCCATGGCTATTATACTTTCCGACATTGTTGTATGCAGTGCAATGTGCGTTGCTAAGAATTTTCGTGGTCATGTTTTCAACACGGTCCGCCACCGTTACTAACACTTATTGACAGCAATAGAAATGTAATTTCTGCCTCTAATACGTATTGGATCGCGTTTACATTAGTATATTCGTGACCGGACAAAAATTTACTATAACATAGCCACCTCACATTTTGCCGTTACTGCGTTTTAGAAAAATATTTTCGAGTAACTTTCGTGTAACTTTGCCAATATTTATCAGATCGCCATTACATTAACATATTCGTGACCGGAAAAAACTGTAGAAAAATCTGGCTATCTCACATTTTGCCGCCATTTTGTTTCAGAAAAATATTTTGCAGTAACTATGGTGTAACTTTGTAACTTTTCGAACGATTTTGCCACAAAACTATACACCTTCAATCCACATCGAGGCTTGTGGATAGTCCAAATTTCAAGTTGATCGGACTTTCCGTTGGACCGCTATCGACGGACATAAAAACAAAAAAAACAAAAAACAAAAAAAAAAACAAACAAACAAACAAACAAAAAAACAGAACGAAGTGCCATAAGAGTCAAGTGGAAACGCTCGCTTCGCTCGCTTAATGAATGTATTATGTATGGCAAGTAATTCATGATTTTTTTATTACTTGTGTCAACTTTTTAAATTCTAAATGATGCTTTTAGAAAATTTGAATAATCCTTCATGTTTAACTGGGTCGCAAACATGACCGCTGTGACGTCACGTGGGAACTATGAATTAAACAATAGGGTGTATTCACGTATTGCGCATGGTGGCCACATTGGAGGCCACAATGGCATATGATTGGTAGTTCATTGTTACATTGTTTCAGCTGGCGTTTGATGCAAATTCAACTTTTCTCTAACTTTAGTTTGCTATTATTACTTAAAATCAACATAAACAAACTCTTTTGTCTCGATTACTCTTTTAATCGTTTACAAAGGCATACAATAATCATTTTCGTACACTTTATTGGGGGATATACGTGTTCGAACTTGTCATGTTTACCCGTAAACAATTATATTCGTTTTCTATTGACAGCTAAATGAAACCCGAAATAGTACAATAGGTGGCAAAAGGTGGCCTCCAATATGGCCGATGTGACGTCACGTGAATACTCCCTATAGAAAAACAACGAGAACAAGTGACAAATAACCTACACGTAATAGTTCTTAACTTGTAACCAAGACCCATTAATCATAATACCCAAGAATTGCATTTCCCATTCTAATATCCCAGAGAAGACATCAAAATTATTCTCTCGCGCCAAGTCTGCGTTCCTTTACTCAGTCGAATTGCTCCGATTCATCGTTTGTCGCGTAATCATCCATCTGGCACAGGAAGGTTTTCAGGATCCACTCAGCGGTGACAATTGTCTGCCAGCTGGCCAGAGTTCAACTTTCATTACCCCGACGCGTTCGGTAACTCTGTCTATCTATCTACCACAAAGGAATATGGTTTATTGGTTTCATAACCTTTGAACAGACTTGGATCAATACTGGGGTGAAATATCTTTCAATTTATTGGACCATATATCAAACTCTTTGAGGAGTTAACACTAGCACCGACCCTCGACCACCCCTTGGCTGGCGAGGATGCTGAAACAAAATTAAAATCTCACAAAGTTCTGACGTCATCGACGGAATAAACATGTGGCCGCGAAATTAATTTCGAGATGTTTTAAGCGTGTTCGGAGAAGAGATACAGTCTGATGAGAAACGTTGTTACACGTTTGGAGAAGAACTTGTAAGAGAAGTTGTTGATCTATTGATAAGACTATGTTAGGGCCAATTCTTAATTGAAATAAGAGTTGCAATAAGAACAGTGAAATACTGAAATAACAAGCAACTGGTTCACAACCAACGACTAGTTGCTTATTTCAGTAGTCAAAGCTGCGCCTTAATTGTGTTGTGTGTGAATATAACAGCAAAATATCCGGTGCCACTGTTTTTGTTTTGGTTTCCGTAGTTGACCTTCTAGTATGGCTCTTCTGCGTTCTGATTGGTTCGTCATAAGGTGCATCATGGGATAAAATAAGAAATGAAATTGATTCATTTCTTATGACTATTTCAATCCACTGTGACAGTTGTGAACCACAGCATTGTTATTGCATGTTCCAATTCGCTTAAACCTTTTGCTATTTCACTATTGCAACTCTTATTTCAATTGTGAATCGGGCTTAACCCGGCAGTCCTTGAAGCACCTTGTGCATACGCAGACACTACAGTGAAAATAGTAAAAACCTCTCTTCGAGGCACCTCCGGAGTGAAAATAGACATTTCTCTTTATATTCAGTTCATCCACTGCGTGTGAAACAGTCTTAAGCTGTCACAGCTACTTCTATGTACAGTGTACGCCCAACCACCACACCAACTGAATCCACTGTTAAGCGGGTCAGCTTTAAGGTTACCCTCGAAGTGTACTTGTGGCGAGATCTGTGGTCAGACCGACCACGGTTCGACACTCTCCGATAGGTTGACCACTGTATCGACAACCGCTGGGCTGTGGTCATCCCTTCAAGGTCGCTGACGTCACAGCGGTCATTATGATGTCATATCTTCCTTAACCTAGAACATAAGCGGGTATAATATTTAAAATGAACAAATGCAGTATAAACAGACATCAATTTAAGATGAAAATCACATATTAGTAAAAAAATCAATTTTATTTCAAAAATACATTCATAATTTTAACGAAATTTGGGTTTTTCTTTTTAATGCAAATGGCTTCAAATGTTTCTCTATGGCAACGTACTCAGAAATATTACCAAGATGGCCGCCATGAGCAAAGTTATGTCTCATTTATCATTACTATAGGCAGTACTCACGTCACGTGACGTCACAGCGGTCATGATTGAAGACAAAATGTGTAATTACATTTAGCTGGCAATAGAAAACAAATCCGTTTACCACGATAAAACCTGATTTTTTTAACGCGTGTATTCCCCAACGAAGTGTGTACAAATGAGTGTGTGCTATTGTAACCCACAAAAATAGTGGTGCTTTTTAGTAGTAATAGCAAACTGATGTTGGAGAACAGTTACTAGAACTTTAAAAATCAAAAGAGCCATTTGAAACATTTAATTAAAATGAATTACCAGTCGAAAATGAAGAAACCAACAAAAAACGAACACACTACATTGCGATAGTTAACAAACGTTATAGAGGGCTCAAAACTAACATAGATAGCGCTGCTAAGCAACCTCCTTTCAGCGCCATTGATGAATAATAACAATAAAACAACAATGAAAATTGACAGCTAAACTACTCCACTCCTAATAGAAGTTCATTTTCTTGCCACCAGAATGCACCTAGTATATATTTTGATTGCTCTATTATATTATCAATAGTTACTATGCCACTAACTGGTAAGTGTATGTAAAGACTACATCAAGCAAATGCAACAAGCGAGTGATCAAAGTTAAATATATTTTTACAGTTTAGCAAATTCGCTGGGTTTTCCGTTTATACGGATCCCAGCCTTCTGATTGGTGCATAAACTATCCGTTGTCCTCATATGTCTACACGATTTCATGTCGACTACAACCAGGCGACTCGAACAAATTACTTTACCTTAAATTGTTATTTAAATCAGATTTGTTTTGTGTGTGATTGCAAACACGTAATTTTCTTGTACTTTGTTCTCGTAACGAACAATGTGTTAGTTTGTAAACTAGGCCAGTGAATACGGCAAGCGGGGGATCAAATTTGAAACTATTTTTATTTAATTTACTGTATTCACATCGTTTTTCTGTTTACGCGAATCCCAGCTTTCTGATTGGTCTAGAGGCTACCCCGAAACAACCTTACAGATGGACGAGAAACTTGTGGCCAATCAGCGATCAGTATTTGAAAATAGGAGCACGCTGGTTGGTCACAAACCACTCGTCTATGACATAAGCATCTGTATGGTTGTCTGCATAGCTTGCATCATTTTGTCTTAGTGAAATCTCCTGCCCAGAGACTGCTACCTTATCATGGTGGGCAGGTTTACGTGCTTTGCTGATCCCAATAGCTATAAAATACAATAAAATACAATATATATTTATGTTGTTGTAAACTGCAACATATAATGTATAAAACAAAGATGGTGAGGTTCAATTATAACAGTGTTCTTCCACCTAATTTAACAGAAATAAGCAAGCACGCTGAAGAAATAAGAAGTATTAAGAAATTAGTAGGAAATAAGTAAGAAATAAGCACACAGGAGTAAGAAATAACAAGTATTATGAAATTGGTAAGAAATAAGTAAGAAATTGTGTTGTAAACTATAAAGTAAAAAACAAAACTGGCGAGGTTCAATTATAAAAGTGTTCTTCTACCTTATCAAACAGAAATAAGCAAGCACACTGAAGAAATACGAAGTATTAAGAAATTGGTAAGAAATAAGTAAGAAATAGGCACACAGAAATTAGTACAGAATAGCTCGATCTACACCAAGAACTCATCTAGACTGTAAAAAGGGTTCTCTAAGAGCAACTTCTTTATTCTTGTCTTAAGTAGACTATGCCGTCGGAAGCGTATGCTCCTCGTAGGGCCACCTATCCGGACAGGTCGAGGGTGAAACTGAGAAGCCAGACGATATACAGTCCTCGTTCTTCCATTTCCCTTTTCCTCCCCGCTACGTGCTACTTGTCCACCACCGAACACCCCTGATATCATATAATCACGGTTGTCGAGCACGCAGTTTAACAACAAATAATTAATAATCAAATGCAATCTATGTATTAGAGTATACATGTACACGCACAGCTATTAAGTCCGCTGACCACAGGAGATGTGGTTCATAATATCGATTGCCTGCGTTCCAACTAGGGATATTTGTTCCCGGCCAGATTGCAGCCGCGCTCCAGGCCACGTATTACTGTTAAAACCACCCATAAAAGTGAATCGCCATCCACAGCAGTCGGGTGTACTTGTAATGATCTCATTGCAGGAAGCTAATTGTTCAGCGTTGATCTAATTAAACACGCAGGGTAGAAACATTGACCCGTCCCGTTCGCGGCTTGTTTCTGAGTGGAGTGGGAGTGTTCCTTCGTGTGCGGAGATCGGTGCCCGCAAGTAGAGGTCTTGTGGATGAGATTTTCTTCGTTTGACGCTCCCCTGCTCCCCTCTCCATCGCTATGAGACCCCCTTACCCCTGCGACAACCCGACAATCATATTTATTAATTTTATATTATATTATTTATAATCAATCATATTTTTTGTTGTGCTGGGCGGTGGTCACATAACTAGAGGATGGAGCTTCAAACTAAGAATATCTGCACTCTAACTTTTGTAATTTTTGTATACACTCATATGGTCTTTTTCATCTTGCCTCATCAAACTTTCAAACTCTTCTCTTTAATACTTGCCAGTCCTCTTTGCGGCTCTGGCGATCGTTTACCTGATGGAGCTACTAGTTGAATGTTACTACACAGACAGCGGCACGCGTCTGATTAGTGCGTTTTAGCCTGCCTTCGTTTGGCGCTATCTATCGTGTACCTGATGGAACTACTAGTTGAGTGTTACCACACAGATAGCGCCACGCGTCTGATTAGTGCGTTTTAGCCTGTCTTCGTTTGACGCTATCTATCGGGTACCTGATGGAACTACTAGTTGAGTGTTACCACACAGATAGCGCCACGCGTCTGATTAGTGCGTTTTAGCCTGCCTTCGTTTGGCGCTATCCATCGTATATATCTGCAACTACAAATATCATTTAGTTTCCCAGCAGACATGAGCTGGTGTGGTACCTTCCTAATGTTATACCATAGGAATTACAATTATAATGAACCTACAACATTGTTGGAGAATACGTCTTCGAATCTCATGTCTAACAGAAAAAGTCTGAAACTGTAGCCAAAATTGCGGCCTACAGCCGATTTCCAGGGCTACTTTTATGGTACACATCTATATGTCCAATAATAACACAGTGACTGTTACAAGTCTACTTTCTTCTCCACAGGTGGCGTTATCGCTGGAGCTGCCGGTACTACCGGTGGCCTAGCCGCGGCGGTAGTTACCGTAATCGGCCGACCTTTGCCGACCATCTCCGAAGCGACGACCACAACGACCACCGCCTTCACGACATGTTCTACCAACACGAGTCCTGAGAAGGGGTCGTTCGGTAATGGCCTTGAGATAGACGGCCCCACAGTCACCGATTGTAGCATGCCGACATTCCACCAGCCCAGATATTATCCACCGGTAAAGAGGAAACCGAAGGACGTAGCCGACTCAAAACGAGAACGAAAAGCAGCCAAGACTTTAGCTATTATAACAGGCGCTTTTGTCGTGTGCTGGCTGCCATTTTTCATAATGGCAATCCTTCAACCGATATGCAGTAGCTGTTATTTTAACGAATATATGGTATCCTTTTTTCTTTGGTTGGGTTATTTTAATTCTACGTTGAATCCGATTATTTATACGATTTTTAGTCCTGAATTTCGAAACGCGTTTAAACGGCTTTTATGTGGTAGACGTCACAACATGAGGAGACGAAATCGTCACCTTGGGGTTCGTTACGCTCAGTGAGGTATAGAGTTAACGTAGGTCTAGTATTAGAGTAGCTTAATGTATACAGTGTTTTTAGTTAACAGTAAAGAAAGCGTTCCATAACAATCGATATATCATACGAATATAGTACCCATTATAGTCACTTCTTTTTTATGGACACAATAGATATCCTACACTCGGTATGAATTCGTATTTAAAACTTCCGTATTTAGGTTCCCTGTAGTTTAATAATGGTTGCAGCTGCCTGTCCAACGTAAGAGAAAACAAAGTAGTAAAGATTCATACGGATTTTGATACAATCTGTCTTTTGGTATTCATTAATTTGATCAATATTGTCAATACTTAAACAGAACTTTTAGCACAAGCTCTTAAATATCCTTCAAAAGATTTACTGAAATAGTCGTCGTATTTTTTAAATTATCGTTGAACTTCTTGCATTTTATTACTGATAAATCGACGAAGAAAAATTTTACTTTGTGATACAAATGACAAGTTGATTCAAGGCAACCTTTTTTAAGTATGTCTCGTTTTGATGTGTTTATCATTTTATGCGTTCTGTTTTAGAGTCCATGAAAAACTTTGTAACAAAATTGGCTTTTTGTACACTACAGGTTGTAAAGATATAAAATACTTGTAACCCCAGGGTACAATTTTAGAAAGTAATTACAGATTGTATTGATTTCATATTTTTTTAGATGAATTAACTATTCTGACCTTTACGTTTTCAATTCAGGACCCAATTATAAAAGTAAGCATTTGAACGGAACGGAGATACTCGAGGCTTTACATTCGCGATGCGCAAACGAAATATGACGGCAAATATTTGAATTGTTATCTTTTCCATTTCATTTTTGCCGTCAGATTATGTCAATATTAACCGTCCGTTGTTCATATAATTTTTCC
Organism: Isoperla grammatica; assembly: GCA_945910005.1. NCBI lineage: Eukaryota > Metazoa > Arthropoda > Insecta > Plecoptera > Perlodidae > Isoperla > Isoperla grammatica. The sequence continues at coordinate 3,752,926 of OX246744.1, read as the reverse complement.
TTGTTAGGTCATAGCGAAAGAAAAAAATAGTGAAAGAAAAACTTGTCTTCTAAAATTTGAGTAACTTTATTTAAGAATTGTATATTAGTGTGTGTTTAATAAAACCTCTGTTATTTCAAAAGTACGTACAATTCAAAAAAGTTATGGCCGGGGTAGGTTGGGTATGAATAAGGCTTGTGTTAAAATATGTTATTTTAATTCAAATTGTTTAAGCACGAAACGGGAGTGCTGTATATGCAGCATATATTATTTTTCTAAATTAAAATTAATTTAATTCGACGTGTGTATTGACATATTAATTTTACTTCTTGAAAACAATATTATACAATTAACTTCTTCACATTGTGATGAAAAATTTATTAATTTATGTATGATTTGGAGAGGAAATATTTTGAAAACTAAATCTCTCAAAAAAAAGGTATTTTTTGTTTTTTTGTGACTAGATAAACGATTTCTCGTGCGTAGACGAACAGTGCAACCTATTGTTTAAAATAATTCTTAATTGCCCTCACAATTAACACACCTATCATTGTATAAATAAATATACCATCTAACCCAGTTGTATTTCAATACTCCGTGATATCAAATTCGATTCTAATCGCTTAAACGTTTAGTTAGGACATTTTTTATTATTCATATATAGAAACATTTGTTCTAATTCTAAGATCCCAACCCCTTCATCGATGGTCGACATTTCCGATAATGTATTTTTGGGGTTTGGGTTAACAAGCAAATCAAACGATTTGAAAGCAGGCGACCAACTTCCAGAAACATCTTCATATTGTTTATATATCACGTGTAACAACGGTGCTTATAACAGGGTAACCACTTTAAAATATCAATCATTTGTTACGTTTGAGATCAGTCATTCGTTCATGCTAAATCCTAAGGAATATCATTTTATTTTAATAAATATGGAAATATTACACAATGAATTACAATATAATTGACATTGATACAAATACACATACAATTATAATGTTAATGATTTATTCTTTCTTGTACCAGGGGGAACAAGTACAGACTGCATGTTAAAATAAAGACATGCACTTACTCTTTTCTGAACTGCTCCTTAAAAACTATTTAGCAATATGTTCTATGTCATTAACAACTACCCATAGTTTGCTTCAAACGATGTTCCTAACACCCTAGATTTATACAAGAAAGGCCCAACTACCTATCCATGCTTGCAAACTCCGTATGTTTATCAATCCATATACAAGAATACATTTAGTGAAATAATGTAGGACCTACACAACATCCTTGGCACACACCAAAGGCCTTTCTAGTATAGGACCAAGCACTGCTCCTTGGCACACACCGATAGCTCCTATGATAACGGTTAAATTCGTGGCTGTTTTGCGTTCTCTATTCGGCTACGGCCTTTCAATCTACTTTAGTCATAAGTGAGTGGTTAAGAAATGTAATTAGTGAAGATCTTAGGCCTAAGATTATGTAAGTACTGGAATAAAACATAATTATGTTTTATACTGTGTACGAATGCGGGTAAGGCCTACTGAAAGGAGAAAAACCAAAGTGTTACGTAAATGATTTATAAATATTTTCCTTTAAATGTTATAATATTATAATAAGACCAATATTGAATATCGACCCTTCCTTGGGGAAAGGCTGGTCCTTTTCCTCTTATTCATAAACGTGTATTTAAACTATGTAGATATAGTATTTGTAAAATTCGTAACTATAAGCTTTAGATTATTTATGTGTAGAGTAGTGTTCCGTTTTACTAAACAACTGTATAACTTTGTGTTTGTTCTCATTTTGCTACCTTAAAGTAGGTTACAATACTCCAAGAAGAGATTGTATATCCTATTTACCTGACGTGTAAGATTGTGTGACTTTGTGAAGTTACACACGAAAAAACCGTTTTGCTCATTTTGTACAGAAAATTTTAAAATATATGAATTGTAATTGACATGGAAGGAAATTGTTAACACATTGATCACGTAAATGTATTTTTAACACACTTTCATGCAATTTTCTCAGTTCTTTCTTATAGGGGCAATAATTCTAGTGATTGCTTTATCAATATTCTTATTCACTTGATCAACGACAATAACAAAGATCACTGAGAAATTTATTGTTTAAATTACTTTCGAATTCATGAGAAAATATATCTCAAAGCCGTTAACAAACCTACAAACGTAAGTTAGGTATAGTGGATGTTTGTAACGGTCACTTTCCCTAGGTATACATACCGAGTTATGTTTAACCATGGAGTTTAGAAGGACTTTCTAAAATCAATGGTTTAAATTCGTGGCTGTTTTGGCCATAAAATATCAACACGATGAAAATGTTTTAATATAGATATAAAATATTAATACAGAACTTGAAAATATCAATAGAAATAATCGTTTTCGCCAACTTGAGAGTTCATCAGAGTGAAATATTTTCTGAAAATTACAAAATTGTTCTATTTTTAATATTTTTCAAATGAAATACAAAGCCAAATTTAAACTTTAGACAGTCCTTTATCTACTAGTACAAGAATGAAAACAAATTAATTGAAATTAAAGACAAACAGCAGGTTATGAACAAAATAACAATAAAAATATATGAGGGGATAAGTTATACCGAAGGTTTTCACTGTAGGAATTCCAATTGCCTCCGATTCATAATAATTAATTGACTCTATCTCAAATAGTGTTACCATAAACCGATGTTGAGTGCTCGGTCATGTTCAAATGTGTTGTCAGTTACTCACAAGTAAATATTTCATCGTGATCAATGTTAACATTTTCAAAGAACACGGTTATGTTTAACTGCATAACAACCATAACTTGATACATTTGAATATATTACTATTTTATTTCAGAGCAAAATCTTCCCGATTTTTAACTAATAATAATGAATAAAAACATTTATAATAATAATAATACTTAGTGAAGGTTGTTCTCAAAATATTTGTATTAGCTTAGGCCGTTTTTACTTCATGGTGTGTTGTTAAAGTAAACCATGAAAAATGCTGCCAAAACGATTTTTGTTTTTAGAAACATTGATAATTAAAAAAAAGATCGAAAATGATCCCATTTTATCTAAAAGCATTAAATAAACTTTTCTTTGTTTGCTACCTCACACAGTACATTATAATTACTAAGCTATTTTAAATAATTAATATGAAACACAAAAAACGGCCATTGGCAATAACATTGAAATGATTACACAGATTAACAAAGGGGTTTGGCAATAAATAAAAGTCTTAATATAAATGTTTATCTTAATGTGATGGATGTTAAAACGTGTAATTGTGATCTACAATCAAATGGGTATACGATTTTAAGCTTAACTTATGCACCAATATTATTTCATGCTTTTCTTGCTGAGGTATATTTTTATTCGTGGCACATTTTTAATGTAGCTCAGTTATGTTGCTCATCATTCCAATTGACCTGGCTGTTAGGTGTTAGATTAATAGTTCTTAGCAAAGATAAACATGAGTGTTAATACCACCAAATATGTCATAATTTCATGTATACTTACACAATGTTTAAAGTAAAGATGTATATAGACATTTGTTCGAAACCAGTTCCACACATTATTCGGTTGCAATAAAAGAACCACAAGAAGGAATGTTTTCCGATCAGAATTATCTACAAAATATTGTGCTACATTTCTCAAATAATTATACAAAAGATGGGTGTATGTGTATAGTGGGTGAGGAAGGGGGAAGGTTGAATTGCTACTCGGAACTAAATTAAGAGAAAATACTACACTTTCACTTAATTTGGTCTCAATTAAGAGAGAATTAACAAAATTAAGAACAAAATTAAGAGGAAATACTACACTTTCATTTAATTTGATGCCTCAATTTTGTAGACATTTTTTGTACTGTATATTAATTTCAAAATGGATTTTGGTCCAGAAATTAGTAAAGTAATATAGCTTAAGGGGTTTAGCAGTCATTTATCATTGTGTCACACTTTTTTACTTTAAAATCTGACAGTTTTGTAGCATGTTTGTAATTGTAGATGATTCTGATCACTGAAAAGTGGGCCCTGGTTAGACAAAACGGTGCGTTTGAAGACAATAATTATTACAGCTTCTTGTATTATTCAGTGGGTATAGGTGTATTCTTTAAAATGATGTCTTTAAATCGGTCTCGAGCAAAGTTAATCGACAGATGTACATTTTATATTTCCATTTGAATTTTCTTGGTGTTTTTCCAGCTTCAAATTAATTATTGATCATCCAGCAACGCATTTTACAATTTCATTTTTCCTTTTGTATTTTTACATGCTACGTTTTGAAACGCAAGCAGAAACGCAAAGTTTAACCAACTCCAGCAATTATTAGTTAGTGAGTGTTTAATTTGTTTTTTTAATTTTGGAAAAAGAAAGAACGCATATTTTCAAACCTGCCAAATGAGAGAAACCTACCAGTAAATATATGTCTAACTTCAAATTTACTTTCAGAAATAGAATTGCTAGTTCTGAAGTGGCCATTTTCCTAACAAATCACTTAAGCTCTTGATTTTAAAGTTGTACCCTAAAAATTACCCTTTAAATGAGTTTGGTAAGTGGTCTTGAAGGACAGAGGGTAAAATCTCATCTCGTTTTAACAGTCAGTTCTGAATTCTCAAACCCCTAGCACTCTATGGCATAGAGGCATGAGGTAAAGATCTGTTTCAAACTGCATACTGTCATTTATATGCCTCACTGAACAGTATATTTTCAATGTACCTATTATTTACTGCATGAATCGATCTAAACATCTTATTCAATTACAAGTCGCTCAGTTTTAGTGTGTTTAACAGTACCTGTTAATTATTTTATCAAAGCAGTTTCAATCATTGAAAAGGTGAGTTGTAAAAACGTGTATGTTGATGTACATTCTACATTATATTGTCTGAATTAATCAAACCATGTAATGCCGTAATATAAACGGTGACCTTCAATATGATGTATTCGGTAATCAGTTCACATAATGCAAAGTGGTTGCTTAATTGTGTGTGTGTCAAAACGTTTGTTTACTATTAAGTGGCAATCGTTCCATTGTTGAAATGTTTAAGATGACGTTTGATTGAAATTCTTCTGGTCTCCAATATTAGTTTTTTATGACTATAAATAAAATGCAACACAAAAAAACTCTTTTGTATCGGTAACTATTTTTGAGGATTACAGTGAATTCAATAATTATTTTCGTAAACTTTTTAAACTTTCATATTTCGTGATAAGCATATTATTCCACGTCTAATCAATTCAGTTCCTATTATTCCAGACCTAAAGGTCAATAAACAAACAATTTACATCACATTAAACACAACAATCAATAGAATAACAACAAATAAAACAACAGACAACACAACAAACAAATAATTAATTAATTACACACTAAAAGATCATTTTCAAGATTGATCTAAAATCCCTAGACGGAGCTAATTACGGTCCTCTAAATCATCAATGACAAAAATGTACAACAATAACAACTAGTTTTCAAAATATGGTACGTGTGGTATGGTGTATTTTTTCATTGTAGTAATGTTGTGCATTGTTGTCAATGACGATTTAGGATACCATTATTAATTCCGTCTAAGGGTTCTAGATCAATTTTGTAAATCATTTATTCGAGACTTTAATTAAAGATTCAAAGATCAATTATCATCAGACAGTTTGTCTTCATTATGATGTTACATGAATACTCCATTTATATTTTTTGAATGGCCACCTACATAACCGTATAGTCCACTAGCAACACCAAAAGACAACAATGAAACAAATGAATTGAATCGATGGACAAACAACAAGCTGTCAAACAATAATTTCTTCTGATTTTGGAAAACAAAACAAAAAACAAACAAATACACATACAAAACTTTCACTTAGTCGTTGTCCATCATTAAAAGTTTTAAATGGCGAGCAGTTACTATTGCTACACTTGTTTTTGTGTGTATGATTGCAATTTTATTATTTTGACAGCTGATTGTTTGTCCATCAGTTCAATTCATTTGTTCCATTGTTGTAGTCCGGATGTGACGTCAGTTGCGGGTTCCCTATAAATGAGTTTGGTTAGTAGGGTAGTCTTGAATTTCAATTGGTTACATCCCATTTAATCTCTAGAGTCCACAAGCAGAAGACATAACCATGGCAACCGCGCATTTCAAATTGATTCGAAAAATATTAAAGCATCTATCTCTTCTCTATTGCAATATTCCCAAACCGGACTGTAATAACGGCAATCACAGTAATGCATTGAAGGTCCCTCATGTGAGTTGTGTACACTCGCTTCGTCATTACTATAGAGACCAAAACAATCCCAGCTATTCTTGGTATTCACGTGACGTCACTGACATTGTTGGCGGCCATACTCCCGTACACAAAGTCATGTTGTAGACAAACAAATGACCATATTATTAGCACTCAATAAATTCAAAGTTGTTCTGAATCGGCCTGGTTGATTCTGACATTTGTCCGCAGGTGTTCGCACTGTCCAATCACTGATTCATATGTTTCGTATTTGAAATATCGATCTTTGATTGGTTATCGTTCACTCGTCGATGGTGTTCGGAGCCTACAGGGTTGGTTTAGTCACTTTAAATTAAAGTCCCCCACTGCAAATCAGTTTTATTACTGAGTTGGTAGACTCTAAATGTGAATTTATTTATTGGATATAAAGATTTAGAGACAAGCTAACAAAATAGATAGCGCTGCTAAAGATCAGTTTACACACTTCCCTAAGATTTAATTTTCCTAGCTGTTTTACTTAGGATCGCTACCATTGGCCGGATTTATAAAACGTCGCCTCTCATTGGCTCGGCTAAGAATCTAATGTATAAGAGCTAACGTTGCTATGGTTTTCTTAAGGCTGGTCCACACAGATTTTTAAGACATACGATTTAAGGTTTAACACGTAGTCGTAAAGTTGGATCATAGGAAACACACGTACTGGCATTCACACAAAGTTTTAGTTTTAAGACGTTGTTTTCATTGTTGTTTTTAAAACAAAAAACCGTATGCATTATGTTTTTAAAATCTGTGTGGACCAGCCTTTAGATATTAAACCGTAGGAAAGTGTGTAAACGCCATAATGCTGTCGGCTCGATTTGATTTTGTTAAATCTTAACTCTTAAATAAATGCCAAAATCGACCTTAAACAACGTCTTTATCTGCACCGTTGATGATTTAACAATAAAACAAGAATGAACAACATAACTATACTCTCGTACAGACCTTAAGGAACATTCATGCACGCTGTTTTTACTAAAATCACCAGATTTCTGACGTTCTAATTCACACATTCGTAAACACAGTCTTCCACTTAGGAGAGTGCACAAGCTTTTCAAGGCCCGCGCGAGCTGTGTGTGAAATTTCCAGGTACCAACCCCACAGTCTTAAATTATTCTAAATGTACCTGTTTCGAATAGATGTTAGGATTACTAGAGGAGTAAAAAATTAATTTTTACTGTATTTGACTCGGTAAATAAATAAAATAAATAAATTCGTATTTATAGAGTCTACCCACTCAGTAACAAGACTGATTTTCAGTGGGGGACTTTCATTTAAAGCGACTAAACCAACCCTGTAGGCTCCGAACACCATCGACGAGTGAGCGATAACCAATCAAAGATCGATATTTCAAATATGAAACATATGAATCAGTGATTGGACAGTGCAAACACCTGCGGACAAATGTCAGAATCAACAAGGCCGATTCAGAACAACTTTGAATTTATTGAGTGCTTCGTTGGTAGGACGATTCCAAAGTCACCGTTTAGTTTGTAAGCATAAGACTAGTAACGTTCAGGCAACTTTATACCCAAATAAATATATAACACGACTGTTTGGGGGGGGAGAGAGAGGGGGGGGGAGAGGGGGGGGGTAAAGTATGATTGTCTTGCTTGTACATCCACTAAACCATCAGGTCTACAACGTACGGCCGGTGCTGGAGACAGGGGGAATTATTTATTAGAGACCAGAGAGCTACAAGGAAAGCTCATCGTAATTTAATCGGCACTTCAATGTTTTAATGTCTCCGGCATCCAATCGAATTAGCGTTTCGATCAATCGAAATGTTAGTCGACTTTATCGTCGTCGTCTGGATTCAGTGGTACAGTCACGGTATAAGGAATGCATCCAGTAGCGTATAAGGAACTCGCAACTGACGTCACATCCGGACTACAACAATGGAACAAATGAATCGAACTGATGGACAATCAGCTGAAAATAATAAAATTGCAACCATAGAAATAAAAATAAGTGTAGCAATAGTAACTGCTTGCCACTTAAAACTTTTAATGCTGGACAACGACTAAGTGAAAGTTTTGTATGTTTATTTGTTTGTATTTTGTTTTGTTTTCCAAAATCAGAAGAAATTATTATTTGACAGCTTGTTGTTTGTCCATCGATTCAATTCATTTGTTTCATTGTTATCTTTTGGTGTTGCTAGTGCCCTTTTGCTGCTTCCCTGCAATACTAGCGCGGCGAAGCGGTAACATGGTAGACATACGTTGTAAGGCCTATTTTACCATTATAAAAAAAACTACCTCTAGGTTGCAATGTACTATTTTATCAACTCTTTACGTACCACTATGATAGGCCCTCACCCAGTAGCGTACCGAGGAATATATTTCGAGGGGGGTGGGGGGGGGGGCTTATGCAGAGGAAGATACATCCACAAACTAAGTTTTCCACTTTAAACCATGGGGGAGGGGGCTATGCCCACCACTACTGCACCCCAGGCGATTTTTTTGTAAATACGTATTTTTCGGATTTAGAAATACATTTTTGTAGAAAACCGTTGAAATTTTTTGCACTGATGGTATAAATTTGACTTGATTAGAAGTAATTTGCCATTGTAGTATAATTGTTTCGTTCTATAAGTTACATTGACAAATTTGATGCCACAAATCTAGTGACTAATTACGCAGAAAGAACATAATTAAAACTGGGATTTCGGGCGGGGGGTCCACCCCCTGCCTTCTCGTGGATACGCCACTGCCCACAGCGCATAGGCATAGGAACTGCTTGCGTGTGTTGCACAACGATAGCTTGGAACAAGATTAGAATCATTTTCACAGAGAGAAATAATAATCTAAATGCAAGGAACTATCACATTGATTTATTATGTTTGCTAAATGTTTCAATTAACGTAAAACGAAGCCACTATTCACAAACAACGATGACAACGGAAAGGAATGCCAGAATGAAGGGGCTCGGTTGTTTGTTGACTGAGCGATTGTCATGCAGGTTGTAAACGGGGTAATGAATGTGGTAAACGCGCAGATGGAATGTTGAACAATTTCATTATCAAAATGGTTAAATGCTAATTAGTTTTGTGTGGTGTTATGTTGTGAACGTGAGGGTATCCATGCACAGTACAGTCGTTACATGAATCAACGCTTGAATCATGCTGGAGCCCCATCCCCCCTCCCCCCTCCCCCCCCCCCCCCGAAATCCCAGCTTTAATTATACTCTCCGAAGCAACGAAGCACTCAATAAATTCAAAGTTGTTCTGAATCGGCCTTGTTGATTCTGGCATTTGTCCGCAGGTGTTCGCACTGTCCAATCACTGATTCATATTTGAAATATCGATCTTTGATTGGTTATCGCTCACTCGTGGATGGTGTGGTGGAGCCTACAGGGTTGGTTTGCAGCTTTTATAATTAAAGTCCTTCACTGAAAATCAGTCTTGTTACTGAGTGGGTAGACTCTATAAATACGAAGTACATTCTTCATTCATTCTTCTAGTACATTCTTCATTAATTCTTCTAGTACATTCTTCATTCATTCTTCTAGTTGGCATGTGTTTATACGACCCTCTCCTGAGCCGCATGAGAAAGAATAAAAAACAACATAGCTACGAATCTGTTCATTTCGTTGCAACATCCTGCATGAAAAGATAAGGAAGTGAGGTCAGGTTGAGAATAGTTAGAGGGGGATAACTATACCAGCGTGCTTGCGACCCAATTTACATTTTATGCAAAGTTAGTTGGAGTATCTCTTGACATTTTACTAAACATTGAGTACAAATATAAAGCTTTCTAAAGGATTAATACGTGAACTCTGACCTTTGTGAATATTATAGAAATCTACGCTTTACTCGATTTTTAGTCAGATATTTCACTGGTATCAACTTGACCCTGTTTTCAAAATGTATCCTAATTTATGTAGAGATTAATGCAACCTTTATACACAAACGGTCTACCCCCACCATCCGGCCGCGCGGTGAGTGCAGCGGTGGCTTAGAATATACTTGTGTGTTTATATTTCTACTGTCAATATACGATATAAATGATATCAGAGAGTTTTAACACGTATATCCCCCGACAGGTTTACTAAAATGATTATTTATGCCGTTTTAAATCACAAAAATAGTGAACGAGACAATCAAGAGAGTTGATGTTGCTTTTCAGTAGTAATAGAGAAGCAATGTAAGAGAATTCACTGTTAAACTTCAATTAAACGCCAATTGAAACACTTCGACAATGAAATGAACTTCCTATCGGAAGTAAACACATTAAATTTTATATACCTACTTTATATTATTCAATTTTCTTTCGTATATTTTATTTTCTTGTTTGTTTTCAAGTGGTCTGCATTATATTAATCAGTTGACTCTGGTATAGCTCCCTGGAGCGTTTAGTGTTTTCAGTGGCTTGTTAATTGAAAAAGATTGTTTTTTTATGTGTCTAGAATCTCGATTCAGATAAGATTCAGTCTGATAGTGTTGTAGTTGATCGAGTACCATGTTTATAGAACTAAGAGCTTTGGAGATTTGATTGGTCACTTCCGCACGTGAAGACCAATGGCATGGATCTAAAATCCTAGACCCCAGTGTATAATTTGGCGACTCGAGGATGTTAGCATTTTGCAGGAACTTATTATTTTGTATTATTAGTTATACATAAAACTAACAAAACTTCGGACAACTTAACATCTCACTGTTGAAGATGCATTTCAATATTTATTAATGCAAACAAGTCACAAATTGTATTGAAATGCGAAAACTTCCTATAAAGATGATCATGTAATTTGTGTACATCTATTTTTAATTGCATTTAGTAATAATATTATATTTTGTATTTTATTTATTAATGTTGTTTATTTGTTATTATGTGCGTCGAAAGAGGTAATGTGTGAAATGTTGAATGGTGTCTGATATTGATGCTGAGGGTACATAAAAGATCAACAATATACCCTACTACAGATAACCATGATTACACACTTCGTGTAAAAAACGTTGTCTGTGGCCATACTCTTCCATCTACTCTAGAATATTAACTCAAGGTTTGAATTTAAAAATGTAAGAAACTGTGTCACAATGAATTGTTTTAAACCGTTGATACCCAACCTTGAAAACGGAATTAAATATTGTGTCCTTTAATAATTTAATTTCATCAACAAGACTATGTTTCTTGCTAAAGGAAGTGCTGCATTTTGAATTTTTTATAATATATTTTATTTTATTTCTATTCTATTTTAAAGCCGGATCAGATATGTATTAAATATTGCTTCCCTTTGTAAAGCACATTCCATGAATTTAATGTTTCTATAGTAAAGAATATAATATATCCTAAGATAGAGTTGTATTTATAATGTATGAAAAGTAAGTTCGTAAAAAAGAATATCATAATAATATATACATAAAATACATTTCAAATTATATTTTTACCCGTGTGTAAATCATTGACCGAATATAATCGGGACATATCACAACAGGTAAACATGACTCTCGAACCGACACCCCATCTGAGCCCTGGAGTTAGGTTTGTTGAGTCAGCCTCCAAGAATACCGTCAACGATCCAAGCAAGCGTTGACGGTATTCTTATAGATCTCATTGAATGATTGTGTTTGAGAAACAGATAAATATATGTGAAATATATGTGTATATTATATATATGTAAATGTTAAGGTCTCTTTGGGATAAACTATAACATTATTCTGTATAAAATGTTGTGTTTCATTTCTTATACCAAATCCTCTTCATCCTTTTTAATTATTTATACCAAAACCAAAATTTGTTCATGAATATTCTTCTCCAGAGAGAGAGAGAGAGAGAGTGGGAATGGTTTTACACGTGGATAACTGGACGTATATATAATAAAAGTAAGTATTACAATTTACAAGCCAAGAAGTCTTAAATCTAGTGGTACACATCAGTGACAGAAACAACAAACAAACAACAGACATAAACAGAAGAACAATCTAAAAGCAAATAATAATTAAAAGCAATATATTCATATGCAGTCCAGTCCGCATCCCGTTTCACTGTACCTCCCCCTTGCCTCTTCCTCCTTGCCCTCCTACTTGCCTCTTTCACTCGAAACACCCCCATAATCTTCATATTTCACCCACTCATCGTCTCGATTAACCAAGTTGCAAAAATACCTAGATTATACTGTCATCTCATGTGTGAATCTTTATTGTACGATCTTGTATACAACTAGTAGTAGCTTAGATGTTGATGAAGTGATATGAAGTACTGAGTAGGTATATACAGGGGTCAATTTGAGCCGGAAGGCAATCGGAACGCCTTTTCCGAAACCAGAACGCAGTTCCGATTCCTTTTCCGAAACCAGAACGCGCGTTCCGGTATTATTTCATAACGTAGGATAAACTCATGAATTAATTCGTATCTCTGAAAATTTCACAAATATATATTTTTATTTGTTGGTATGAATGCAAGTTATTCAAGTTTATGAATTACCCCTAGGTAGTCAAACCCAAATAGATAGGCAATAACCTTTTGACTGACCACTGACACTAAACAGATAACTAATTAATAATTACATATTATCTGTGTTCACAATGTATAAATGTGGGCGGGGTTGGTGCCAAATTATATTTGACAACAAAATATGCGTTCCGGTTCCTTTTCAATTACAAATGAAGCCCTGGGTATAGATCTTGGTCCGAGTAGTCCAGCCGAATAGTCCAGCCGAGTAGCCGAGTAGGTGAGTAGCCGACGAGTCGCCTCATCTCGCAATATCGCAATGCACAAGAATCTGTCTGTATTTCCCTGGGGTCGCTCGACGAATCTTCGAGAACGAGGTAAGACGATTTCCCGACCAATCACGCCCGCTATGATTGGCTGGCGACGCTTAGGGACTCCCCCCCCCCCCCCCTCCTCCCACCGCTATCTGTACATGCAACATACACGGAGCCAAGGCCGTATAGGGTGGCTCTCACTGACGTCGCTATTCAAATTTAACAAATAAGTATAATTTAGAATTTCAAAAGTAAACTTAAGTAATACAAAAATAAAAAAAATACCAGAGATACCAATTTTATTCAAAAACAGACTGGATTTTAAAGATCTAATACCCACATTACACGGTTCAATTCTTTCGTAAAACTTATTGAATACAAAGAAAAAAGCATCAATTAATAGAGCTATATTGTTGCAGTTTTTACCAAACTGTCTTTGATTCACTTTTGTTCTTGAATTAAATAAGTTTCACGAAAGTATTGAGCCGTGTTATGTCGGCATAAGGTTTTATGTGTTCTAACACAACAACCTTCAATTGTTTCTCCATGGCAACGTCAAAGTTTGATCACAAATGTGGCCGCCACGCGCAAAGATGTGACGTACGTGCAACCTATGAATAGTGGAGAGCAAGATATATTGTAATGTTCAGGGTGAAACTTGTGTTTTTTTCACATTTTTTTTAGTTTATGTTCGTGATTTATGCTATTTGATCCAAGACATGATGAAGCAATACTCATAACATTTTCTGTTTTGTGTTTGTACTGCTTGCAATCAGGTTAATGCTGAGGTTGCTATTGTGTCACCACCAATCTAGTGTCACAACTATAACATTTCAACTACTGACACTTGCATAATAATCATAATAATTGTTTGGTAATTATGCTGTGTCAGGGGTTGTGTGGGGGGTCCCAGGCTTGATGATTGTTGATGGTTGATAGCTTTGGGGCTTGGGTTTGTGTGGTGACCAACGTCATGTGGCGGGGAAAAGGCTAGAGAGAGGGGATAGCAGGAGGGGGGTATAAAAGATGGGCACATTGCTTAAACCGGGGTCGTAACATCTGAAGTGCACAAGGAGGTCCTGTGAGTCGGCGGTGAAGGACAGGAAGACGGTCTTACGTGAAAGCTACAAGGGAGCCGCAAGAGAGCTGTACAGCCGTCGACGAAGGGGTACCTCCGGAATGACAAGGTAGTGCACGAACGGGGTATAGGAACGTATGTAGTTGTATAAGCTAGTTAAACCTACACAGGGTCGCCACATCATTGTCCATTGGTTAAATTATCAGTAATCATTAAATAAATACGGTTCCTCATTGTTGTCTGAACCTAGTCTAATTAATTCACACCCTGAAATCCAGCTTCCTCAGGCATTGTACCGATCCCCTGTTGTACTATTTCACTAGAATTGAGAGTTGCGCCCCTGCAAGCTCTACCTGTGAATCCTGGTACACAACAAAGTTGGTAGAGGCGCCGTTTTTTTAAAACTTTGTTTTATTGTTCTTGCATGTCTGACGAAGTTGGTTTCAGTTTCATTGTTAAAGTTTCTTTTTAGTTTTAGTTTTATTTTTTTTGATTTCATTTATTTATTTATTTTTTCTCCTTGTTTGTTCGATTTGGCGAACCTGTGTAGCTTTATAGAGGCACGCTCTGTTGTGTAATTGTTGTAAACGATATCAGCTGAGGCAGTGATTATTCGTTGTGCATTCCTATACAGAGGTAGTGTTACACGTTGCTCTCTTCGTTGTTTTTTTTTCTCTGGCTGTACGTGTTTACTCGTGGGTCGGTCTATGTGTAACATTCCCGACGATCGAACTCTCCGCCGGCTGTTACGAGATTTAGGTGAACCTCACCCCGGGGATAATCTTTCTGAACGGGAAAGATTGCTTGAGTGGTGTCACCGGCGTGAGTTAGCGGAGCAGGCTTTGTTAGACGCCGGATTAGATCGTGAGTGTTATTTGGCTCCTCTCCCCGAGGACGAAGATCGTGTTCCATTGCAGGAGCCCGTTGAAGCGGTTTTACCACGAGACACGATGACAGCAGCAATGCCTTTTTCAATGGCGCCCATGACACCTTTCCTTCCTGGGGTAGATGATGCAGAGCGTTGGGTGTCGGTGTTCGAACGTATGGCGGCAGCTCACTCACTACCCCAGGATCGTTGGGTATTGGTGTTCCCATGTTTGTTACGTGGGCGTCAGTTGTCCTGGTTTGAGACGTTGGAGCGCCGACGGTTGGCGTTGGTGGCTGGAGACCCTCCACAGCCGTCGCCGCTGACATGGGGGCCCTTGCGAGATCTCTTTGTCAAAACTTGGGGGCAGCAGAGTGCATCACGCCATGACAAAACGGGGGCACTGGCCCAGTTGTTCCAGCTTGATGGGGAGCCCGTGACGGCGTATGTTTTTGACAAATTGGCGTTGTGTGATCGGGTTGATATAAACATGTCCAACGCAGAGCGCGTGGATTGGGTTGTCGGTGGCTTGCGCGCCGACATGGCCGAAGGAATTGTTGGGTTAACGTTTCCTGACGTAGATAGCTTGCTGCTCCGTCTTTGTGAGGTGGAGAGAATCCGTAGTCGCGCTAATAAGGGTGCAGGGTCTGCAAGCTGGGGGGTTCCTGTGAACCCTGTGCTGGCGTCCCGGGACTCCGAAATGTCCGTGCTCATGCGGATGGTGCGGGATATAGACCGGGATGTCAAGTCCCTGCGGGATCGGGTAGACCAGGGGGCCCAGGCAGCGACTCCCGACACGGCAACTCCACAGGCGGCGACTCCTCAGACAGCGAAGCCCCAGGCGGCGAGCAACACCGGGGCGCCTGCCGAGGGGTTGCAGGACTTGTTGAAAGCCTTCGCAGCAGAGGTCCGGGCACAGGGGCAGCATTCACAACCCGGGAATCCAGCATCAAACAAAGCTCAGGCGAAGGGTGGACGGCCTAATCTGCGAGGGGTTAATGGTTCCCCCATTTGTTATTTTTGTAATCGGTCGGGCCACATCCAGCGTGATTGTACGGACATGAGAACGGCTCGAGAGCAGGCTCGGCGGAGGGCGGATGAGGAACAGGGCTCTGGAAGTTCGTCTTCAGGAATATGTGCGTCTTTGCACATTTTCGTACAACGTTTCAATCCAAGCAACGACGAAACGAACCCCTTTCTATCTCGTGTATGGTCGTGAGCCTACCCTTCCGATGGATGCGGGGCTTCAGCCCGATTTGCAGGTTGGGGAGGAAAGTGAGGCACGATTGCAGAGGCTGCGAGATGCGCGTGAAGCCACGCTTGAGGTGATTCGTACCGAGCAGGCGAAGCAGAAGTCGGGTTATGACCAGGGTCGGAGACACGTGACTTATGAAGTTGGCCAATTTGTCAAGGTGTTTTTTCCTCTACGCAAGGTTGGGCTGGTCGAGAAGTTTATGCATCGATGGTTGGGTCCGTTTCAGATTCTTGAGAAACTGTCTGATTTGAATTACCGCATAAAATTAAAGCTCAACAATAAATGGGTAGAGGAGACAGTGCATGTGTCACGGCTTAAGCCCTGGTATGACCCGGAAGAATGGCGGTTTCCTTGGCCGGATTAAAGCCGATGTAGGCGATAGGTCGTTTAGGTGACAATTGGTCGCGAGAAACGACACTGTTCTTTGAATTTTGTGATTATCCTAATTGAGGATAGTTTTGTGTTTTTCTTTGTTTTGTGGTATAACTGGTGTGTGATTGTGATTATACCTGCAGGTGAGTGATGTGTTTTGCGGTTCATGGGTGTCGCGATTGTCCTCGTTGCAGTGATGATTTCAGACATTTTTCCTAGGGGGGGCTGATAAAAATCTGGGGTGTTGCTAAATTAGTAACTCATTTTATGGCTTTTTTTTGACGCCGTGACAAAAGGCAGGGGTGGAGGGGGTTACGGTCTCTGTTGATGCCATCCTTTCAGTTTTCGAATATGAGGTGATTCCTATTTGCCATTCTTACCTTTACCTAATAGAAAAAAAAATGTTGGACCATTTATGTAGATGAGTTTTTCGTGGAAATCGATTTATTTCCTAGTCCTATATGAGGTGTAAAAATATACCTCATTTTCTTGTATTTAGCATTTTTTTTTTTTTGCAAATTTACATTACTTCATGTGATTTTTTCAATCTGCTAGGGGGGGCATTTACAACTGCCGGGGGGGGCTCTCCCCCGGGATATGCCTGAAATCATCACTGCCTCGTTGGAGGGAAGTGACGGCTAGTGTGTCTTCTTTGTAATCGTGTCGTCACGCTTAGCCTCGTTGCGTGGTAAGGCGGTTTTCTCATGGCTGTATTGGTGCATGTATTTCTTGTGTGTTTTCTTTTTCTTTTTGCGTGTTTGTCTATTTGTTTCTTTATAGTTGTTTCTTTGTGTTATTGCTGATACGTGGATTTGGCTGTATGCGCAATCACGTGGCGTTATTATAACATATTTTGTTGAGTTGTTTCGAATATGAGCTTCGAAGCAGAATAGTATTGTTACGCAAGTATGTTGCTCAGTGCTGTCTGTGATTATGAATTGCTGAGTTGCTGATTATGAAGTCCCCTTTCATGGTAGGTACAGGGGGGTGCCAAATATTTTGACTGCCCTGGTAGCTCGGATTTCGTGAGCTCGGGCGGGTTGGTCGCTACAGCGACCAGGTGTCATTATCTCTTTAATTTATTGAGGTAATTTAATACGGCAGGCGGGACCACAGGAGGTTCATTTTGGCCTCGTGGGGTGTTCTTGTTGTTTTAGGGGTGGCTAGTGCTCGGTTGGGACTGTGTAACATTGTCTTGGTTCGAGGCCCGACGCGAGCTTAGTCATGCCGCGCGCGGACGCTGGCCCGCTGGCTGATGATGCGACTGCAATGTAGCCAGGTCCGCGCGTTGTCGGCATTTATGCCGACTCGGAAACTGTATACCCTGTGCACGGTTAGATCTGGTATTGCTATCTGTTGTGTTTGACGTTGGTTTTCGTTGGACTCGACTTTCGTAAGTGTGATTTATTTCTGTCGGAATGTCCATAGTGGGTTAGGCTATATCTAAGTTATGTTCGCGTTATAGTCTTCAACTACATTGTTGGGATTGTTGGAATCCCAGTCGTTTTTTTTCTTCTAAAAAACTAGGTTTATTTTTACACTGTGTATTGACTTTAGGTTTAGGTTTAGGCTAATTTAGCTTTAGGTTTGTTGGACATTTCGGAGTTTGCCACACTTGATCGAGGCCTCGATCAAGTGTATAGTAAATTTGATTGCTTAACAAGGTTGAGTTTGCGGATTCCGACGTTGACGCAATTTGATAATTGCAATATGCAGTGCGCAAAATGCGCAATATATATAATAATAGTGCGGGCGCAATATGCCAATGTGACCCAATTTTTGGACGGGTCGTGGGTTCACCGGATCCCT
Source organism: Isoperla grammatica (assembly GCA_945910005.1). Lineage (NCBI taxonomy): Eukaryota > Metazoa > Arthropoda > Insecta > Plecoptera > Perlodidae > Isoperla > Isoperla grammatica. The sequence continues at coordinate 3,734,605 of OX246744.1, read as the reverse complement.
CACCTCAACATCTCTGTTCCGGGGAAGTTAGGACGTTTGGATATTGAAGGAAACCGGACTTTGGGATGGGAGCGTCTGGATATTGTTAGCCTGCACGGTACGGTAATAGGGGTGGTGAATTGGATAGTGGTCGTTCTGGTAGCGGTCATTGTGACCCGCAACCCCTATCTCTTGGGCCTGTGTGCTGCGCGTCTCGTTCAGGCTTTCACCGTTGGTACGGCTGAGGTGGAATTCATTGAAGTGGTGTCCGGGGTACTGTTAGGTACCATTTTTGTGTTTATTGTGTGGGCGAGTGTTCAAGCGTGTTGTTCTTGTCGGCGACGACGGCGGGGTGCAGTGGTGTCCAGGGACATTAAGTTGATTTCCCGTCCGTTAAATGTACTGGCTGATTCGGTTACTAGTATAGATGTTGACGACTACAGTGGTAGTACCGGATCAGGGAGCTATGCTCCATTGGGGATCGTCCCGGGGGACATCAGTGCTGCGGAGCAATCTCTACCGTTGGGGGGGTTGATTACCCTTCAGGGGGCTCCCGGATCATCCCCGGATGGCTTGGAGGTCTCACGGAACGGTGCGTTGCCAGGTACGGGAGATTGTGGCCCTCCGCCTGTTCCGGACTGGGATCCCACCCTGGCAGGGGGTGCGGTTTATTTGGTACCCTCTCCACGCCGGGAGGTGTATTACAACACGTGAGAACGGGTTTAAATTTGTTTTGTTCGGGGAGAAATTTAGTGTCGGTTGTATGTTTTTTTACTATGACTGTGTTACAGTCATCATGTTTTTCTAGTCCTATGTTTAGTAGTGGGGAAGACGCGGGCTGGGGATGCGATACTGTTGTTTTGTTTCTGTTTGCAGTTTGTTTATCATCCCCTGTCCGTGTCTTGGCCGACGATCTGTTGACCTGGGTGGTTGGGACTACCGTCAGCGGATCGCCGGGTTGGAGAGCTTCGGGTCGAGGAATTGTTCGATGCCGGAGTCGACTTGTCAAGAGGGACCGTATGTTTTTTTTTAAAACGGACAAGACTTGTATTGTATTTTGAATTATAACTTTTGTAAACGCCCCATGATTTTTGAATTGTGAATTGATAAACTTAATGTGGATGGTGGCGTATTTTTTCTATTGTTGTTAATGTTTTTATTTTGAATTTTTATAATTTGTATTGAATTTTTTACTTGTATCAATGGCAATGGTGTGAGGGTCTTGCGGAGGGGAAATTGGTTTGTTGTTCTTATGCTCGACTTAGGTCACTGTTTTCTCTCTCTGGTTAGCGATAAATCACGGCTCCAGCGTGGGCGCTGGATGTTAAAGGGGGGGATGTAATGTTCAGGGTGAAACTTGTGTTTTTTTCACATTTTTTTTAGTTTATGTTCGTGATTTATGCTATTTGATCCAAGACATGATGAAGCAATACTCATAACATTTTCTGTTTTGTGTTTGTACTGCTTGCAATCAGGTTAATGCTGAGGTTGCTATTGTGTCACCACCAATCTAGTGTCACAACTATAACATTTCAACTACTGACACTTGCATAATAATCATAATAATTGTTTGGTAATTATGCTGTGTCAGGGGTTGTGTGGGGGGTCCCAGGCTTGATGATTGTTGATGGTTGATAGCTTTGGGGCTTGGGTTTGTGTGGTGACCAACGTCATGTGGCGGGGAAAAGGCTAGAGAGAGGGGATAGCAGGAGGGGGGTATAAAAGATGGGCACATTGCTTAAACCGGGGTCGTAACATCTGAAGTGCACAAGGAGGTCCTGTGAGTCGGCGGTGAAGGACAGGAAGACGGTCTTACGTGAAAGCTACAAGGGAGCCGCAAGAGAGCTGTACAGCCGTCGACGAAGGGGTACCTCCGGAATGACAAGGTAGTGCACGAACGGGGTATAGGAACGTATGTAGTTGTATAAGCTAGTTAAACCTACACAGGGTCGCCACATCATTGTCCATTGGTTAAATTATCAGTAATCATTAAATAAATACGGTTCCTCATTGTTGTCTGAACCTAGTCTAATTAATTCACACCCTGAAATCCAGCTTCCTCAGGCATTGTACCGATCCCCTGTTGTACTATTTCACTATTGAGAGTTGCGCCCCTGCAAGCTCTACCTGTGAATCCTGGTACACAACAATATGTTGACATTTGAGTTATACTGAGGATACAAATATCCCGTTTTAACACCATGTGGCCGCTATGTGTCTTATGTGAATACACCCTATTTTTAAGGACTATCTCTTAAACAATTAAAAATCATGGTTGCATACAGAGATAAATAAAATAATACACAGAAAAATAATACACAGACCATTACTTTCTTTCATGTATAGTTTTCCTTGACCGTTTCAGTGAATAAGAATGTAACTTGTATTTATTTGCAATAAAATACATAATTTTACACACACAAAATGTGTATATATATATATAAATGGAAACAGTTAAAAAGAACTTTCAATAGAAGTAGTTGTTGTACTTTACTTTACTTCACTTTTATTGTAATTAAGGCCAGTGTAGGACACAATGCCCTCTTTAGCCTGATGAGTGATGATTGATGAATGATAATGAGGAAGGAAGGAGGGGAAGCCTGGTACCGGCACGTAGCCTACTCCTGTCAAAAAGTACCAAGGGGACCATCGGCTTTACGTCCCGTCCGAAAGGACGGTGTAATAAGTAGTATTAGAGTATTGTGCTTAATATACTGAGAGTACCCCTCTGCCTTAACATGTGTCAGTCATCATGTGTTATTCATTTGTTTTTTAAAACTGCATAAAGTCCCATTCACAGACCCGTTCTCCATTTACAGGTCTCTTTTTATGCATATCTTTGAAAACAAAGTTGGAATGGTCTCCTAACTGAAAGTGTTGTCTGTAGGTACAGCATCGCATCTCAACAATATCTCCACTACGAAGCCGAGGCGTCTATTGCCAGGAGCAAAGCCTGTGATCCCGTTATTCCCCATCCAGGAAGATGGCAGATGGGTCCCGCGGGAAGACATTCGAAAACCGCACAAAAGTGATAGTAAACATCCACATAAGCTCCCCCCCCCCTCCCCCCCCCCCCCCCCTCAATACCGCCCGACAAAACCATCCCGTAAAGAATTCAATTTTCGAGATGTACAATAAATTGAAAGTTTTTCTTTTTTTTTTGAAGAACTCTTTTTATTTCGTACAGAAGGGCAGCTTGTCTTTTTGCTTGTGCTGTAGTAACTTATTTATTTATCAACACCTATTGTCTATCTTAGTTTGTTATAAAACTGATTCACAATGAAGGAAGTAAATATAGCTACGCAATTAATAATGGAAAATTCATGAAATAGCCAGAATAAAAAAACTACTACTTTACTATTGAAAAAAGAACATGAACGATAATAATGAATTGAGGAAAAAATTGCATTATGAATTTAAATGTAAGAAAATATATATTATAATATAACAGAAATAAAGAGAAGTGCGGATGGAAAGTAGGGATGTTACTTCGCGCAAAATAGAGCAAATGGAACAAAAAGGGTTGAAGGGGAGGGAGGGAGTGTGCTAATTTGAAAGCAGAGGGAAAGGATTACTTTTGTTCTTTTGTGTGAACTGGCATTAACCTTACGTTGAGTTTACATCAACTCATATTTGCATTGCTCGCTCGTCTTTTGCGTTTATTCCTGCTTAGAAGTTTCGTGGTTCGATTCCGGTTCGGTCTGGGGTTATTTCACTTTAAAGATATCTCGTTTTCTGTTATGTCCGTGCATTTCCCATTCAATTGACTGGTGCGAAATACGAAGATATGTATTAATAGAAAACACACGTGTATTATTTAATGCAGAACTTCAGATTAGGTTAATAAATAATCAATCATGCTCGTCATTATTTAAGAAATCATACTTTTATTCAAAGTATTTAGTTTAGATAATAAGCTGGGGTTGTTTCGTTATATTTTTGTTTGCTTTGATGTTGCTTTGAGTATTGTATGTACGTTCATATATGTATGATTTCTATATGTGTGCATGATTTGTGTGTATTTCTCCCTTCCTCTTTCATTTAGAAAAATTAACCCGTAAATGAACAGACCAAAAGGAGTTAAAATAATTGGCTGCGTTTTAAACTGTTTACACGATTCGGTCGATTTTAACATAATATATATAATATAGTTTAAATACAGCGACTGTTAAAATATCCAGCTGTGATAAAAGTAGACGACATAGGCCTACTTGTCTCTGGCCAGCGTTATTATAACATATATTCAGTTTTACTTTTAAGTTTCAGATTATTCCCTATGCCTTATTTTAAACTAGATTTGTGTGCCCCGATAAGATTCTAAAATAATAAAATGTTTTGAAATTAATTGAATTGCCCGCGTCTGCCAAAATATACTGGCCGAATGTACACATAAGGGTTCACAGGTTCACCCTTCACAGAATTCAAAAAGAAGAAGATTACAAAGATGGCCGGCGTTTTTTGGCTCCTCTAAAGTACCGGTAAGTGACTTCAATATTTTGTATTTCTGGCTTTATTACTGATCAATTTGATCAAAATTGAACATTAATTTGTAAATCTTGAATCTAGGTTTACCTCTGAAGAGTACTTGTGCGTTGAAATGACGTCAAAAGACCGGACTGGCCAACATTCTCACCGACTGCATCCGGCCTGGGCTCCACCCTACCCCTACGGCAACAGGTGAGCTTCACGCTTTAATTTCATTTAATTTCCTTAAGCAGTTTAAATAATAGCTGATCATCTAAATAACGTCATACATTAACAATATTTTAAGTTATATAGCCTATATATTTTGGTGTAATTTAGTTGACGCTCAGTTCTAGGACCTATAGGCCCTAGGCCTAGCTAGGCTAGGCCTGTGGTTGAAGGCGTGGCCCTAGGCCTAGGGCCTAGACCTACGCATCTCTTAAAAAGTGTAGTTGTAGACGCGGTACAGCCTAAGCCAGGCGAAAATATATTTGCTTTGATGTGTGTGCTGTTTAAACTATTATAGTCGTTCAGCTGTGCACTTAATAATAATTCTAAGGGCCTAGCCTAGTTGAGCATTGAGCACAGGTGTGTCTGATAGTCTCTTGACCATTGATGTCCTCTGTTGACAGGTGGAGGATGCAGTCCCCAGCGAAAAGTAAGATCCATGACCTGATGCTGTCTTAGCCCTGGTCATGAATAAACCCCACGAAGACGACTAGGCCTAGGTCTAGACCGAGAACAGAGCCCTGCGGTTCATCTTCTCTGCAACGACACGCGACATATGGACTTGAACTTTCAAGCTGGTAGGTCTATTGACATAGATGCTGTAGCCTATATATACTGATTAGGGCTTTGATACGAGACACATTTATGCTATCAGCGTATTCCACTGTGTCATGTAAATCTGTTTGTTCAATTGCTTTCATTTTTGACTGGTACCTAGCCAATGTAAAATGTTCTGCTTTTCTTATTAAAAATAGGCCTAAGGTTTGAAAGTATTTGAAGGTTTTAACTTAAGCAATACAGTTACCAGACAATGGCAGACATATTCTATCTTGTCCTGCTAAATTCAACTTATCCGAAGCAGTGTTAATAAAAGTTTCTGTAGGCTACCTACTAACCTTGATTTATATATGTTGGCAAGTATAGCCTATCATGTTTCCTTTTGTTTCAGAAGCATCGAGATTTCCTTATACCCTAGACATACAAGACATCAAGAAGCCAAGATTGTTAGGTTTTGTGCGATAAATTCAGATATTTTTCTTTACTTTCACATGTTTCATTGACATCAAGACCAAACAACTCAAGAACTGTGGCAGAAATGCACTGATAATATTCTTCTGATCCACGTTAATTGAAATTTGTATATTGTATGTGAATAATAGGGTAGTGTTTGAAACATAATATTTCATAGGGCTAATCATCGACATCAAGACTAAGATCAGTGTTTTATAAAGCCTGAAAGAACATTTAAAACTATTTAAAAGTTAAAGCATAATTCCTCAAGAACTGTGGCAAAAATGGACTGATAATAATAATATTCTTGTGATCCAAATGAATTCAAAGTTTGTGATCTTGAATGTTATGTTCGGATGTTTGTATTTTCTTTACAGGATTACTGACAGAAGCAGCGGGGGAAAACGGTGAGTTAGTTTTGAGTTTCTAGGCCTAATTAGTATTAACAACAGGTCTTCCAACCAGTATCATGAATTAAAAATTGCCATTTTATAAATATTCTTCAAAATAGTGCATTCTACGAAATTTATATCATCATTGCAAGTTATTCTTACATTTTTAAAACTCGTAAATATAGGCTAGGGTGTCCTTATAGCCATGTGTCACATTTCAGGACAACGAGCATCGACATCGACTTCAGTCAACTCTGCTTACGCTCGAGACTGCGAGCATCGACGTCGACTGCCGACGTTGGACATAGACTGAGGAAATGTTGTGTGTGAGCCGGTCGTGGAACCACGTCATATTATTTGGGCTTGTAAAGACCTGACTGATCTCATTCCATTATCGCATACTTGCTAGGATAATGGAGTGGGTTAGGCAACTTTTAACTTTGTGAAATTGTCAATACTGAAAACAGGTATTTAGTAATATGTTAGCTGCAATGTTTTCTATCTTTATAGGACAATAATAATAACAACCTTTATTTTGTCTCTGCAGCCAAAGCGGTTGCCATAAGACACAGAATAACATACAATAACTTATATCAAAACAAAAATTGAAACAAATTACACTTAATACAATTTAGTATGTATAAACTAAACAAAATTACAAATACAAATGGTGCCTAAATATAAAAGTAGACCACCGTAATATGCACAGAACTATGTTCTTCTTGAAGAAAGAGTAGTTAGTTTAAAGTTAAAAACCAATAATTTATTTTTGCACCAGAGGTGTTCATTTAACACGGTAGACCTCAACTCTGATCGTACAAACTTTTATCAAAGATTTTATTTCATCATTTCATGACTTACAATGTTCAGTTGTGATTGTTCATATCGAGTCAAGTGCCAAGGTTAGCCTACGCAATCAATAATTTATTGTTGCACCAGAGATGTTCACTTAACAGGGTAGGCCTAGATCTCAACTCTGACCGTAGGCCTACAAACTTGTATCTAAGCTTTTATTTCATCATTTCATGACTTAACAATGTTCACTTGTGATTGTTCATATCGAGTCAAGCGCCAAGGTTAGCCTATGCCTGTTTCAAGTCAGTGATTGATGGTTTCATGAGTTCAGAGTTATGTAGAGTACACAGGCTACTCCACAGTTCATAAGAGAGTAATACTACTTGTTTTTAAAACCCTTAAATCTTATTTTGTAAATATTAAGTGGACTTTTTTCCTTCTATTTAAGACATCTAGAGATATTTTGAATAGTACTATTTTCTCGAAGAACAGAATCATGAAAGTGTTTAAAACTTATTTAAATACTAATACTGATTGTATTTTCATGTTTGTTTTGATGAATGGGATGTCGGTATTAGTACCGCATACATTCTACGGCTTAAGTAGATCAAGGTTAGCGAAGATATTTTCTTTACGACACCTTTTCATCGAATCTCGAGGGTATCTGGTTATGCGAACCAACAATTACATCATCTGCCTGTTGAGGGGACTCAGGATTGCTGTAGCCCAGCAACCGGGAGGAGCTAGAGTACTGGTAGAGTGATTTATTCACCACATGTATGATATGTTAACCCATTCAGACACTTTCACCGATTCTGTTCGTGAGACTTAATAGGGGTGATAAACCTATGAAGGGCCGTGTCATTCAACCATATTATTTAGCATGAAGATGTCCACTTTGGTGACTTACATTGACTTTACATCAGCATTTGACTTGGTGGACTGCAATAAACTACTAATAAAATGACCAATCTTGAAGTACCAGAGAACATAGTTGGATGGACAACTTGGAATGTTTCTAGGCCAACGATTTGTCAGAGTAAGGTATAACAACAAGAGGTCTCAATATAGACATACTAACCAATACCAGACCAGACTGACCAACATCCGGCGTTTGCAACGTAGGAGATGCATGGCAACTGGCAGCCTAGATGAAAAGTTGCTTTGGTTGGATGAGGAGACGTGGAAGAGGGTACCAAATGAGAAGCTGAAAACTCAAAAGACTTGCATAACAGCTGCAGAAGAGATTAAAAGAGATCTGGTAGGAACTACAATCATAAGTACTAGAATGGAATTACCAAAGCCTAACATCAGAGTGGCCATGCTGGATGTTCCTCATGTATTGACAGTGGATGGGTTGGAGAGGAAGAAGAGTAAATACAACAAACAGGAGTTAAAAAGATGTACAACTGAATATACAGTATTCAAAAGCAATACTCGGAAGAGGAATGGCTGCATGTACACACGGATGGGTCCGCCTCGCCTGGGGAAGGCATGGCGGGGGCTGGTGTGTATTGTAAAAGGTTTGAACACTCACGGGCAGCAGGAAAAAATGCAAGCAATTACGATGGTGAATTGAAAGCCATAAAGTTGGAATTGGAGAGGGTAAGTGAATATCCGGATAAGAAAATAGTGATAATGTCGGACTCAAAAGCGGCAGTTCAGGCCATTGCTAGTAAAGAGAAAGTGGACTATGAGGTGAAAGAATGCAAGATACTGCTGTTAAGGCTATATTATGATGCCAGGGAGGTAGTGCTGCAATGGATCCCAGCACATTGTGAAGTGTATGGTAATGAGAAGGCAGATTATCTGGCAAAGAGAGGCAGCAAAATGCCCCAAGTAGTCGAGAAGCTGTCAGACTCGCATTCATCAGTAAAGGCACATCTTAACGCAGCTACCAAGAGAAGAGTTCAAAAAGAATGGATTGATAAAGGGAAAGGTAAAGCATGGCAAAAGATAACTACTGGATATATCGAGCAGTATGGTAATAGACGAACAGCTACTGCACATACACTTCAAACAGGACACGATCTGCTTGGAAAGCACCTATATCGGATAGGAACCATCAGCAGCAGTATGTGCAGTCTATGTGGGAGGGAGGAACAGAACAGAGAGCATCTGATGAGATGTCCAAGTCTTAAAGACGAAGTAGATGCCCTTCCACCTGGCATGAGCTATGACTGAAGAAAAGGAAGCCTGTCTCAACTGGAAAACCAGGAAATGTATGATGGCCCAGTAAGCCAAAAATGCAGGCATAGGAAAAGAAGAAGTTTAATGAATTAACACCCTCTATTGATTAACACGTGTAGGCCGGCCCTATCATTAATTTCAAATTTTCATCATTTTGAAGTCTAGACGTTGGAGGAATGCCAAAAATAATATTGTTAAAATTTCTTCATGATAATATATGGTGTATCTTCAGATAGTCTAATATGGTAGATGTCTAGATGACATTTGAATTACATACTGTAAAGGTTAAAATAACCCTCGAATGGACAAAATGCCGGATGGCATGGATTGGAGGGGACAGGAGTCCTATCTCTACTGGCTGACCAGATAATATATGATGACATGAGATGTCAATTGTGGGTGTAAGAAAAGAAGAAGAAGAGAAGACAACGCTGTCCTAGCATAGAGGTGTACGTTCTAGTACATCTGTAGTCCCCCGCTAATTCAAACTTGGTTAATTCTAATTTATTTTTATTCAAACTCCTATTCAAAATGTTGTGGCTGAAATTAGGTATTTTAGGATCCCTTCTATTGAACAAAATTGTAGCTTTGTTTAAAGAATATTTTTACTCTAATCTTAATCCACGCTTACAAATCTAAATCTATTGCTCTTTTGTGAACTGTGTTGTGTAGCCTAGTGTTATCTACATTAGTTGGTGGTGGGTATGCCAGAGGTGCAATACGGATACACATTCTAGGGCTGCTGTGAGTGGAGTACAATACTACACAAGTAAAGCTAAAGCAGTATGGAAACCGGACTAGTCTGTCAGCTTCTTGCATTGCATATCAAACAGTTATGTATTGGACAGTATATTATAAAATGTACTCTAAATTGTCTTCCTTTTTTAGTCAGTTTTATAACAAGATAGGATGGACAAAATAAATAAAATATCTTGGAAGATATCTCTTTTCAAGATAGGGCATTTCTCCTGGAATGTTCTGTTTGTTACTAAAGAATTGAAGTTTCTTTGATTTCTAAAATAAGCCTTGACCAGTTTTATTCAGTATTTTCTATTTTTGTATGAGAGGAAAGTAAATTTTGTTCAGATTTGGGATAGTTGCCTTACCTGCAACAGGAAAATCAATATTAATATTTGTTCATTCCCATTGAATTATGTAGTTGGAAAACAAAGAACTACTGCTAACTTCATTAGTTTGGTCAATGGTATTGATCATTGCACACTTTATTTAAAAGTGAATATTATGCTTTAAAAGTTAAACCTTATTTATAAAGTGATAATTAATAATTATACACAGTCCTTATAACCATACATAGTCTTTGCATTCTGGATAGGTATATCCTATCTTAAAATTAGTTTTTATAGTAAATAGCTTTATCTAAATAATTACTAAATGAACTTTGGTCGCTTGTTTCCATACTGTTTTAGTAGGAACGTCAACCTCGTTCCTCAAGTTTTGGATGGATTACAAAAGTTCACTTACCTACTCTTGTTATGTTTTGTACCGGTATTGTTCACGTGATGTGCTAGGCCACAGCACATGTGTGGGCTGAACTAGATAAGCTCTCAGTATCTATCAATTACCTTATCTCAGGATTACAAGTCTACTGTTTAGTATTGAGTGAACGTTTATTTGTTTTAGACTTTAAAATAATATTTAGTGAAATGAAAGTAAATGAAACCTTTAAGCTATTCTTCTTATACACATGATTAATTTGGTAGGTACTGTATTCACTGGTACCTACCTACCTACAAGGCTGTGTTAAGGAATATAATAATTTAATTAGCTACCTAGTGTCAAATACAGGTGTAGACATAATTTCAAGTCTACAAGAAAATCCTGTCTTGACGGATGAGTAAAGGCATTTTGTATAGTACGGTACGCTATGAAGTGTTTCAGTTTTCAATGTTCACTACTTAAAATAGGCAAAACATTTCTTGATTTTGTACTCCATCCAAGAACTTGTTATCACTCTAAGTCCACAATACATTTACACAGTGAACTATGTACGTGAACAGCATCATTCATGTGCAAGGGTGTCGTATCGACCAGCTGAGAAGCAAGGCAAGGCTCCGGTCGGTCTGTAAGGGTGCGAAGCAGACGTAGCTTCTTGGGGGAGACGCGGAGATCAACGTCGTACAAAATAATCCGAGATCCTTGAAAATGTTCTCATTTAAGCAAGAGGTACTGATTTACTGCAAACAAAAGCCGTATTTTGCTCAACCTTATCTATTCGTGAATTTTTTATTTTAGCTGTGTAAAGTAACTATTATTCACTTGTGCCAGAAACACGCGGATACCTTGCCGGCTTACATTCTGTAGTATTACGCACGGATCGAATTTAAAAATCTTTTCTATGTTTTTAAAGTAACGTAATTTTTTGAATTTTTAAGTCATTGTGAATAGCCTAATTCGTGAATTTTATTATTATTATTATCCATTTAATTCTATGTTTGATGTTAATAAATTTTGCTATTTTCTGGTTTCAAAGCGATAAATTCATGCTCATTTTGTGAAATTAATTCCTTCGTATAGCAGACTTTGTTGGGAGTTTCATTTTTTGAAACGCGATTTGAACCGTTGGTCCACAGTTGGCTTTAATTAATAATACCTTACATTAGCCGTGTTTGTGATTGCGCGTGTTCTCTCTCGCTCTCTCGCTGGGGCTGCCGGCATCTCTTGTCTCGCTCTCGTTTCTGGCACACTGCAAAATCGCGCATTACTGCGTACGTGACACTTTGTTCTCTTCGTTGTCAGTCGTCATATTAACAAATAATAAGGAATAACGCGGCGAGCAACAGGGTTTGAAAGTCAAGTGCGAGCAGTTGGCCGTTTACCCCTCAACATCACTCAATTCGTTGCCATTTTTCGGTTTTATCATAATTCGCTAGTCTCTCACAACCTTGCTGTTAGGCGTGTCATAAGACTTGTAACACAATTTGGTTCCAAGACTAAAACCCCTTGATGCTGTTCATGTAAATAGTTCAATATTTCTCTGCAATCACGGCCAAATGCAAATCATGAAGTGGAGGTGCACAAATGCACACCAGTACAAGTAATCCTCATGTTTTTCGCGGCTTTTTTTTTTCACATGACTATGATTTGCACATGGCCGTGGTTTCTCTGGCGGCTCTTATGTTTGTGTGTCTAGTGCCACTGGTATACTTAGAATAGACCTGTTCATTTTGGCTGCACCAATTATTTACCCGTAAAATGTTTAACATCTAACTGAAGAGGGAGGGGAAATATACAGATGCGTATCGCAAAAGATTGAGGGAAGTCAGTGGCTGTTGTTGAAGCTGATCAGCTTGGTTGCATTGTCTTGTAAACCTTTGCCGGCAATATAGTATTGTTTTAATTTACTGTAAAGAGAGTGGCAATTTAATGCTCCAGATTAAGTAAAATCACAAATTGTGTTCTTAAGGCCCGGTTTCACCAAAGTTTTTAAATCGGAGATAAGCTTGATCGGTGCTATCGCCAACTTTTAATTAACAAATAATTTTACATGTATTGAAAACATTTCATGTGGCTATATTCCAGAATTGAGTAATTAATTAGTGTTAGCATTAGAGTAGCTGTAAAATATCATACTGTTGTTACTCGTATTTACACTAATTTTCATGAAAAATAAGAAAATATAATCAGTAAGTCATTAACAGGAGTTCTTTTAGATTGGTAATAAATGTCTTAACACATTTTTTCATTTGTTGTGCATTATTGGATCCTTTAATAAAATGCACACAGAAGGCCATGACGGAAGTTTATTATCTCAAAAGAAATCCATGCTATGTCTTCAGATCAATACATCAATGGATATTCGATCTTCCTGTCGAGTCTTTGTTTTGATTTCATGTTTATTTACAAGAACAAGCGAACGTTGCAACAAAATAACAATACGTAGCAAACTTTAGAATATTAATCTTTGTATGAATTATGAACATATTTCATTGTTGAGTGTAAATACCTGTCATAATGGTAGGATATTTTATAACTACTCTAAAACTGATGCTTATATTAATTACTCAATTCTGAAATATAACAATTAACAATGTTTTTGCTGTATGAAAGATTATTTTTTTATAAAAAGTTGGTGATGGTGCCGATCAAGCCAATCGCCAATTTAAATATATTGGTAAAACCGGGCCTAAATCATGTACACATTATATTAGTCCTGTATGTGCACAAGTACAAAAGTACAAGCACTGATGGCATTAAAGTAAATATGTAGTCATTGGTTTTAAAAAATAAGTGGGTAAACATTGTGCTGGATAAGCTTACAGTGGCTACTGACGCTCAATTCTCTGGGTAGCCGGCATCTTTCTACGCGGACTAGAACTCGGGGTTTGCACAGCCTTTAAAGGTTTGTGACGGCGAGCTAGGAGTTTCAACCCAGGGGAGTGAGTCTCGACTTCCTCGCGGAAACGAAACTTTCGACAAGCTGGAATCTATTCTTGACCAATCGGAACCATGTGGCGCGTTTAAAGTATTTTCCACAGTCTGCTAACGGTGAACAGTGAATCATCCAGGTGGCGGTGGATATTGTTATTAAAGCATTATCATTTGTTCTGATAAACATGTCAAATGGGCACGAAGTTAACAATAAGTAAGCTAATACTTTATTACAACACATTATATTAGGTTCTATACATTATATAGGCTAGGCTGTAGTACTTCGTTACTAATGTAGGGCTATTAATGTAGGCCTAGGCTTATTGTAGCCTAGTAATTGCCTAGACTAAAAGAATTGGGCCCAGACCTAGGCTCGGACTACACCACGTGATCTTCTGACGTCACTTTCGACTGTGGAAAGTAATTCCATCTGCAATTTGGCTGTCGGAATTACATCCTACAGACGAAAGTGACGTCAGAAGATACAGACTTTCGTCTGTAGGATGTAATTCCGACAGCCAAATTGCAGATGGAATTACTTTCCACAGTCGAAAGTGACGTCAGAAGATCACGTGGTTTAGGTCTAGCCTAGGTCTAGGCCCAACTCTTTTAGTCTAGGCCATTACTAGGCTACAATAAGCCTAGGCCTACATTAATAAGCCTACATTAGTAACGTAGTACTACAGCCTAGCCTATATAATGTATAGAACCTAATATAATGTGTTGTAATAAAGTATTAGCTTACTTATTGTTAACTTCGTGCCCGTTTGACATGTTTATCAGAACAAATAATGCTTTAATGATAATACCCACCGCCACCTCGATGATTCACTGATTCACCGCTAGCAGACTGTGGAAAATACTTTAAACGCGCCACATGGTTCCGATTGGTCAAGAATAGATTCCAGCCTGTCGAAAGTTTCGTTTCCCCGAGGAAGTCGAGACTCACCCCCCAGGATTAGATTACAGAAAAAAAAAACGACTAGGTTATTTATTACTCATTACTGAGTTTACTAAGATCCTCTATTTGAATATTATGTATAAAATGAATTGGTGTTGCCAAAATAAACAGATCTATTGTTGTACCCTACAATTTTGAGCATAGATACATTTGGAAGCACATAATAGTTTGCCGCGATAAAATAAAACGCTTTTTAACCAAAATATGCAACCCTCGAAAATTCGCTTCTTTTTGACATTGGTGCGAGAGCGCGATAAGAGTCATCGGAACAGATAAGAAGTCAGGAAAATGTTTTATGACCCAAAGCTTTGCTGATTGATTACCTATGAACTGTAAGGAACCTCGTAGAACATAACGTCATCCACAATTAGCATGCCGGCATGCTTTTATGCCGGGAAGGATTAGGATTTTATTAGCGGGAAGGATGAAATCAAAAACTAAATTTAGATGCGATTCATTCAAATTTCTTTTTCAATTGAACTAGTGGCGCGGTGTAAACAAAGGGTATTGGGACCGTGTTAATTCTCTATAATTAGAATGTGTAGTCCTTCTATTTTGATTAGTAATGTTCAGTCGTCGTCGTGACGCAACAAAACTTGTTTATCTATAGTATCGTTGTTTAAACCGTCTGGGCAATATAGAAATTCAAATATTGTACTAGGTCTACTTATAAAACTAGAGAAATGAAATCTTGAATTCTTCACCAGTTTAGTTAGCAAAAGTTGTGTCGTTTCAGTTGCGAACAGGAAAATTGCATTCAAACTATTGACGTCTGCCATTACTCGCGAGCACCAAATTTGTGATTTTCGAGAGTTGCCTATTCTTGCATTCAATTCACAGTCAATTCACTTTGCTAAATTAGGAAAATTGCGAACAGGAAAATTGCATTCAAACGAGATCGTATAGTTGTCTGCCATTACTCGCGAGCACCAAATTTATGATTTTCGAGAGTTGCCTATTCTTGCATTCAATTCACAATTCACTGTCAATTTACTTTGCTAAATTTGGTCGAAACTTCTTGATGAATACACTCTTTGTGTTTGGAGTTGTGCTCTTTCATGCCAACACTATTCATATTGTATATAATATGAATAGAACAATTTAATAAATAAAGAAATACTAAGTCCATAAACTAGTTCACGTCCATTAATTAGGTCGCAACCTCTATATGACCTTCAAAAAATATACTAAGTCCATAAACTAGGTCACGATGAATTCGTTGTCAGATCTGTGCTTCCAAATATTCATGCTCATTGTTGTATGCGTACGTAGTGTGGTGCTGGTATCTTTGCATGCGACCGATCCTCTCGCTCAGACAGGACTGATGATGGAATTGTTGGAAAATGTTTCGATTTCCGTCGTCAGTCCTGTCTTTGCGTTGGGGTGAACACTCTGTGAAGCTGAAAAGTTTCGACGCTAAACTTGGTAGCTTTGAAAACGCAAAAAGACTTAGGGTATATAAAAGGGCTTTTTTTGGCGAATTTTTCCTGTTTTTTTGCTTAATTTTTTAAATTTTATGAAAATTTTTATAATTTTCATAAAATTTATAGAAATATTTATAAATTTTATGAAAATTATTATAATTTTCATAAAATTTATAGAAATATTTAATATTTCTATTGTAATGTTATTGGAAATAAATACGGATGGAAAAAAAAGACTATCAGTTTAATTACCCACGAAGGGTTAAAACC
The DNA here is from genome assembly GCA_945910005.1 of Isoperla grammatica. Lineage (NCBI taxonomy): Eukaryota > Metazoa > Arthropoda > Insecta > Plecoptera > Perlodidae > Isoperla > Isoperla grammatica. The sequence goes on along the minus strand of OX246744.1, from coordinate 3,718,502 downwards.
TATTATTGTTGGTTGATTGGTCTATTGGGAAAGGAAGTATCCAGGATTTGGCCTTGGAAAAAAAGACTATCAGTTTAATTACCCACGAAGGGTTAAGCATGGGAAAGAAAAGGATTAAATAACAAGTAAACACAACAGAATGAGTTCAACAACATGTATTGAGCAAGCAAGGTTGCACACAAATGACACATACAAAAGTAGGCTATGTCCAATGGCCTTGAAAAACCAAATGGCTAGGGATTAGCGTGTAGAATGCTTACAAGCTCATTGCTTCAGAGGTGTGCATGGCATGTAGTCGAGAGAAGAGCCGAAGATGTTGGAAGTGTGGCCAGCAGATCGTCGTCGAGAGGAGAGATGAAGATGTTGGAAGTGTGGCCAGCAGATCGTTGTCGAGAGGAGAGATGAAGACGTTGGAAGTGTGGCCAGCAGATCGTCGTCGAGAGAAGCGATGGATGGCAGTAGTGAAGTGGTGCCATGTTGACGGACACAGACATGTCCCAACAATCTGAAACAGAGAGGGAAGACAGACGATTTGCATTTTGACAGAGTGCTTGTTTAGGCCCGAATATTTAGTCGCAGACTAAATACTTAGCGGGTCGACGTAATATCAGGTCTTAGGCAGCCAAAGAGAATTACAGGTTATGCAGTATTTTGGACATGGTCTTATTAACGACATAAGCACAACTGGGACCCAAACCCAGACACAGTCATAGAAAGATTGTATGGCAGTTTATGAGATTAGCAGTAATTCATTGGTTCTGTCATGTAACATATAAAATTCCTAATGTTTTACCCAATTAATTGGAATATCAATTTGTCGAAATAGAATTTTAACAGTGTTCATTGATAATTTTTACTAGTTAGCAGGAAAACTGAGTAGCAACAAAATGTATCAAATTGTGGTTATGAGATTGAGAAAAATTAAGACATTTTTCTGGTGTGACCAGCCTAACCTTGCACCAATTTTGAATGTGATGATCAAAATAGCCTCAAGAAAGTATGTTAAAATGTAGATTTCAGTGGATTAAAGCAAATGTGTACTTATATTGTTATCTGGCAGAATACATGCTCGTCCTTATTGCATTTACTTAGGGCCCCGCAAATTCAGCAATAATTTGATTACTTTAGACCATTAATTAGTGTTTTAACTGACTGTTTTTGTTTGACTGTTAGCAACGTTAATTTAAATACAATTTTCAACTCGCAGCTCTTACTTGTCAATGACAGTAATGCAAAATCGAGATTCTAACAATTATTCTATTAATTCTGATTAAAAGTGATAGCATTATTTAGAATTTTAACCGACTGTTTTTGTTTGACTGTTAGCAACGTTAATTTTAATACAATTGTCAACTCGCAGCTCTTACTTGTCAATGACAGTAATGCAAAATAGAGATTCTAACAATTATTTTACGTTTACTCGGACAAATACTTCCATTATTGTGATGAGAAATTGTCCAAAAAGTAGCTTTTTTCAGAGAAAATAAGCAAAAAACCAACTATTTTAGTATTAACAAAATTTGTCAACATTAATTAGCAAAAATTAAACTGATCAGTCACAAAACCCGTCAAAATGGCTCGAAAGCCAATTTTCTCATATTTAACATTGCTAGTAGTCAACTTTTAAATGAATTTACAGGGCCCTAGCTTTAATGCATTTAGGAATACTATATATGGTCAATTCTATCTGCACAGATAACAGATTGCTATCAGGCACAGATACTTGATAGTGATCAATTGTTAAGTGATTATTTTTGTGTGATATAAAGTGATGATAACAATTTTATAGTATCAATTAAGTATTTATTGATTTATTTTCAAAACAACTCTAATACAACAACAGAACCAATGTACACTGCATGGAGAATACTCAATAGTTTTAGATTTCCACCCTACTTAATTAGCGGCTTCTTTCTGAATACAAAAATATATTTCGGTATTATACATAACAGTTTGGCATTTTTTTTTGTACCGTTTTCCCGATTCATTCATGGGTTTCCTCATGTCTACGTTTCATTTACATTTTACTACAATACATATGCGTTTGTTTTAGCAACTTAAAATAGTGGGGGTCTGCACCCCTCCCCCCCCCCCCCCCAGGAAAACATAAATAACATCTCCAAATTACATATATCAATTCTATATGATTGTTATGAATGGGTATTTTTAAATGACACGCTGTCATATACTTTTTTTTTACCTATATTTTAAATTGTAGAGAAGTTTTTCATTTACTGTATAAACTTTTGCTGGAAATTCCACACATCATTATGACAGGAAAAACGCGGCATGACATTATAGTGAGGCAAGTGTGACCTATCGGCTATCGCATTCAAATCTACAATTTTCACGTTCTTTTTAAGATTATTTCACTTATAAACAGAGATGTGCAAAAATGGTATTTAAAGGATTTAAATATTGCGGCTTACAAAACAGAAATTTGCTCCCGACAAAGTAACAATAAAGAAGGGTGAGCAATGATATTGATAGGCATAGCTTTAATTTTGTCATTTTACATGAATTCCAACGATCGATTTCACAAAATCCTGGATGACTACATATGATCAAGTTACTAATGTTTAATTTTGAGCTCAAATTCTTCTAAAAAGGGTCTCTAATTTTAGAGCGCGTTTAAAATTCTGCAAGCTAGTTCGCGTTTTAATACACAATTAGTAATTTTGCCACTAGTTTGCGGTTTCAGCTATAATATCGCGAATTGAAATTGGTTCTATTCTATTCAATCGTAGTCAGCCGATTTGTTGATCGTTTGATCCCATTTTTGCGCATCTCTACTTAAAGCATATTGAACGAAAAATAGTTACAGATATCCATGTAATAAAGTGCATTTTCCCATTTAATATTCACGCACTACAAAATATTTCGTTAATTTTAATAGAAATCAGAAAAATATTGATTTTAAATTGATTTTATCAAGAAATTAATTTTTTTCCAACAGATGTGGAGTAAATGCATTCGTAAACCGTGTTGTTTATCCAACGATGATGTCACACACATTTCCTATTCATTCAGCGGCAAATTAAATGTGACATTTTGTAACTAATGAGTTAGGCCAAAACAGTATCGACGTTATTGTTAAGTCTTTATAAGTGTCTTACCAATTCCAAAGGTTGTCAGCAACAAGGTAAGCTGTTGGTTTCCTTCCTATCCACCCCCATTGCTAAACAACTAATACAAATGTTATTTATTAATTATTATGACTATGTTTCTGGGATTTGTAGATGGATGTCTTTCTTTTTTACCTACTAAATCTGATAGTATTGAGAATGAACAATATTTTCCTGTTATAACAAGTAATTATATTACTTCTCCCCCCCCCCCCCCCCCCCCAACCCTACTCTTTTAATGTTTACTGTGTAAATTCAGATGCTAAACTTTTAAACGCGTCCCTTGTCCCTAGTTCGATTAGATATACCGTATATGTGAAAGAGTTACTAAAAGAAAAAATTAATAATATGCCCATTACAGTAATGTGTACGTAGCAAACGTGAAGAATTTGTAAAAGTTACAGAAAGATTAATTTAGTTTCGACAAATATTACCAGATTGAAATGATAAATTGATTAAATGATTGTACTTGAAATACTGATAAATAAATTGAAACTGCATTGAAATTGTTAAGTGTTCAGGTTTTTTTATATTAGCACAGATATCGTAAAAACATTCGTCTTCGTCTACAAACACCAGAAACATAATTTTTAATTTATAAAATTCCATAGATATTTTCTGTAAATACATTTAGTTTCCTTTCACGCTATTTCATACTGAAACGAACTGCGACATCACTTGTTGGTAAGCAACACGTTGTGAATGTACATTTGCATTAGCGGGCTGTGAAATCGTTCATGAAACAATACAGTAGTTGATTTCAAAGTAGTTTGTATTTTTTATTGCAAACCCATATTATAATAAAACTTAACTCCCTTTGATAATATGTATTAATTTTTAAGTGCGTGAAATATATGAATTTGTGTACTTATTTATTATAAATTAAAATTAGGCAAATTTCGAAATGTTCTTACCAGTGAAATAATACACATAAACATGTTCGGTACTGTGTGAATTTAAATACGATTGGTGCAGTAAACGTTAACGTCATGCTCTGTTTTTTTCCGCCATAATAATGTGTTAACCTTTGGCATGCATTTAACAAATTAATATGTAGTCTTTAAATAGGCACGTTATTTTTTTAAAGTGACCTCTAAGCTAGTAAAATTACAACAAAAAGCCAAGCAGCTACCCTATTGCAATACTAATGAGATGTGTACGACCACTAAAGTCAGTAGCCGCCTTTGATCAATTAAAATCTTGTACATCAATGTAATTAAGACTTATCTATGTAATGAGCACAATCGTGATCAATAAGGAATTGTACAGTTACCAAAATTGGCATGAACATCTTAAATAGATAGACCATCATCTACAGTTACAAACATAAGTTTTTTTATTCTTATTTCGAAGATTATATGTCGCTCGGTTTTTTTAACGTTACTAAGCTTCCACATTTTTCCTTTTCCACACATGTATTGAGAAACGGTTTGTGACGTCAGATCGGAGTAAAAAGAACTGTTTACGAATGTTTATGTTTAAATGTTTATGAATCGCAATTTTTGTACGGTTAAATAGACGACTTCGGAAACTCATGGCGCATGCGCGAGCCACAAATCCATCATGGCCGATTGTGTTCCGCCTGAGGCGATCCCTATGTGCGTGTAAGGTATCGCTTATGGCCAGGTTTGTAAGTTTGCAGCTGAAGCTTGCCTGTTACTACACATTAAGCCAAGATGTATTTGAGAACTAAACCCTTAGGTAATTGACCCAGGTTTGTACCTCCGTGCAGGAAATATTACCCAAATTATCAAATTTGCATCATTTTTCAACTAAACCCTGATATGTTTTGCTCCACCCATAGTAAATATTAAATCTGCAATATATTACCTATGCTAATGTTATTTCCAATCTGCCTGACACCCCACAGTTTGAGTATTTGACCCAGGTTTGTACCTCCGCACAGGAAATAATACCCCAATAACCAAATGTAGATCATTTTTTAACTAAACCCTGACATGTTTCGCACCATGTATAATAGATTATTAATCTCCAATGCATTCAAAATATAAGTATGGTTTCTAAACAGCGTGACACCCCACAGTTTTTGAGTAATTTACCCAGGTTTGTACCTCCATGAGGGAAATATTACCCAAATTATCAAATTTGCATCATTTTTCTACTAAACCCTGATATGTTTCGCACCACCCATAGTAAATAATTAATCTGCAATATATTACCTATGCAAATGTTATTTCCAATCTGCCTGACACCCCACAGTTTTTGAGTATTTGACCCAGGTTCGTACCTCCGCACGGGAAATAATACCCCAATAACCAAATGTGGATCATTTTTTAACTAAACCCTGACATGTTTCGCACCATGTATAATAGATTATTAATTTCCAATTGGCGCAAAGTTTTGCGCCACCCATAGTAAATAATTAATCTGCAATATATTGCCTATACACACATGTTTTCCAATCAGCGTGACACCCCACAGTTTTTAAGTAATTGACGTTAGTCGGACACACAACTAGAAACGCGCGGCAAATGCATAGTGCAAACCAATGGCAATCGCCCGGGGCGGAACACTTTTGAGGTGGCCGTTAGTTCAGATACATAGAGTGCGCCACGAGTTTCCGAAGTCGTCTATTTCATCCACCAAATTGCTATTTTCCTATACATTTTTTGAATTTGGCACCAAACCGGCTGGTACGGCCACTTGATTTAAAGCAAACATGTCAGCCCAAACTTCCGAACTAGCGGTTGCGGCGGCCTATTTACAGTGTAGGCATATACCAGTATCTATTAAGTCTATTTCCGATATTTAAAACCCTTAACACAAACCGGGAATCGAACCAAGGACACGTTAAATTCTACGCATGTTTCATGGTATTTTTATATTATTTTTGACAACGTGACTTCATCCCACTTAATAAATTCCGCTAATATGGCATATTTCTAAATCCCGATTTTTCTCCACGAAATTTTATGAAGCCCATAAAAAAATATCAAAATTAAAAATTTGCAACAGTGCAGTATTTGTATAACACGTGATACAGGATGTTTGTTTATTCATGAATAACAACATTTGATGCATCACAAGTGGTTATAATGGCAGTAGAAGCAGTTTAGAAAAGCTGATCAGCGATTTTAACTTTCGTGTTTTAAAAGCGTTCAATTGTACGCATCTTTAATAAAATGGTATTTTTGTATTAGTTCTGACTATGTGACTTCATCCCACTACAAAAATTCTGCCAATATGGCATATTTCTACATCACGATTTTTCTCCATGAATTTTATAAAGCCTTCCAATTTTATAAGGCATTCCAAAGACATTGATTGATTAATGGGCCTTAACGTATCATATTTGTGCAACAATGACTAATCGAGACGATTCCAAAGCCATAAAAATGAAATTTACAACAATGCAGTATTTGCAACAATATATATATATATTTTTTTTTTCCTCTTATGCAATGATGACCTTTCAGCCATTCAAAAATATATAGCAATAACACAAACACAACAAACAATATATAGCCTTCCAAAGACATTATTGATTAATGGGCTTTAACCCTTAACGTCTCATATTTGTGCAACAATGGCTAATCGAGACGATTCCAAAGCCATAAAAATTGAAATTTACAACAATGTCATATTTGTAACAAATATGATACAGGATGTTTGTTTATTCATGAATAACAACATTTGATGCATTCCAAGTGGTTAATGTGGCAGTAGAAGCAGTTTAAAAGAGCTGACCAGCGATTGTAACCGTCTTGTGTGTTATAGGTGTTAAATTGTATGCTTATTTAATCAAAATTGTGTTTGTACTATTTTTGACAACGTGAACTCATCCCACTACAAAAAAAAACCTAAATCACGATATTTCTCTACGAAATTTTATAAAGCCTATAGCCTTCAAAAAAGATAAAAAATTAACAATTTAGATCAGTGTAGTATTTGTAACAAATATGATACAGGATGTTTGTTTATTCATGAATAACAACATTTGATGCATCACAAGTGGTTATAATGGTAGGAGAAGCAGTTAAAAAGAGCTGACCAGCGATTGTAACTTGTTTGATACGCGTTTAAATTGTACCCTTCATTAATGAAACGGTTTTTGTATTTTTACTGACCACATGACTTCATCCCACTAAAATCCGCTAATATGGCTTAGTTCTAAATCGCGATTTTTCTCTGCGGAATTTTATTATGACTATAGCCTTCAAAAAAGACAAAAATTGAAATTTACAACAATGTAATATTTGCAACATATATGATACAAGATGTTTGTTTATTCATGAATAATAATATTTGATGCATCGCAAGTGGTTATAATGGTACCTACCTAGTAGAAGCAGTTTAGAAGAGCTAACCAGCGATTTTAACTTTTTGTTTTATACGCGTTAAACTGTAAGCATCTTTAATAAAATTACATTTTCTTTATTATCTTCGACTACGCGACTTCATCCCCCTAAAATCCGCTAAATGGCTTAGTTCTATATCACGATTTTACTCGCATGAAATGTTATAAAGGAAAGCCTTAAAAAAAGATCAAAATTAAAAATTTAGATCAGTGCAGTATTTAACAAACAGTACCTAATGCAGGATGTTAGTTTATTCATGAATAATAACACATTGTAAGTGTTCTATACCCATTAAATTGTAGTCATTTAATTTAATTTAATTTACAGTTTTTTGCATATTATGTAAAATCATACAAGGATGATGCTGTAGGCCTAAATGTCAATTTTATTTTTTGTATTTAAAAAACTAATTCTACGTTACTAAAGAGCTACACTATGATCGACGTGTTCGCTTAAGTCGACTCGTCACGAATTTGTACACGTTTTACTGAAAGTGTCTTTCAATAATATTAATAATAAACCTTTAGCTTGATTTACTGTTGGAAAACTAATTCTGGCTGAGACTAGAACCAAATTATAGATTGTACAAATATGACGGTCTACACAAAAGCGATATTCGTTTTGATAGGCAACGTTTGTTTTTCGCGGACCGCGAAATCGGGCTCAGTGTTGATAATGAAGTGGTTTGTAAACTAACTGTACACGTGTCGATTGGCACCTTGAAAACACCAAAATTCCACTGCAAAGTTTGCGAAATGTACCATTTTCCAGTCGTAACATTGACAATTTGTATTAATGAGCTGAATGATCGCAAAATTCTCTTTTGTTGAATGTTTTTTCAAATTTGTGGTAGGAGGGGCCAAACGGCTAGATATATGCAAGTAGGGGATAAGAATATAGGGAACCCAACAGCTTACCTGGTTGGTGACTGCAGGGGTCTCGTAGATAAAATTAGGGTTTACACATAAAAGAATTCAGATATAAAGCGCCGAAACAGTTTCGACGTTTTATGTCTGAATTCTTTTATGTGTAAACCCTAATTTTATCTACGAGACCCCTGCAGTCACCAACCAGGTAAGCTGTTCGGTTCCCTATATTCTTATCCCCTACTTGCATATATGTTTTTTCAAAATTATTACAGATATGCAAATATTATATCATGTTGTGTGTTATGTGACCATAATTACAGACCGACTATAGTACATTACCAAAAAAATAACAGCACGTCACGATAACTTCGAAATGATTAAAGCCACAAACGATATAAAGAATCATATAACCATTTACGAACACCTAGCGATTGACTCCTTGCAGTTACCACTACTCAGTTCTGACATCATGCCCCTTTTCTCATATGTGTGGAACTCGTAGGTTACTTTTTATAACGGATAATGTTTACTAAAATACGAAAACGAAATAATATTTTTGTATTCAGAACGTTATCACTATTGGAAATCCGCCATTTACCTCCTTTGTATTGTATAGAACCCATTGCCAACCACGGCAACAAAATTGATAAGATTTTCCCATAAACTATAGTTTTGTTCGTTTGTCCTGTGATCCGTACTCCAGGAGTACGGTATTACGAAAACCCCGTTTTTCTGTCCTGGAGTAAGTGTGATGGGAGTAGCTGCGACAAGTTCTATTGTCCAGTGGTAACTTACTACAACTGTGATGGGAGTAAGGTTTTTACAACTGCTTCCCGAGTAGGAGTAGGAGGAACAATTGAAACGATCTCAACTGTGACAACTCTTGTTTTTTTGTCCAAGTGGGAGTAACTGTGATTTCTACTCCCATTTCCGTTACAATGACGTATTTCCAGATTACTCCTGGCGTAAAATACTCCTGTTGAGGCAGGACAAACGAACAAACCTACTGTTTTGCTATGGAACTCCTCATTTTGAAATGATAACATGTGTAGGCCTAAGAGATGCACAAAAATGGTGATTTACAAAATTCCAGATTTTTGTTCAGTTGCAGTAAGCCCAAGTTACATTCCATTATACATATACGAATCACCTGAACTGTGATTAAATGACGCCAATTTTAATTTGTTAATTTTTTCGATATAACTGTATCTGCAAACTAGCGGAGAATTAATTAGCAATTGTCTAAAAACATATAAAATTATTAAATTAAAATTAAAATTTAAAAAAATATTAACATAAAATCGATCAACATCTGTCCCCATTTCCAACTATGAAGTTGGGTAAGGGGGAGGTTCCCACCATTCACTGAGGAAGTAAAGTATGTACTATGTAGTACTTGTTTACTTGTTTTTCCGATTAAATCAATATGTAAATCTTAGTGGAATACATATAATTGATTAATGCGGGCCTTTGTCTAGGTTTTTAAACTTAAAATCTTTAAACTTTAAAAAAAGCATTTTTGTGCACCTCTACCTACAGTAAGTAGTATAGTTAATACAACTCACCAAAAGAAGTGTTTGTAAGTTGTCGATATTTGTGCAGTGGTGCTCGAGGTAAGCTGGGCTGCGAGAAGATTTCCGTCTTGCAGGCAGAGAGAAGATATTCTTGGTTAGGGTTGCCAACTATTGAATATATAAATACGGGAATTTTAAAATTGATGTGAAATGTAGAGGGAAAGGAGACGGCGATGTCCCAGTTGCCGAAGGCCAAATTGCCGCAGGTGCAAAAAAATTTTCCTATAATAGACGTTAGGTCCCAGAAAATGAGTTTCGGGATTTAATATTAACTTTGCAGGTGTAATTTTCTCATTCAGTTAATGTTTAATTTGGGAGGGTAAACTGAATTAATATGTATCGTTTAAGCTGGTTACCTTCACATTTTGTCAAGCTATTTTGCATCACGTAGTATCTTTATATCCCGTTTTAAGTAATTAGAACATTTTTGCCACGAAAGAGAATAAATACCAACAACTTGTTACTCAGCTGGTTGATCTGTTTCTATTGTCTAACCATTAATAATGAAACAATTGTCTCAACAATAGACTTACCCTAAGCTCAAAATGGTCAAATGCTAAAAACTGTGTACTGTTAGTACGCGGAAGTTTACGAAATGTGTATTTTAAAACAAATTGTGAAAATACAGGAAAACGGGATTTCCCGGGAAATACGGGAGAGTTGGCAACCCTATTCTTGGTGTTCAGTGCTTCGTAGGGGAACTGTCACGACATCTGCTGAAAACAAATCCGAGAGTTAGACCTTTGCGACAACCAACCAACCATTCCTATATCTCATATGTAATAATATTATAAGAATAGGCTACTAATACAAATAGGCTTTAATAATAATAGGCTACTAGCAAAAAACCAAATTTCAAATACCTACAATATTGGTGTAGGTAGTTTGTTTTACATAGCATCCATTTGTGGTAACTATGTCAGTCAATGAATGTGGAAATGATTTTTAAATTCAGTTTTCTAAACATTGTTATGGAAACTAGTTGGTAGCTACCAATCAGAATTTTACTTGGGAGTAATTCCAAAAGAAAATTGATGACAGAAAAATGTATAAAATTAATACTCAACTTGATGGTTTGCCCAAAAACGATAAACAAGTGGTGAAAATAAGCTGAAATTTAGTTTTAGGCGTAGTTAAAAAAATACAATTCCAATTTCAGAATCATCACAGATTTCAGCTACTTTGTTCTGATTTTACAAAAACAAATCAAACAATGCAGTAGTACTACTTATTTTACAGATACAAACAAAAGAGCCAAAATCGTTAAACTACACATCGTTTACGTCACTAGCAGGCAATTGTTAATAAAGATGCCCCACTGTAAGTAGTCTCCTCATGCAAGCTTACGAATAAGTCTAGTCAACTAGTACCGGTACCAACATAATTTTCTACAATCTACTGGTTACCAGTTCTTTGTTTATTTTATTTTATTATGTTGTTAGAATTTAAAAAGAAAAGTTGACAATAATTTTCAACAGGGAGGCCTATCGCATTCTTAATATTGATCATTTTTAATTTGATTGGATTGAAACTGCTACAACAGCAGGTGTGACTAAAGAGGCTAATGCAATGTACTAAACAGAGCACCGTATATAGGAACGTGCGAAAGAACGTCGGGAAACTGTGGATATTCGTTGAAACAGTGTGCATGAAACGAACGGTAGACAAAAGATCCAAGGTCGTTATGAGACTAGTTACGTTGGGGCTCGTATAACTGTATCGGTAGTATTTTACTCACCATAAATGTTTCTTGACGATGCCCTTCAAATCGACGAACGTGACCGCAAGGAAGTTCTCTAGGTAAGCTGGATCTCTGCGATGCCAACTGTTGAGACGGTGAAATGATCTTGGCAATATTCTGAAAACAAAAACATAACAAAGGTTAGTTAATGGTCAAACAGGACATTTTGAATGAGCCAATATAAAACTTTAAAGTTTAAAAAGAATGCGTGCATGTTTTTACTTGTTTCATGTATATGCGATCCAATCCTATGTAAAAAAAGCTGTTAAGAACAGTTTCAAAACAAGTGTTTATAAATCTTTCTTCTCTACTTCTTTTTTACTCTTTGGATTCAGAAGTTTTGAGATTAATTCCCTTTCTAAATTAGATGTCAGAGGGGGGGGGGGGGGGGGGGTATGTGAAAGTACGCCAAGAATTTGTTGAAACAGCATGCATAGGGCAGAAGATAATCTGAGGTCGGTATGAGCCTAGCTACAATGGAGCTTGTATAACTGTGCATCTGTAGTATTTAACTCGCCATAAATGTTTCTTGACGATGCCCTTCAAATCGACGAACGTAACCGCATGGAAGATCTCGAGGTAAGCTGGCTGGATCTCTGCGATGCCGACTGTGGAGACGAGTGAATGGGTGGTGTCCCCATCATCTGGCACCAATATTCTGGAAACAAAAACACAACATGTCAGCTTAACCTCAAATAATAACTTACGAAAACCTAATTGTAATTAAATGTATTTTATGAAGTTGTCGGAGGAGGGGGGGGGGGGGGGGGGGGGGGGTAAGTGTATGTAAAAGAATGCCAGGCTATTGAAAAAGCATGTATGAAAGGGGTAGTAAATAAGAACCTGAAGTCGGTAAGATACTATGGTTACGTTGGGGACAATATAACTGTGCATCATGTCGTAATTTAACTCACCACAATAGTTTCTTGACGATGCCCTTCAAATCCCTGAAAGCGGCCCCACGAAGTTCTCGAGGTAAGCTGGCTGGATCTCTGCGATGACGACTGAAGAGAAATTAATGGGTGGTGTCCCCATCATCTAGCAGAAACAAAAACATAGCAATTAAAGTCAGCTCAAATAATAACACGTATTTAAATGTATTTTATGAAGTGGTCGGGAGGGGGGGGGGGGTAAGCATGTGAAATAATGCCAGGTATCTTTTGAAACAGCATGTATCTTCTTCTTCTTCTTCTTATGCCAACAATTGACCTATTTGGTCATCATGCGTATTCGCGTTTCCCAGTAGAGATAGGATTCTTTTTCTGCCTCCGCCATATCTTTTGGCATTGCATCTCTTATATCTTGGAGTGCCGGGCATCTTCGTAAGTGCTCCCTGGTATGCTGTTCTGTTGTACATAGTGTGCATGTGTTGGAGTCAGTTATCCCTAGTTTATGCAGGTGTGAAGCTAGCAGATCATGACTGGTTTCCAGTCTGAATTGCGCCGTCTCAGTCTGCCGATTTCTCCATTTAGCTTTTCTTGTGACTGCTCCTTGCCACTGCTTGCCTTTGCTTGCCTTCTCCCATACCTTTTTGATATTGTTGTGAACTGTCGCATTCACATGAGACTTGACAGCATTGCAGGATAGGGGCTTCTTGTCCTGCTTCATCCTGCTCCCCTCTTTCGCGAGTCTGTCTGCTTCCTCGCTCCCATGAATGTTACAGTGTGCAGGCACCCACTGTAAGGTCACTTTTTTTTCCTGTTTTCCAGCCAAACTAGTAATCTTTTACACTCCAGTGTCTCAATGTCTCTTTCTACCTTACTTCACAATGGCTTGTATGGTCGCTTTGGAGTCTGAGAGAATGACAGCTTTAGATATTTGCTGTTCCTTTATTTTAATAAGTGCTACCTTGATTTCTCAATCATCATTGCTTCCATTACGTCCTGCTGGCAATGCTTGCTGGAATACATTGCGGTATACCCCAGCCCCTGCTTTTCCCTCTCCTGGGGCAGCAGACCCGTCTGTATAAACATGCACCCATTCCGAGGTGGGGTAATGCTTCGCTATATGGGCAATTGTCAGATATTTAAGTTCATTCACAAGATAATCCGCCTTATTTTTCTCAATTCCCTCCACCATTAGCTCATGCTGGACATCCAGTATAGCAACTCTCATATCAGGTGTGGGAAGCTCCATTCGATTTTGTAAGTCCATCTTCCCCTCAGTTTGCTTCTTCAGTTGCTTCACTGCTGTGATAAATGTAGTTAGTGTTTTTAGCCTCTCGACCGGCTCTCTGTTCCATTCCTCTTCCTCAAGTCTCAAAAGTTTCTCATGCATACTGCATACTACAGCATGTATGAAGGGGCAGTAAATAAGAACCTGAGATCGGTATGTGACTATCGTTACGTTGGGGACAATATAACTGTGCATCGTGTCGCAATTTAACTCACCACAATAGTTTCTTGACGATTCCCTTCAAATCCCTGAATGCGGCCGCACGGAAGTTCTCGAGGTAAGCTGGCTGGATCCCTGCGATGACGAATCAATGGGTGGTGTCCCCATCATCTAGCAGAAACAAAAACATAACAATTAAAGTCAGCTCAAATAATAATAGCCTACTTGTATTTAAATGTATTATATGAAAGCGATGTGAAAGAACGCCAGGTATCTGTTGAAACAGCATGTATGAAGGGGCAGTAAATAAAAACCTGAGATTGGTATGTGACTATTGTTACGTTAGGGACAATATAACTGTGCATCATGTCGTAATATAACTCACCACAATAGTTTCTTGATGATGCCCTTCAAATCCCTGAACGCGGCCGCACGGAAGTCTCAACGCAAGCCGATGCCGATCGTAGAGATGTCTCGCGGAATCTTGGCGATGGCCGGGTGCGGTCTCCACATCTGGCGATGATATTCTGGAAACAAAAAACGACAAAAGTCAGCAAATAAAAAATGTGTGCGTGTTTTTACTATTTACATGTACCGGTATTCAGATAAAACAATTCCTTGACTAAACGACTGCAAGCTTGAACATTCACTCCAAATACGTGTTCTGCAGTGTTTCTTCTATATGTTGATAAGTTAAGACTTAAGCATCAACCAGGAATCGAACCATGGATTGAAGCAGTGGAAGGAGAAAAATACACCAAAAAAGAGAACATTTCCTAATGATTTCTGACTGCATAATAATTTTGAAAACCCATAATTGTGAATTAATTTTGTAAAGTTGGGTGGGGGGGGGAATAACAAAATAAAAGCAAATTTGACCCTGGAATACAGTTACTAAATTGTTATGAATACCGATAACGCATTATAATTGAAAATAAAGAAATACATTGATTGAGCTTTACCTTCCGATCGTTCTAGTAGATGTGAATCCAAGAGTGAGTCATCTGCTGGTGATCCAGTGTTAGGGCGGGAACGCACAGCAGATAAGGTTGGCCGGCGTCACAGCAGAACGATTCATATCGCAAGCTGGGGTAGCAACCATCTGCAAAGACAAGAGAAACAGTCAAGACAAATGGTAACAATAGATGACAATTTACGTGTTCTAATTGAGCAACTATGTCATGGGAGAAAAGTACCCACATTAGCCACAGGATTCGAACCTAGAACCAATTGGATCTAGTTGCAGCCTTTTAATTAAAACAATGACTAAATGATGAGCACGAAAGTCTCGTGAAAATGTTTTTCAATCGTACATTTAATTACGGATCACGAACTGGTCTCAAATGCATACAACTGCCGGCTTGAGAAGTTGATGGCAAAAATAGCTACTGTAAAGAGTATAAGCGTTTCAACCTACAACGACAGGGAATTGTCAGAAATCTGCGTTTAAACATCGGCGTTTAAAACCGGGAAACTTTATCCCCCCCCCCCCCCACGAAATAAAGTGGCGCACGAGGACTCCAAAATAATTGTATTCGAATTGCGTATTAGCCTAATTGATATCTAGATACCAGATTAAACGCCAATTTAACGGCAATGATTTATAACGCTTTACAGTGAAACACGACAAACCGAACCCGAAAAAATCGCTGAAAATACGAGAATTTTGAGTTGAATCGTCGGTTAAAAAATGCAAAAATTAATTCAGAAGTTAATTCTGCTAAATTAGTGCTAATTCAGCTCTGAATAATTCTTACAATGCCAAGTGATAACTTGAATTGAATTGAATTTATTGGGTTTAAGGGCGCTTCAACCAGTTAGGTCATTTTGCGCCACCAAGATGGTGTTTTGCAAGCTAAGTAATTAAGTAACTATGAAAGTAGTAATTATGTTTTAATTTTATATGAATTTAATTTATATTATTTTATATTTGTATTTGGTTGTATTTAAAATTGTTGGAAAAACTGTGTGCGGACAAGAAATTTTAAAAGTTTATCACAATTCTCGTATGATAAAAGTTCTTCATACAACGGGGAAAGCTTTAATTGTGTTTTCAACACATCATGTTTGGTACATTCTGACAATATGTGACGTACAGTCAGAGTTACGTCACAAGTGTCACATTTTGGGACAACTTTTTCTCTAGTAAGGAGATAGCCATGAGTCAAACGAGTGTGGCCAATGCGAGCCCGTGCCAACACAACCTCTTGATAACGTAATACAGCCACGCCCGTAGATAGCGGATGGCAACAACTGCAGCGCTATCACCCTTGCCAAGGTCACAGTGATAAGGCCACACAGTACGGGCGGGTATTACTCACCGCGTAGTGAAAGCGTACCATGCCACACAATAGACGGCCTATCATTGTTGCCAGGAGAAAGATCTAGACCATTCAACGACATTTGAAACCACAAATAAGCTATCCTAACGTAAGAACAAGGCATGTAATAAATATATTATTTATACAGTTGCAACGGTGTCGAGCTATTTTGTTTTATAATATTATTATCGTCTAGCTAGACAATAAAAACAATTTGGATTGATGGAAAATCACAAGATTTGTGTTTAATTTTCTCTGGTCTATGATCTGACATTATTGATTGGTAATAATCTTGTTTTTACTCCCTTCTTCAGCTAGACTTGCAGTCATTACCGAATTATTTAGTACAGACAAGAGAAGCAACGGAACAACCAATATATCAAAAATAATCATTTTCTATAACCTTCGACAAAACTTTTGGATTTTCAATGATTTTTGAACTACCGTTCTAGCAGAAGTTATTGGCGGTTTTGCGTGCATTTTACATCGGTTTCATTTACAGTTACAACGGCGCCGAATATTAAAAATGCTTCAGATAATTAATTTATGTTCTTCACGACGATAAGCGAGTTAATGCGAGCAACATAATGAAACAGTTCCGTCGTATGTAGGCTAAGTGGGATTCGTACCCACATCCCTAGTTTTCATGTACGGCTAGGACATGCAGTCACCCCACAGCTTCAAAAGTAAATCCCACGCTCCCGGTACATTTTTAATTTAATAATTCGAAATATAACGACGGAAAATCAACTATAGGCTAGTTGAAATGATACGCAAACATAAACAAACAAACAAAGGTAGGTATGTCGATGCGACCTTGTGCAAGTGATCCAAGGTTATACATGCACTAACACCCCACACGGCCCATTTTACACCGAGATTTACAAGAAAAGAACCATAAAGCGAACAAAATAACAAAAAGTAGATTAATATTAATGAATATAAACTAGAAACAATTGATCGTGTAGTTATTAAAGGCATCAGCATTAACATGTGGTGACGAAAAAAATAAAATTCGATACCGAAATTACTCACAATAAATTCCAAGATACAAAACAATAAGCACAGAAGTTATAACAATACAAAATAAATTAAAATGCAATGAGCAAAGAGAAAAAAAAACAAGCGAAACAAGGAAAAGTACAAAGGCAAGCAGGTAGTTGGTGACTCTTACCTGTTGATGTGTTGGCCCGAGGAAATCTGCGATATGAATGAGACCGCTTGATGGGCGCATCGCCTCATGTAAACTCCACAATTTGATTCTACTGACGTCATAATAGGCTTTCTACATAACCGCGCCACGCGGGTAGCTTGACAACTAGAGATAAGAACGAGGCAACGGTCGACTTATTGATTATTTCTTTCTAGTGGGGTGTATCCAGTGGTGTAAACAAGGGGCCGGGGCGAAGCTAGAAGGCGCCATCCCCCCCCCCCCCGAAAAAAAACTACATCGCGGGTATTTGTTGGGTGTACTAGACTGCTAGTCTCCAAATTTCTTTATTTAATGTTGATGTTGATTTTATTCGGTAAACTTATTGACAATGAAAACAACAATAAAAATAAAATGTCCCAGTTATTTAGATACCTCACAAAAACAATAAAAAAAGAGTGAACAATTTCCATTTTGGTTTGTGATCCTCCCTCCAACCCCCCCCCCCCCCCCGCCCCCCGGGTAAATATTTATGGTTAGGCTGCTCAATATTTGTCAATAATTCATGCCAACATTATGGTAAGCCTAATAAAGATGTTGGGAGTTTATGATGACATTGAGGAAGGTAAGATTAAGATTAAGATTAAACACTTAAAGGCTGCAAATGGGCCACAACTACCCGGCGGTGGCAACCTATCCAAACCTCCCCCCTCCCCACCCTCCCTCATCACCTTCTTTTCGTCAATCTATTTCTAAATTCCCTTACTGACTCGCACTCAACAACCTCCTCGGGTAACTCATTCCATTCCCTTACCGTTCTCTCAACAAAACCAAACCTACCCAGATCACTTCTCACTACCCGACGCTGAAACTTCCAATTATGATCCCCCCTCCCTCTATAAACTCCTTCTTGCAACCTGCTCTGGATTTCCCCCCACCCTCCTTTCCCCCTAGCTGCTCTATATAAATTACACATCCTATCACTCCTCCGTCTCTCCTCTAAGGACTCCCAACCCAGTTCCCCTACCATTGCTGTAACACTATCATAAGGCCTTACCACATTCCCTTACCTATTTTCCTCATACCTCCATCTCCTAACTAAAGCAACCTTCTATTTCCAATGGTCTAGGGGTTGATTATGAACACGGTCCTTTATGTTTAGAAAATTCTGTGGGGGGACCCAGTTAAGGAAGGGGAAAACGGGGGGGGGAGGGGTGGAAAGCAATTATGTGTAGGCCTAATTATTGGGTAAAGGAAATGCTTGAAAGTAGAAAGTGGTGGACAATAGAGGGGGGTAAAAGGAGGCTTTATCTGAGGAGAGAACTCAATGATACAAGAGGCACGACGTATGTACGCAACATTACAAAAGTTGCCCCAGCGTAAGAAAGTGACAATTTAGTTTGTAATGCTTCTCAGAAATTTAGGTGAAATACGAAATATTTACAGTAAAATACGTTTGCACAAATCGTATGTCCATCGGCAACAACAGTAGGCTATCGTACGTTTGAACTAACACAGTTGACCGAACTACATCCATCACTACATATTCCCTTAAATGCATTGATTGATACGTACATCGCACAAACGGATACGTAAGAATGATACTTACCGGTGTGGTTATTGAGGAATGTAACACGCTGCAGCAAGAGGTTCAACGGTTCCCATACTAACACTGAAGTTAAGGCGCGTCTACACAAAATGATTAATGTGTAAGTCGTAAGGCGTATGGTTTAAGGTTTAATGTTTAAGTCGTAACGTTGTCCCCGCCCCTGAACATTTCTTTGAAAGATATGATTACTATATACGACTACGTAACGAACATTGATTGGATGGTCGTAAGCCTTACGACAGTAGTTCGATCTGGTTCAACTACTCTTAAACACTAATCATTAAACATTACACCTTACGACACTGTGTGAACGCTAACTTGGAAATCATATGCCCGAACTTGCTTATAAACCATAAACCTTAAACATTAATCATTTTGTGTATGTAAACACGCCTTTAAGCAACATTAAGCAATACTGCAGGAGCTAACAGTAGATTGGAGACTTTGAAAGCTTGTGTAACAACTTACGTTCTTTGTCAACTGATGGACATTCAATAGAGGAATCTATATGACTGCCCAAAGTTACACTGTCCTTTTGGATGGATGGAACATCAAGTTTATGGTCCCATTTTTTCCCATCTTCCCTTCTTTATTTATAAATCACTTCATTTTAAATTTGCACTAGTAGGACCGAGGTCCTGTTGCAAATGTACAATAAATAAATCAATCAATCAAGTACAAGTGCCAAAAGTGATAGTATGGTAAATTAAGCAAGGCTATGTTCTTCTTCTTTTCTTATACCCGCAATTGACATCTCATGTCATCATGTATTTTCTGGTAAGCCAGTAGAGATAGGACTCCAGTTCCCTCCGATCCATGCCACCCGGCATTTTGTCCCTTTCATCCTTTACATATGCACACTCAAAGAGATGCCTCCTGTCTTGTTCTCCGACCCCACACATCCTACATATTATGCTGGATTCGTAAACCCCAACCCTATGTAGGTGCTTGGCAAGCCGGTCATGTCCAGTCTGGAGCCGGAATTGGGCCGTCTCTGTTTTTCTGCTGTAGCACTTGTGTTTGCCTGCAGGCCTTGAAACAGTATACTGTTGCCATGATTTATTCTGGACCTTCTCTTGCCATCCTTTACGGACCACTTTGCATGTAGATGAGATTTAATGGCTTTATGCGACAGTTATCTTATTTCCTTGGGTCTTTTTGCTGCCTTGTTTGGCTAGATAATCAGCCTTTTCATTTCCATATATGCCACAGTGTGCTGGTATCCACTGTAACACTATGTTGTTTCCAATGCAATGCTATGCTATGAATTTTACTAAACCAAACATTTTTCTGATCTTTACTTCCCTTCCACATGTCCTAGGATGGTCTTCAAGTTAAATGTTACAGCCAGGAAATCCCAGTTCTCACCTATTTATCTACATTCCAATAAACACACCAACATTTCACTGTATCCAAACGGCGCAGGGATCAGGATAGGACGGACCGGTGTATGTATAGGCAAACAGAACACGCTTCATCAGTTAATAATATTATTTGTGAGTTTATTTCCCTGTTTACCAGTTTCACAATCACTGTACAAACAAGCTGCTCGTCACACAATTCATTTAGCGATAAAGCACATTATTAAATTGATTAAAATTATACAATTTATCAATATAGTTTCATTACATAACTTCAACAAAAACATTAACAGTCCACTATCAATAATCGACGATAGGTAAATTCATTATCAAATAATACATCCCATATTTATCACATGTACAATATAATTTATAACCATGAAATTATAAGTATGAATCCCTCATCGTTTCCGTCGGAAAATAATTACGTTAAAACGCTCCTATTGTAGTAGGCCTATTTCACATATTATAATATATATATATATATATATTATTATATACATGCGGAGTGTAAATAGTTTATGGTGTCCATCTGGGTTAAAGTAGGGATGAGCAAAAACCGGCATTCAATAGGTATACACACCGAGGAGAAAAAAATCAATTTCCTTCATCAAGACACGTCGCCATCAAACTTCGGTGGTTCCCACAAGAAAAAAGCACCGATATTACGGCGATAATTTTGTCGTACGTAAACAGGACACAATGACAGAACTTTCCGTACTTCCTTGCTATTGTCTAGGTACTATGCTACTCGTTCCTCGACGTACATACTGTAATACTATGCTAACCGTAGTCTTTGGTCTCTACCAATGCCCATCGTTTCCAGGAAATTTCCCGTGCAGAACCGGTTAGTTTGTTAATTCGACCATAGATCACTGTAATGAAAAGTGCGGGGTGCGCACAACGTAAAATCGACTTAGTGTCGCACGAAAGGCACTACCGTACGTACTACAACATGAATGTGTACTTGGTAACAATACCTAGTACAGGAAGAAGTTCGATCCAGTCAATACGTATATTGTAGGCCTCTATATTATAGCAGGACGCTTAACGAAGTACAGTTGCAATTTGTCCCACCATTATTTAATTTGCGTACTTACATTCTAGGCCAAAATTTCTTCGTATTACGAAATTTAAACATTTCCCAACCAGACATTGTGCAACAGTAGTGTTTGGCTATATTTTCTTCAACGTTGAAACTAAAAACTTGAAACTACAGCTGTTGTGGTAACAATGTTTCAACATAATTTCAATGTCCCCATGAATGTACCTAAAATTGAGACGGAAAAGAATGTATGTCACTTAATTTTCCTTTATTTAATGTAATGGAATGAGTGTCCTGAAATATAACTAATCCATGTTCGGATAATACAAAATTTTGTAGCACGAAGACACCGGATGCAAGGCAAATAAAACTGATTTTACACAGTTTTAAATGTTAACTCAACCCAAACCAACTACCGTACGCCCAGAGGTGTCACGTATGTTCCTTTTCCGCTTCGACAACAGAGATTTTCCGCGAGAAAAACAAAAAAACATGCCCCGAAAACCACCTCGCAACATTTCCCACCGTTTCAAATGATTGTCCAATTCCTACTATAGTATTATGCAAAATTTCTACAGACTAGTACACACCCACGGAAACCCTTCCTCCAATCAATTTTCAACACTGTGCGGAAAAACTCACGTCATTATCGTGCTGTGGGCAAGCAGTTTATTTAGTACGTATTTACGTCAGTCACGCTTCCATTCGTCTACCTGCCACCGTGTCAACAGAGAGCGGCCAGTCCACGAGAATCATACCCGACTTTTTCTACATATTATGCTACTATTTATGTCGTGCATCACAGTCGTACTCGTTCGAACGCCGTCGAGCGAGTTGTTTGTAAGAAACAATACAAAAATAAAAGTTACAATGGCACAGAACACTAGCGAGGCATATCCCCCCCTCCCATCCCCCTCCCAACCGACCGACACAGATAATCAAAGACTTAATTTTTCTTGTGGAAATCCTGAAAGACACACCCGTGAACAACTCTACTAATAAGTTTATTATCCACTATATACAGAACAAATAGAGGCGGCCGCCGAAAACTAAACGTTCGCGGCCAGCCGAGTTAGGTTAACGCAAACAAGGGTGCTCGTACGCACTGCACTACACACTAGCGGTATGCGGTTATTACGTAGTCGATTGTAGTCGCCGCAGCGGAATCTGCCGCAACGATCCAGTGGTCTAGATAGCGGTGCTTACAAAGGGTGACGCTTCCACTCGTACCGTGTCTTCTCCGGAAGAAACGGCTGCCAGATGTTGCACAGTAGTTTCAACAATAACCAAACTTATCTTTATTGCGGTCGGGTACGAACATTATCGAAAACAATCCTTGACGAAGAGAGCGACAGTGAATGTTCGTGTTATCAATTCCAGCTGTACATTGTCGGGATACAAGCCGTGCGTCGAACCTTGTCGACGCTCGTTTGTAACCGTCTTTCAATGATTGTGCGCAACACCTGCAGCAAGTGTCTTCAATAGCCGCGTTCACACGGACAGGATTCACGACCGTTCGTCCAAATTCGTAAAATTCGCTCTGGCGAGTCGAAATTACGATTCAATCGGAGCGAATAAGAAGATCAAACGTGACGGGGATTGGAATCCCAAATCGCGGGGCTTTCGGCCGTTAGGTTTTTGAAATTGACCACGTAAGGATTGAATACTATTACAGCACTCCTGCCATGTGAACGTGGCTAATATCACGAGCGAAACAAGTTTTATTCCGCCTCCAAACAAACAGTACGGGAGCGCATTCTGCCCTTCAATCGCAACCCGCTATCTAGTAGAAGGAACACAACGGAGCGCCGATGCTCCGCGATAGGAAAACTGTGCTGAGCTAGAGGCATATCGAGGACCGAGGCTTCTAAGAGAACGCTCTAGAAACGAGTCGGATTCCCAATCGAGTTTAGAGAAAAGGTGTCTTAACTTTACAATAGAAAGGATTTGAGAGAACCCTGTTGTTGTTGTTAATGATGTAATTAAAGATTAATTATAAACGATCTACAATAATTGTGCAACTGCGTTCGTATATAACCTCTCTAAATAATCGTGCCACTGATAAAATATGTACAACCAAGCAGCGTTTTAACATTTTGATAAGCGTAGCATAGGACATGACGTCCATCACAAACCGGAAGTTCATTCCGTTTGGGAGGGCATACGTGTGGAGACGTTTCCACATTCCACAGGGTTGCCGCTTTATTTTACACGTAAAACTAGAGGAAACCTTTAATATTGAGCAAACAGGACTCTGCGTTTGTGTCGTCGTTTGTTTTCACATTCGTGTCAATGGCAAATGTAAAGAGTTAGTGTAAAAAATGTTATTAAACTAGAATCAATTCCTAAATTTGTTTTCTTGCCAGAATAAGATAAGAAGATCATACCCAAATAATTGGGTGGGGGTGACAAGAAAGAAATAACAAATAAGGAAAAAAATATACGTTCGTTTGTGGAAATATTTTCACAATCGATAATTTTAGATAGGCCTAGGCCTGCAGATCTATATTTGTGGTATGTTGTAGAGAGAGGCTAATAACATTACTTTTGATTCTGGCTTTAAATTTATTTTTCTTCCAGTTCGTTACGAAGCTAGCTAGCTTTCACACACCGCAGCGGAACCGCTCTTTAACACGTTTTCCAAGGGAGGGAAGGAAAATATAATTACATGCAATAACAATGAGACAAAAGCAAGAAAGAGAGTCAGCGAAACGTATCAAGGGGTCCCACTGCGGTTTGTGCTCGTAATGTAATTTCCTTAAGGCAGAGGGGTCTAGTCTCAAATTAAAACCAAGCATAATGAAGACTCTTTATAGTGATATTTTCAGACCACTGAACACTGTTGAAAGCGATGAACGTCACAAGATTTGGTTTCATCCCAACTGAAAACCGGATTAAAAAGGTTCAGAATATAAACATTTTAATCGTAACAGGGAATTTATTAAGCAAAGGACTGTAATTAATTGACTTGACCAATAACAACCGTAACAATTAACAACATCTTCGAAACCTTGTCAATCCAGTTTTCTGTTCTCACGAAACCACGATCGATCACTTTCTCGAAATGGTGCAACGTTAATCTCGCGCGATTTCAATCAAATCGAGACCGCCTCTTCCCCCGCTAGCCGTCAATAAAACACACCAAACGAATGCCCAATTTATTGCCAAAAACACGAAGCGAACGTCCACTCTGCTGCCAATACCAAACATGAGTCTACAACGCGTCTCGATGCCACACCCACTTCTTGTTGGTGTGGTCGAAGCGATGGGCCAGCCACTGTTGCTCCAGCAGTTGGTAGCGGCCGACGCTCAGTTCCAGCGGCTTGCCGCGCCTGCAAGCAGGAGACACAACACATCCCGTTAGCAAGCAGGAGACACAACACATCCCGTTAGCAAGCAGGAAACACAACACATCCCGTTAGCAACGAGTGGCAATTAAATGAATTACAAGTGCTTTAGCTTCAGTAAAGTGCTACAAATCATATATTCTTAATAAATTTCGTTGGCAAAATTGAACCTCACCTTTTTGGTATGTAGGCCTACACATGTTCAACAAACAAATAAAAACTGTCTACTAAATTAATTGTTTTGTCTATCCATTCTATATTCGTCCTCCCACTACATATCGTATGTGACTCGCTTGAGTTCCCTGTCCTCCCACCCCCTACATTTTACCGTACGTGACTCACTCAAGTTCCGTATCCTCCCACCCCCCACATTATGCCATGGTGAATTACTTGAGTTCCCTGTCCCACCCCCCACATTCTGGCATGCGTGACTCACTTGAGTTCCCTGTCCTACCCCCCACATTCTGGCATGCGTGACTCACTTGAGTTCCCTGTCCTCCCCCCACATTCTGGCATGCGTGACTCACTAGAGTTCCCTGTCCTCCCCCCACATTCTGCCATGCGTGACTCACTAGAGTTCCCTGTCCTCCCCCCACATTCTGCCATGCGTGACTCACTAGAGTTCCCTGTCCTCCCCCCACATTCTAGCATGTGTCACTCACTAGAGTTCCCTGTCCTCCCCCCACATTCTAGCATGTGTCACTCACTTGAGTTCCCTGTCCTCCCACATTCTGCCATGCGTGACTCACTTGAGTTCCCTGTCTTCCCCCCACATTCTAGCATGTGTCACTAACTTGAGTTCCCTGTCCTCCCACATTCTGCCATGCATGACTCACTTGAGTTCCCTGTCCTCCCACATTCTGCCATGCATGACTCACTTGAGTTCCCTGTCCTCCCCCCCACATTCTAGCATGTGCCACTAACTTGAGTTCCCTGTCCTCCCACATTCTGCCATGCGTGACTCACTTGAGTTCCCTGTCTTCCCCCCACATTCTGGCATGCGTGACACTTGAGTTCCCTGTCCTCCCACATTCTGGCATGCGTGACTCACTTGAGTTCCCTGTCCTACCCCCCACATTCTGGCATGCGTGACTCACTTGAGTTCCCTGTCCTACCCCCCACATTCTGGCATGCGTGACTCACTTGAGTTCCCTGTCCTCCCACATTCTGGCATGCGTGACTCACTAAGTTCTGCATCCTCCCCCTCCCCCCCCTCCCTCATTCTGCCATGCCTGACTCACTTGAGTTCCCTGTCCTACCCCCCACATTCTGGCATGCGTGACTCACTTGAGTTCCCTGTCCTACCCCCCACATTCTGGCATGCGTGACTCACTTGAGTTCCCTGTCCTCCCCCCACATTCTGCCATGCATGACTCACTTGAGTTCCCTGTCCTCCCCCCACATTCTGCCATGTGTGACTCACTAAGTTCTGCATCCTCCCCCCCCCACATTCTGGCATGCGTGACTCACTAAGTTCTGCATCCTCCCCCCCCCACATTCTGCCATGTGTGACTCACTAAGTTCTGCATCCTCCCCCCCCCACATTCTGCCATGTGTGACTCACTAAGTTCTGCATCCTCCCCCCCCACATTCTGGCATGCGTGACTCACTAAGTTCTGCATCCTCCCCCCCCCACATTCTGCCATGTGTGACTCACTAAGTTCTGCATCCTCCCCCCCCCACATTCTGGCATGCGTGACTCACTAAGTTCTGCATCCTCCCCCCCCCCCACATTCTGCCATGTGTGACTCACTAAGTTCTGCATCCTCCCCCCCCCCACATTCTGCCATGTGTGACTCACTAAGTTCTGCATCCTCCCCCCCCCCACATTCTGCCATGTGTGACTCACTAAGTTCTGCATCCTCCCCCCCCCACATTCTGGCATGCGTGACTCACTAAGTTCTGCATCCTCCCCCCCCCCACATTCTGGCATGCGTGACTCACTAAGTTCTGCATCCTCCCCCCCCCCACATTCTGCCATGCCTGACTTACTTGAGTTCCCTGTCCTCCTCGCCGAACGTGTCCAGGTAGACGGAGCCCCACAGACACGCCCGCTTCCCCCTCACGACGATGATGTAAGACGAGGTGACCACGAGGTACATCGCCGTCCCCCCGCCGCAGTCTATGGAGTGTTGCACGGCCTCGCACACGTTCAGCTGCTTGCAACAGTTCTCCTTGAGGCAGACCAGCGCCCCGCACAGCAGACATATGCTGGTCTCACGTGGCACGGAGTGGCACTGCAGGCACTGCTTCTCATGGTAATACTGTAACCAGAGACACTCCGTTATATAGCAGGTGTAGTGCACACGTTCAGCTGCTTGCAACAGTTCTCCTTGAGGCAGACCAGCGCCCCACACAGCAGACATATGCTGGTCTCACGCGGCACGGAGTGGCACTGCAGGCACTGCTTCTCATGGTAATACTGTAACCAGAGACACTCCGTTATATAGCAGGTGTAGTGCACACGTTCAGCTGCTTGCAACAGTTCTCCTTGAGGCAGACCAGCGCCCCGCACAGCAGACATATGCTGGTCTCGCGAGGCACGGAGTGGCACTGCAGGCACTGCTTCTCATGGTAATACTGTAACCAGAGAGACTCCGTTAAATAGCAGGTGTAGTGCACACGTTCAGCTGCTTGCAACAGTTCTCCTTGAGGCAGACCAGCGCCCCGCACAGCAGACATATGCTGGTCTCACGCGGCACGGAGTGGCACTGCAGGCACTGCTTCTCATGGTAATACTGTAACCAGAGAGACTCCGTTATATAGCAGGTGTAGTGCACACGTTCAGCTGCTTGCAACAGTTCTCCTTGAGGCAGACCAGCACAGCAGACATATGCTGGTCTCACGTGGCACGGAGTGGCACTGCAGGCACTGCTTCTCATGGTAATACTGTAACCAGAGAGACTCTGTTATATAGCAGGTGTAGTGCACACGTTCAGCTGCTTGCAACAGTTCTCCTTGAGGCAGACTAGCGCCCCGCACAGCAGACATATGCTGGTCTCACGTGGCACGGAGTGGCACTGCAGGCACTGCTTCTCATGGTAATACTGTAACCAGAGAC
Source organism: Isoperla grammatica (assembly GCA_945910005.1). NCBI lineage: Eukaryota > Metazoa > Arthropoda > Insecta > Plecoptera > Perlodidae > Isoperla > Isoperla grammatica. The sequence continues at coordinate 3,690,646 of OX246744.1, read as the reverse complement.
ACTCCGTTATATAGCAGGTGTAGTGCACACGTTCAGCTGCTTGCAACAGTTCTCCTTGAGGCAGACTAGCGCCCCGCACAGCAGACATATGCTGGTCTCACGTGGCACGGAGTGGCACTGCAGGCACTGCTTCTCATGGTAATACTGTAACCAGAGAGACTCTGTTACGTATATAGCAGGTGTAGTGCACACGTTCAGCTGCTTGCAACAGTTCTCCTTGAGGCAGACTAGCGCGCCACACAGCAGACTTATGCTGGTCTCACGCGGCACGGAGTGGCACTGCAGGCACTGCTTCTCATGGTAATACTGTAACCAGAGACACTCCGTTATATAGCAGGTGTAGTGCACACGTTCAGCTGCTTGCAACAGTTCTCCTTGAGGCAGACCAGCACAGCAGACATATGCTGGTCTCACGTGGCACGGAGTGGCACTGCAGGCACTGCTTCTCATGGTAATACTGTAACCAGAGAGACTCCGTTATATAGCAGGTGTAGTGCACACGTTCAGCTGCTTGCAACAGTTCTCCTTGAGGCAGACCAGCGCCCCGCACAGCAGACATATGCTGGTCTCACGTGGCACGGAGTGGCACTGCAGGCACTGCTTCTCATGGTAATACTGTAACCAGAGAGACTCCGTTATATAGCAGGTGTAGTGCACACGTTCAGCTGCTTGCAACAGTTCTCCTTGAGGCAGACTAGCGCCCCGCACAGCAGACATATGCTGGTCTCACGTGGCACGGAGTGGCACTGCAGGCACTGCTTCTCATGGTAATACTGTAACCAGAGACACTCCGTTATATAGTGTAGTGTGTTGTACTGAACATTAGCCTTGTTGATTATGACACTTGTCCGCAGGTGTTCGCACTGTCCAATCACTGATTCATATGTTTCGTATTTTAAATATCGATCTTTGATTGGTTATCGCTCACTCGTCGATGGTGTTCGGAGCCTACAGGGTTGGTTTAGTCACTTTAAATTAAAGTCTTCCACTGAAAATCAGTTTAATTACTTAGTGGGTAGACTCTAAATGGGAATTTATTTATTTATTTATAGATAAATAAATACTTAAGAATATTTTTAAACAGAACTTTAGACAAGTGGAGAAGCTTGATCGAAGAAGGCATTGAAGAGAGGAATGCAATCTTGGAAGCATGTGCAAAGAGAGAAGCAATGGGACGACAAAAATTGGCGGAGAAGACGTCCAGAAAGATGAGGAAGAAACGAGGAGCGTAGCAAACAGAGTCATTGAAAGTTTCATGCCCTAGACAAGAGTGGGCAACACGGACACTACTCAAGCCCACACAGTTGCCAACAAGTTAACGAGATTATTTATTATTATTAGAAGAATTATTAGAACTTGGACGATGACAACACCAGAAGAGAGCCTGGTACAAGCTGAAGACATGAAGTTTTTGAGAATTATCGTGGGGAAGACTAGATGGGACAGGATAAGGAATGACGACATAAGAAACCAACTAGGCGTTTAAGGAATTTATTGGAGAGAGACGACTGAAATGGTTCGGACATGTCAAGAGAATGGAAAGAGAAAGATTGCCGAGGAGAATGCTAGAACTGGAGATTCCCGGTAGAAGAACGAGAGGAAGACCACGACAAAGATGGCATGACAAAGTGAGGAAGGATGTGGAAATGCGAGGAGGGGACTGGAATATAGTTGGAGGGGGAAGAGTGGTGGTAGGATAGAATATTATGGAGAGGCTTATCTTCGATGCCGACCCAACGCAGAGTTGGACGTGGCAACAGATGAATGAAGGCAGAAGGGCCCACCTGAAAGATCCTGTCGTAGAGCTCGGGCAGCTTGAGCAGCCTGGGCTGGTACCAGGTGAGGTGTTGGTCCACGAGGAAGTTACGCGCGCCGATCTGGCACCGGTTGACAAACGCAGAGTATTCCTCCAGCCAGGCGGTCGCCGTGGGAACGGGGTCGTTGGACCAGTTCAACGCGACCTGCAACGCAACAACGCCGTTCGTTAACGCGTTTACTACAAATCTGCTTGAAAAACTATGTACGTGTTCTGATGGAGAAGATGTCCTTTATTTGTTAAAACTATTAATACTAAATGTGAGAAAATTGGGGTTAGACCGTTCTGAACTGTTGTATGTATCTGACCATTTCCAATAAAAGGTGGCTTTAATGTTAAAATAAGTTCTTTTTGATAATTTATCAGCTAATTTGTGCTAATTCTGCAAACCCTGAGAGTTTGTGAGCAAAGTTGCACTATATACTGCCCTAGACAATCGTGGGCAACCACCACTCAGACCAACATAATTGGAAATGAGTAAAGATGGGAGTTAGGAGCATTTTCAAATCAACTTTTTAGCAGTTTGATTTTCAAATTTAGCATTTTGGAGCATTTTCAAATCTCAAAATTAGCACTTTGTAGCAGAATCATAAATTTGTATTTATTTGACTATACAATAGTACATACTTTGTTTATTTTCATGCGTTTTAATGCAGAGTGGAATTGATTTAAATCAATTGATTTAAATCGTTGATTTAAATCAGATTTAAATCAAATGATTTTATTAATAAAAATCATTGATTTAATCAACAAAAAAACTTACCAGCATAACTAGGCATATATCTCATTTTCAATTTCCCTCGAAGACCATAATCGCATATTATATGAAAAATGAAAATGTATTTGTTTATTTCCTGTCAATTAGTATTGTTTGTTGGCAATTGCAATTTACCAGTTGATTATCCCTTTTGTGAAACACTTCTTATTGTTGATTTAAATCAATTAAAATCTGATTTAAATCGAAAAAAATCAAAAAAATCTGATTTAAATCAAGAAATCGATTTTAATCAAAAAAATCTGATTTTAATCAAAAAAATCATGATTTTTGATTTTTTTAATAAAAATCAAAAAAATCATCCACCCTGTTTTAATGTGATTGAGGCACACACGAGTCACTTTGTCCTCTATGCATCTAGTATGTACAGTAATTTGAACACTCGTAGGCCTACTCTAGTGTACTCTTGAGATATTATTTTAAAACGATGCACTAACCTAAGTACTTATAGACTAACATATACACATTTGACATTTGGAATATTGGAATGCAGATTATTAGATAATTGAAACTGAACTGCAGTTTATGGTTAGAATTCATAGGTCTCACACTTTGCGTAGACCTAAATTGAGATAGTTAGGATGCACTCGACCAGCCTAACCACACACTTCCTACTTGTGATTGAAACTTAACATGGCACACGTTTCCAGATTAGCTGTCTGCTGCTAGCTGTCTGTTAATGTTAGGTTAAAACAGCTGAAAAATCGTTCAGCGTCAACACTATTGACTGGTGACCATATGGTCTTCAATGCTGCATTTGCAAATTGTGGTTTGGATGATCTAATGGCCAGCAGCGACTGAAGGACATCAACCTTTTCTTGCTCGTTTACGAGATTAACAAGTGCACGATGAAAATACCTATATCCATCTAAAAACTCATCATTTGAAACTTTTGCAAATGATGGCCCCAATTTCTTCTTACTGCTAACCAGCACTGTGTCAGCAATTGCGTTTCTTTGGCCTGCCACAGCTGGGTCAAATAACGAACTGGCATGTTTGTAAATGTCGTTGGCAGGGTTTGAAATCATGTGAAGGCTTAATTTGTTACTGGCTTTTTGAGAGGCCTGCTTCACACATTCAATGACCTTAGCTTTAGCCACCGAATTGTTGATGTTTGTCAAGGAGTTGAGAACTGGTTCCGAAAAAGAACCGCCTGCATTTCGTTTCAATGTGTCACTCAAACAAACGAGTCAGCCCCATAGTAGGTGGGCAAAGGGATACTTGGAGCCTTCAAGTGTGTTAATGAGCTCTATGATGTGCTTGGTTGCAAAATCGGCAACAAAGGCACACTGAGTTTTAAGCGTTAGTGCCATAGTAGGGTCTTCAAACATCTCTGTAACTGCAGTTGCACTTGAATTTTTCCTCTCATATTCACTTAAAAAATGAACCAGTGCATCCATATGTGTATGCAGAAACACTACACTGTGAATGCAAGAGTTCCATCTGGTTACAACTGGACTGGGGAACAACCTTGCCGGGAGCTGCGGATAGTTCTCTGCCAAGAAATCGAGCCATGCACTTTTGACACATCTGCCATGAAGAAATGTCATTTTCACTTTTGTAACTAACAGATTTAGTTCACTGAGCTCCTTCATTATGACATCGGCGATGAGATTTATTTTATGTGCCCAGCACTGGTAGTGGATATGTTCCCCAACAATCACTTGCAGTCCAGAGAAACATGTCCCCATGTATCGAGCAGAATCCGAGACTAGCCCCTCTACATGTTCGTACTTAACCTTGTATTTTAGTAGAGCCTCAATAATAGATTGACTAGTTGTTGTGCCATTAGCTCTATCCAGAAAGGAACAGTTTGCTAGAAACACATCTTGTGTGGCAGTAGCGGAAACCGTTCGGAACAAAATAGCAAACACGCATCGCCCTTTGGAGTCTGATGTCTCATCTGCTACTACTTCTATTGGTTTGTCTTTCACCAACTCCAAAATACGTAGTTGTTCGTTCTCTGCACACTCTGGCACGTATGCCTTTCTCAACTGACTTGCTGTTGGGAGGTCACCAGATCGTTTGATATACCTATATACAAAATATACCTGGTAATGATTCGGTCTTTAAATGTCAATTAGGACCTAGGCCTATGAATACGAATGAAAATGTGAAACGTTTACTAGGCCTAATGGGAATTTGGATTTGAAACTAGAAGGCCTAGGCTAGTACTTAAAAATCGATTTTAATATTGACCTAAGCACAACCTAGGCCACAAAAACTAGGCCTTGGCCCATAAAATAGTTTGCTCTCCAACGTAGGCCTAAGCTAGGTATAGGCCTAGGCCCCAGTCCTAGGAACATTTCACGTTAAAATTACGAAACTAGGCTTACAGCAAAACAGGTAGGGAACAGGCCTAAGAATATTCTAGATATAGGCCTACTGACTTGTTCATAAAGCTGCGGAAGTGGCTGTGTCAAGTTTATGGAGAGGGATGTTCCTTTTCAAACACAATTCAACCGTTTCCATAATGAAGGCTTCTTTTTCCTCCTTTGCCCTGCTTGCTGTTTGAAACATATCCCCCAGTGTGGTCTGATGCATTGATGGTTGGCCATTTGAAGAACTTTCCTCCAGTTTAATTTTTTTTTGCGACGTGCCCCGAACTGCACTCGTGTTTGTCCAAATTATCTTTTTTCTCCCAGTCGAGCCTCACGGAACAAACGCCACACATAAGAACTGAAGAATCGCTTACGTAAAACTTATGTTTAGTGTACGCTTTCGCACGGTCGTGAATTGTCGAGGCATTATAATTGGCGAAAAATTAAATTATGAAAATGAAGAGCAAACGAAACGATTGTAACCTTACGAGTTTAGACGAAAAGTGTAAACAAAGGTGGAAACTAGAAACGGATAACGCAGTTTGTATTGTACTTGGAAGGGCAGTGCAAAGAATATCTTAAGAAAGATGGAAACAGTCGCAGTTGTAAAGGAGGATAAATTAAAATTGCCGTGCAGGTTGCAAGATTTCTAACATTGGATTTAAAAATCATTGTTGTGTCAGGAATTAACCATAACATTTTCATGTAAAAAGATTACCAATCGCGACGAGAACTATTAACAAAACAATGAAACTACGCAACAAGTCTTCTGCTTCCATGCGCTTTAAGTGTGGTGGGAGACGGAAGATCGGTCAAGTAGTACTCTGTAGTACTACTTCACCGATCTTGTGCGTGACGCTACACCTAGATCGCGCTCTTGGTATAGTTCCATGTGTCACGTGGTTTGCAGTCAATGACGTCACACTTGTATAGATAGGCAAGTCAGTAAAGGTTGCAACCGTTGCATTGCTTGTTAGTACGCATACCAGCTACTCCCGACACGCCGGGAATTTGTAACAGTTAGCACACTTTACTCAACAAAGTTTTGGGACGACTTTTGATCACTTTCAGGCACTGTAGGCCTGGTTTTACGAATTTCTATTAGTTTTAAAAGTGAAAACTAGACAGAATCGCGCTTTCATAGCTAAAAGTAGCATTTATCGCATCTATTCATACTCATCGCTGTTTGTCGCGAATTCAAAAACAGTTTTACTGGACGGTAATAACCCCAAAACATCGACAATTGTCAAGAAAACATGTTAAATTTCAAATTCGCATCTGTAGCATATGCGAAAAACTCCCATCTCTAGAAATGAGTCATTCCTAGATTATCACAATGTTCTAGTGTATCGTAATTGCTATTGGCATTAGGGCCCGCAATAAGAGTGTGGCAGTGTGTGTAGACTACTCACCGCGGCCGAGAAGCGCTGCCAGTCCATCCCCTCGGTCACCAACTCCAGATAGTAGACGAGCCTGACGAACTCTGACTGGGGGGCAGCTATCTCTGGCAGTGGCTGCTCGTAGAGGTGGTGCCTTAGCAGGGCTGCCACCCGCAGGAACGGCAGACACAACTTCTGGACCTGCGGAACAAGCGTTCGTTTATTCATTTATTTTTATATATAGCATATATATATCTTGACCCCGTTTCCAACATTAATTATCGGGTAGGGGGGAGTAGCAAAGTATTCCATGTCTTGGGCTAATGTCTTCGTTGCCGGCTAGCCAGGCCTGACACAACCACCTCCTCAACCTCTTCCTCGATTACTTCTTCCGTTCATTTATTTTTATTTTTTTAAATTAAGAATGAAATAACAATAATAAAATATTAAATAAAACAGACTAAAAATCTTCTGAGGAGTCAATGTTTGAATTGCATCATTTTCCTTTTATGTACAATATTATGCAAAACAGTGACCCGGTTAGCGATTTTACTAGAACCAATGTCATCCCTGCGTCAAACAATGCTTTAAAAAAAAAAAAAAATCTACAAATTTATATTTTGAATTTAATTTAATTTAATTTAATTTAAAAAGTAAGCTCACCGTGAGTTCGAGCTCCTTCTTAGTGAACCTCTGCCCCCCGTCGACGTCGGCGCCGTTACAGTCGTCCTCAAGATAGAGCTGACTCTGGTCGAGCGTCCGTATGGTCAGCGTGAGCGCGTCGTCTAATGAGTCCAGTGTTGACGACATCTGAGCCGAACTGCGGCCGCGGTGGTTGGAACGCTCGCGCTCGCTCAGCCTACAAGACAGCTGCGCCACCACTTGGAAGTAGAGCAGATTGTAGAGCACCTTCACTAGGCACGAGAAGTACGCTGCGACAGACAGAGAGAACGCATGGTTAGACACGACATGATTTTGGTCCAACAGCTTATCTTACACGTAGGTAAGCTGTTGGTTTCTATCCTCACATTCTATATTATTCCAGCTGATTGGCATCTACTATCATTACCTTTGAGGTATGTAATTGCAATTTGTCAGTTGATAAACTTTTGTGGAATACTAACTACTGATGTTTTTATTAAATAACAATAAAAAAATAGTAAATACAAAAAAATCAGATTTAAATTAAAAAATTGCAAAAAATGCAAATAAAAAAAAAAATTGATTTTTCAAAATTTTAAGAAAAAATCTAGACACATCATCTTCCCCCTGGTGTCGCCATCAATCAATTACTCACTCTGGTCGAGATGCAGCGGCAGCAGCAGAATGTATTGAGTGAGCAGCGCGGTCGGGTCGCATAGCAGGAGGGGAACGTCTCGCTCGAGGGGGGCCACCGCGAGGGGGGTGGGGTCCGAGTGAACGCCCGCAACCTGCTGGAGCGTTCTCCACGAGTGCCAGTTGGCCAGCAGGCGGGCGTGCATTGCCAGCACGTGCAGCAGGGGTACTGCAACACAGAACGCACAACGCACGGTCAACAACAACAACAACAGCAACAAACTCACAAGAGATAAACCTAAAAACTACACTATGCAGTAAGAGAGATTATTTGTGGTTTTACGATGTACTCGACAGCTAGGTCATAGATATAAATGTTGTTACCAAGATATGTAACTGAATGGAGGTCCGAGGACCTATGCTCGTTCCTCGATGCCCGCCATATTGTATGATTGCCTGTTTGTTTACATTTTAACATGTGTGTTTTTCAATGTGATATACATCGCCTTATGTCATTGATATTGATAGCTATAAAAAGAAATTACGCGAGTATCTGTATACCCATTGGACATAAAGAAGTCATTTCAGCATTGAAAATAATAGTTTCTAAATAGTAAATATACAATATGGCGTCGTTCCGAGAATAATCCATTGTTGAAATCTCAAAAGAGAATCAGTTTTGGAACGTCCAGATAGCAGTGAGTTTTGTATCTTGGTAACAATATTTATATCTATGGCTAGGTCATGTGACGTCGGCCTTTTACTCGCCTCTTACAACAGGCAGAGCTACCCTGGACCAATTCTACCCCGACGGGACAGTAAGTGAGACAACTGGTGGAGAAGAAACACAGCAAACACTTAGAGGTCTGTGCCCAAACCGTATCAGCTACCGTGGAGGTGGCTCACGGCTCTTTCCGTCTCCTATTCACGAATGAGTAAAGACACGATAAAGCGATCAACAAAACCCATTTGTAAAAGAGCAGCCTTTCAAATTCAAAACAAAAAACATGTTGATTTGATTATTTGGTGTACAGCTCTATGGCGTTTAGATTGTGAACTCTCCTCAAGTAGGCACATAAGTCTAAACAGTGCACTATCCCCTAGAAGAGATCGAGACGTCGCTCTTACTCTTAGCTCCGTTGCAGGCTACTTGCAATGGCTGGATGCAAGTAGGGCAATTGGAGCATTACGTGACTAGTACGCACACAGCCGACGACTATTGTGAAACCGACAGCGTTGGCAGTTCTAGAGGTAGCAAGCAAGATAGGCAAAAGGTGTGGTTAAGGGGGAACTGCAAACACCAATTTTGTGCCGCCTTGCAAGACCTATCTATGATTGTATTCGAAAATTATAAAAATACGTAATATTCATTCAACAGCCTAACGCAGGCCTGCCGTTTTTACGGATATTGTCCGTTTTAACGGATATTTGGGGTGGAAAACGGACAACAGGATTTTTACAGTCATTTATGGATTTTACGAAAATATTGTATTTCGCGGATTTGAATTTCGCGGGTAATATTAATGTTTGAACACAATCGATAAAGAAGTCCATGACGTTATCGACTCAGGCCGGTAAATAGTCCGCGCGTAGTAATTTCCTCCATGAAGTAGGCGTGAACAGCTGTGAGGTAACACAGAACTTGGCCGCAGTAATGACAGCGCGTACTACCCAGCGACCAGCTCGCCACGCCCACAAGCAGGAATTCACTGTAGCTTCAAAGAAAGTAGTCGCAAAAATATCGTCGCGTTTTTTTTTTTTTTTTACAAAACATTACTACCCAATTGAGATTCGAATCCTAAAAACGGATTTGGGTAATTTCTGGATCCGGGTAACCCGGGTACCCTATGACATCCCTAGTAAAAAGTATGTTTTTTTAATATTCGACTTGCCGAGATCGATTAAAAATGTAAATTTCAAATTTATGGATATTTTCAGGATATTTGACCCACTCCAACAGGATTTAATTTTTTCCCTGGTGGCAGGCCTGGCCTAACGTAATGCATTCACTAGAACTAGGAACCTATGGCACACGTGCAACTACAGGATCCCTAGAGGACATTACACTAACACTCATGCACAAAATGGAATTATCCCTAATTATGTTAATTTAAACTAAATTAAAATTTTTCACTTGTGAAAATAACGTACATGGATGGCTTGACACCCCCGCAAACAGCCCTCCTCTAGTGACCCCACGTTAGTTCGCGACCGAACCGTGTTAACAAACCAACGACGAGACGTGAAGTGTACGTACCGATGCAGGACCTCTTGGGTATTAGCGAGCTGCTGGCGTCCGGGCTGGCAGACTGAACGGCAGCGCTGGTGCCGGCGAGGTTGTGGTGAGCACTGCACAGCGATCCTCCTCTCTGAAACAGCACAACACACTCGCCGTTTCAAATATCCATCTTTGATTGGTTATCGCTCACTCGTCGATGGTGTTCGGAGCCTACAGGGTTGGTTTAGTCACTTTAAATTAAAATTCCCCAATGAAAATCAGTTTTGTTACTGAGTGGATACTCTAAATGTGAATTTATTTATTTTATTTATCAGTTATTCAAGCAGAACACAGGTGCTACTGTTAAGGCTGTGCCACTCGTGGGTATTCAGTTTACAATTTCCTTTTTTTATCTCTTAATATGAACACCATGCACACATTTTTAATTTAATAACGAAACCTTGAGCTGTGAAAGTAAAATACTATTTTGTCTTAATTTCTCAGCGGCTATTTTCAGATTTGCAACAATAATATAGCCTAGCAATGATTTTTAACCCAGGTAGACGATACTGCTGCAAATGTAAACGGTGACTTTAGAGCCGTCATAGCAACATACTAGTACACGATAAATTAAATGAATCTCCCCCACTGAAAATCAGTTCTTGTAACCAAGAGGGTAAACTAGACTAACAAACGTATTTATTTATTAGCGAGACGTCGAACGTAACGGCCGGATAGGATAACGTCTGGTCACCTGTACGAGTTCTATCTCCAGGTTGGTCCGCGCTATCGAGCTGACAAACAGGAACAAGCTCTGCGGTGTGGGAGACGAGCTCTTCTGCTTGTACTTGTGATGTGTACTCTCGGTCATCTCCTCCATTGACTTGACCATCGCCTCGGCTAGGTTGGACGACACCTGGACAAACAAATGCAACGTTATTCCGATCCCTCGCTATTTATTTCATTTTTAATTTTTTTTTAAAAGCATTTTTTCTTGGGTTACGTTATTGATGTCAATCAGCCGAGTATAGGGATAGGATCCAACAGCTTACCTTCAAGTAAGTTGACGAATTTGAGAGCTGAAAGCTGATTTTTTAAATAAAAATTAAAAAATGTCACATCCCGACCTAGTTTCTCGCCATACTTACTGGACTTGGGGGGTTCTCCTTGAGAAAATTGACGAGTTCATTGACGATGGCCGGTTGGCTGACGGGTCGCGACCTCACGATGGCGGCGCACTCGCCAAGCTCGGGGGACAGCGGTAGGACAGAGTTGGCGAGCTGGCGACAGAGCGGGCACCAATACTCCCCCCTGGGAACAAGCCATGCACGCAATTAGTACTATTCATTTTACATACACAACAGAATTGTACAAATCTACAAGTGTGATTTGATAAAACAAACAAAAGTACAACATTAAATGCAAGATTGGTACACGAAACAAACCTACAGAAAACAAAACAACACTTTTCATGATAATTTTACATAAACGAACCGGTTATATAACAATGAGTACATAGAAACAATAATGGCCCCATCAACATGCCCCATATATATCTCACTGCATCAAAAAGGCCATTTTAACAGCCGTGTGTTATATATATTATCACGCCAGACCCACCTGTCGACCGCTATGCTCTGCTGGCGTTGTGCGCTGCGTAGCGAGTGAAGGTAGGACTTGAGACAGTCCAGGTGAAGGTGATGGCCGCACGTCTGAAGGTGGACTCCGCCCTCCCAGCCAACGCTCACGGAAAGCTGCCACGAGCTCTGCAATCGTAGGTTACAAAGTCACTCGGGGCAACGCAATACTTTGCTCATCATTAAGCCTAACATGTTGGGTGTTTCATCGAGAAATGGGAATAATAGAGGCTAACATGTGCAAACTGCGTGGAGTGGAAGAACAAGACAGAAATCACCTATGAAGATGTAATAGACATAATGGAACGTGACGCATTGCCTATCGGCACGAAGAGAGAGAAGAAAGCGGTCTCTACTGGTTGACCAGATCTAACATGATGGCCTGACAAGCCAAATCTGGGCACACGATAAGAAGATCACTGAAAACATGAGTAAACAACGAGTACTAGTGTGAATATTGATTAAGTAGTGTGAATAAATAAATACATACTAGTAATATGGTAGTAGTGGTGTTAATAATGAATGAACGTAAATAAATGTATGAATGTAAATGATTTATTGTAAGTATGAATGTAGGCTCATGTATGTTGTAGGTTAAGTAGTAATGAAGTTCTACATTTGAGAGCTCAAAAATTCTGTAGGCTACATTTCTTGATGTAATTCAAAGAATGTAAAAGAGGCTTTCTTCAATACAAAATTAAAAATATAATAATAATAATTAACATAAATTTAATTTACAATGCAGTATTTAGTTGGAAAAAGGAGTTTCTTTATTCATGTGCCGAGCGAGCACGAACGAACGAAGGCCGGCCACTCACGCTGTCAAACTGCATGTTGAGCTCCTCTATCCGTCGGTCGAACTCCCCCGCCAGTCTGTCGTCTCTCCTGAGCTGCTGGCGCTCCTCCTCGCAGGTTGGCAGCGCCGCCTGGTGGGGATGCCTCCGCTTGTGTCCGAGCACGCTCGTAGCCTGGACCAGCACCACGAGGCCCATAGGCTTGTCCTCGGTGCTCGGGGTCGTCTGGTTGCAGATGACACAGTCGTACTCCTTCTTGCTGGCTAGAGGGGTGGAGCTGGCCTCCGACCACTCCATGCCAGACAGACCGTCCTCGTCTGGTAGGCAAATAAAGAAATATATAAATAAATAAATGAGTAAATGAATGAATAAATAATTAAACAAATAAATGAATAAATAAATAAATGAATAAATAATCAAATAAATAAATAATTAAATAATTAAATAAATATACAAATAAATAAATAAATAAATAAATAAATAGGCCTATATAAATAAATAAATAAATAAATATAAAAATAAATATATGAATAAATAAATATAAAAATAAATATAGGCCTATAAATAAATAGATGTATAAATAAATAAATATATAAATGAATAAATAAAGAAATAAATAAATAATTAAATAATTAAATAAATATATAAATAAATAAATAAATAAATATAAAAATAAATATAGGCCTATAAATAAATAAATTTATAAATTAAAAAAAATTATAAATGAAATAAATAAATAAATATATAAATAAATAAATAAATAAATATAAAAATAAATATATAAATAAATAAATATAAAAATAAATATAGGCCTAAAAATAAATAAATTTATAAATGAATAAATAAAGAAATAAATAAATATATAATTAATCAAATAAATAAATAATTAAATAATTAAATAAATATACAAATAAATAAATAAATAAATAAATAAATAGGCCTATATAAATAAATAAATAAATAAATAAATAAATATAAAAATAAATATATGAATAAATAAATATAAAAATAAATATAGGCCTATAAATAAATAGATGTATAAATAAATAAATATATAAATGAATAAATAAAGAAATAAATAAATAATTAAATAATTAAATAAATATATAAATAAATAAATAAATAAATATAAAAATAAATATATAAATATAAAAATAAATATAGGCCTATAAATAAATAAATTTATAAATTAATAAATAAAGAAAGAAATAAATAAATAAATAAATATATAAATAAATAAATAAATAAATATAAAAATAAATATATAAATAAATAAATATAAAAATAAATATAGGCCTAAAAATAAATAAATTTATAAATGAATAAATAAAGAAATAAATAAATATATAATTAATCAAATAAATAAATAATTAAAAAATTAAATAAATATACAAATAAATAAATAAATATATAAATAAATAAATAAATAAATAAATATAAAAATAAATATATAAATAAATAAATATAAAAATAAATATAGGCCTATAAATAAATAAATTTATAAATGAATAAATAAAGAAATAAATAAATATATAAATAAATAAATATAAAAATAAATATATGAATAAATAAATATAAAAATAAATATAGGCCTAGGCCTATAAATAAATAGATGTATAAATAAATAAATAAATAATTAAATAATTAAATAAATATAAATATAAATAAATATCTATAAATAAATATAAAAATAAATATATGAATAAATAAATATAAAAATAAATATAGGCCTAGGCCTATAAATAAATAGATGTATAAATAAATAAATATATAAATGAAATATAAATGAAATATGAATGATATATAAATAAAGAAATAAATAAATAATTAAATAATTAAATAAATATATAAATAAATAAATATAAAAATAAATATATGAATAAATAAATATAAGAATAAATATAGGCCTATAAATAAATCGATATGTAAATAAATAAATAAATAAATAAATAAATAAATAATTAAATAACTAAGTAAATAAATAAATAAGTAAATAATTAAGTAAATAATTAAGTAAATAAATAGGCCTATATAAATAAATAAATAAATAAATAAATAAATAAATAAATAAATAAATAAATAAATAAATAAATAAATAAATAAATACATAAATAAATACATAAATAAATAAATAAATAAATAAATAAATAAATAAATAAATGAGTGTGCCTGGGTGGCACCCAGACCAGCCTACTTCTACTACAAAAAGGTGCGGGGACCGAGCGATTTCCGTAACGCACACAAAAGACGATGCTTACCCGTCTCCATAGCTTTCTCCATGAACAGTTTCTGTTTCGAAGCAAACTCCGCCATTATTTTCTGCTGCTTCTCTTTGGCTCTTCTTCTCCTGTCTTCCCTCTCCTTCGCCTCCCTCTCCTTCTGTTCGTCTTCCCCCTCCGGTTTACGAGGCCAGAGGCGTTCCCTAGTTTCCCTAATGTTTTCCCTAGGAGAATAAAAGAAATTGGTTCACCTCCAATTTAACACAAACAACCCTATAAATATAATTTAATGCATTTTCTTATAAATGATTCTCTGTTCCAATGAATATTTCTGTTTTTCTAATTAACTTAGGCTATTTATTTGTTAAAGGTACATTGCAACAACACATTACAAATTATAGTTGCATAATTTAATTTGAAAAAAAAAACATATTTATTGGAATAAAAAACAAACATAAGAAAGAAGGTTAAATTCTCTTTATTTTGGTTTACTTTGTAAGAATTTTAAAGCATTTATTTCTAAAATAACAATGCGATGTTCCTGATTAAGACCGTATGAAAAACAAAAATATTTATTGGAACAAAACAACAGAATTCGTAACAAAAAGCACAAAATTCCCTAGAGGATGACATATTTTGCTTTTCTTTTGGGTAAGTTCAAAAACATTTTAAAGTATTTTAACATGTTTGAGAGTATCAAAATAACGCTAAAAACCATTGATATCGTTGGCGATTCTCACCTGCATAGCGAGTCTAGCGCGGCTATCCTGTTGAGCACCTTGGCAACGAAGAAGCGTCCGTCTCCCACCCTACTGTTGTCCGGCGGTGCGTCCAGTTCCTCCGCGGCGAAGCTGTCCGGTACTCCCGCCAGGTGAGAGTGTAGCTTGAGCAGCAGAGAGATAATGCTCTCCTTCACCTCGAAGCTGTCTTCCGACGGCCACGCGGCGCCGGAGCTGCCAAACTGAACACACGACAACCACATTCAATCAGTCCGGTTCCTCCGCTGTCCGGTACTCCCGCCAGGTGCAAGTGTAGCTTGAGCAGGAGAGAGATGATGCTCTCCTTCACCTCGAAGCTGTCTTCCGACGGCCACGCGGCGCCGGAGCTGCCAAACTGAACACACGACAACAACCACATTCAATCAGCCCGGTTCCTCCGCTGTCCGGTACTCCCGCCAGGTGCGAGTGTAGCTTGAGCAGCAGAGAGATGATGCTCTCCTTCACCTCGAAGCTGTCTTCCGACGGCCACGCGGCGCCGGAGCTGCCAAACTGAACACACGACAACAACCACATTCTATCAGTCCGGTTCCTCCGCGGCGAAGCTGTCCGGTACTCCCGCCAGGTGCGAGTGTAGCTTGAGCAGCAGAGAGATGATGCTCTCCTTCACCTCGAAGCTGTCTTCCGACGGCCACGCGGCGCCGGAGCTGCCAAACTGAGTACACGACAACCCCGTTCAACTTACATCCTCGAAAATTATTAAACTTTAAACTCAAATACTAAATGGTATTCGATACTGTTTCGGCCTCACGTGGCCTTGTTCACCTGAAGAAGGTGGAGAGAAGGTCGTCAGCAACAAGGTAAGCTGTTGGTTTCCTTCCTATCCACCTCCATTGCCAAATATCCAAAGCCGTTAGGAACTCTTAAAACATTCACATAAATGGTATTCGAAAAATTCGAATATCCCGCCAATTCGGCCTGCTTTTAGCCGTGCACAGTTGGCTCACAGCATTCTGTATGGGTCAATCAGCATTGATTTAATAATATCCACAAAAACGAATAAAATCCGTGAAAATGTAGCGTGCCAGTAATAAATGATAATACTGAATTAATAGTCAAGATTTTGTGGTTGGTTGACTACAACACATCAACATTCAAATTTGTGTTTTCTTTTAAAATATAGGTACGATGTTGCACAAATTTGTAAAACTAAAGGTCTCGAGTCTGTAAACTTGGGTCTGTAAATGTGCAACAAGGGTAACTGAGACAATGAGTGGGACTGGGTTAGTTACTTGGTTACTTAATTCAATAATTACAGAAACAATTGTCTCGTGAGCATGCAAATAGACCAACACGCGTACGCAACGAGAGAGGACACTCACGGTGACTTGTTTCCGCTTCTTGAGAAAGGCTCCCTTGCGATGCGGCCCGCTGCCACTTGGAACTCCGCTCGTACTCTCCGACCTGACCGGCCTCCTCACGGCCAGCTGTCGGTACAAAGACGAGATCTGTTGGGACGAGCTGGGTCCAGCCGTCAGCGTCGGCACCTGCAACACAATCAGCACGCTCGTCGTTACTACGCCAGAGATTCCCTCGCAACATTTATAGTGAAAAGCAGATTTCAAGTCTGCTTTAAATATTAAAAAAATTCTGTAAAAAATATTCTAGGATAGGCCTGTATTGAATGGCAATCCTATCCTGGATGTGCCTGTCACAATCATACATAATAATAAAATCAATTAAATGTCAAGTACCTATGTAGCCTATCAGGGTTGCCACCAAGTCAATTTTTTTATCCTTGAAAGAAACTAAAAAAATCCTGAGAAATCCTTGAAAACAGTTATATTCAGCATTAGCATATTATAACTGCGAAGGAATGTTACAAATTTTCAGGATTCATGCCAAAATATGTTATGCCAGCCTTATTTTCGAGAATCTAGTCAACATTAGGTGCAGAAACACATAAGAATCGGAATTTTCTTCGAATATATTTTAACGTTTTACTTTTACTCACTATAACTACCACTTGCGGGAAAAGTTATGCAGTCACTCAAGTTCATTTTTATTAGTACCTGATGTTCTTTTACTGTCTACATTGCTTTTTTAGCTGAATTTTTTAAAATTTATTAATTTAATGTATTTTTTAAAGACAGTAGAAAATCCTAAGATTTTGCCCAAAATCCTGTTATCCTTGAGACACTTTAAAAATCCTGAGAAAAAGATAAAATCCTTGAAAGTGGCAACCCTGTAGCCTATAATGTATTTTTATATAAAAAAAACAAACAATATGTATGTATATGTATGTAATATTAATGTTGCACTGCTATATATTAATGCACTGCTTCTTCAATTGAAAGTTGTTCTCTGCAGATCCCAGATATGGATGGCACTAAGTTCTGCTTTTATAAATTACAGAGTGCCAGTGTATGTCTAGAAAATGACAGAAAGTCAGGACTTATTGAGAACGACTTACAGCGAGTGGCGTAAGTTCCAACTCTGGGTCATCGAAAGAAGAAGATATCCCTAGATACGTAATACACTGATCATTTATACACCAAGGTAAAGCTGAGAAATTGTAAGAATGACAGCCCCCACCATATCCCCTCCACAGCTACCGGACCGTTCTCAACTCCGTGACAACCTGACAAAATGAAATACGTACCTGAAAATCAGTTTGTTTCAGTTGTTCAGTTTGTTGTTTCATGGAGTTGAGGGGGGTTGGGTAGCAGTGAAGGGGATAAGGAGGGGGCTGTACAGTTTCTCAACTATAATCAAGCGTGTCTCTCACCATCTGCTGCGAGGTGGAGGTGCCGCGTGTCCTGGTCGGCACCATCTGTTGCCCGGATGCCGAGGAGGCCCCCGACGCCGGCACCATCTGTCTCCCGCTGGGGTCCACGGGACTGTTCGAGCCCCCGGGTCCCACCGGCACCATCTGCGTGGTGGGGCTGTCTGCGCCTGCACTGTCTGGGGGGCTGTGACTGCCTCCTGATGCCGGCACCATCTGCTGGTCCGAGACAGGACTAGCCAGGCTAGGCACCATCTGGTTGTCTGCAAACACACAACGATCAGTAACTACTCCACACTGTCTGGGGGGCTGTGACTGCCCCCTGATGCTGGCACCATCTGCTGGTCCGAGACAGGACTAGCCAGGCTCGGCACCATCTGGTTGTCTGCACACACACAACGCTCAGTCACTAACGGTATTCATAGGTTGCACGTACGTCACATCTTTGCGCGTGGCGGCCACATTTGTGATCAAACTTTGACGTTGCCGTGGAGAAACAATTGAAGGCTGTTGTGGTAGAGCACATACATTATAAGTTCCTTAAAATTCAGCCTGTTTTTCAAATAAATTTGTTATGTGTGGTAATTTTTTATTTTTTTATTACTTACGTTTACTTTTTAAATTCTAAATTAGGCTTATTTATTAAACTTGAATAGTATTTGCCAATGATCTAGGATTGGTCCTCCTCAATTGTGTCGCAATCATGGCCGCTGTGACGTCATGTGGGAGCTATGAATTGTATTGTTTCAGTAGTCATTGCCGTGGATGTCCAGGAAAATAGTTACGTAAAAATCAAAATTAGTTTTACATGTAGATATTTATTTTTGCTTTTTATGGCACAAATAAGGTGATATCCCCACTGATATCCACTCAAAAATCAGTCTTATATGGTGACTACTACATTCTTATCTACAGGCCTGGACTGACGATTACCTTGAAATCCTGGGTCTGGATTCACACAAGACCCTAGGTATTTTTTCTGCTCTTAACTGTAAGATCAGCCTAACTTTGGACGTCTTATGAATCCAGCCAGATCTAATGTCTAACAACGAATTTCTAAAACATATTATTGGAATTATCACTGTGTCTATCTTTGTTCCCATCAGGAATTAGTAACTTCTTCATGTGACCCCTAGGTCTGGATTCACAACAAGTCTAACATTACACTTGAGTCATACAGTTTAGACACGAAAAATACATAGGATCTCTTGTGAATCCAGCAGTGCGATTCTGAATGGCCGTGATAAGTTTAACGCACGCTTTTTGTCGTTACAGTAGGCGAATGCAAGGCGGTGTTTGGCTCATCGCCTTCTTTTAAGGACAAAAACTCGGGTTAAACTTATCGACGCCCATTCAGAATCGCGGCCCCGGTCCTAGTTGAAAAATGGAAATTTATTTCCACTTCGCTTCGTTGTTCGTACTGTTTGTCGCAGCCCGTTGCGCGACAACACACGACGCAACTAGGGATGGGCAAATACGTTTAATACCCTAAACGTTTAACCGTTTTTAAAACTCGCGTTTAAACATTTTATTCGCTCTATCCCCTGCCACGAGATGAATAAAATGACCTTTGCAGTAAATTACCGAAAAGTTCCGAAACATTGGGTAAAATTACAATTTGTAGCTAGAAAAAACTATAATAGTAGACTAGTACTGCAGTACGCTCTGTTGTAAAATATTTGTTTCTTATCTTATATACAAACACTTCTGTACACACGTTTAAACGATGCGTAAAAAGTACAAACGTTTAAAGCCACTCCAACGTTTAAACGTTTCAACGTCCCATCCCTAGACGCAACAACGCACGACGCAACGAACGCTCACCTTGCGAGGGAGTGACGTCGTCTTCTGCCGCCACCACGGACCGGTCCCCCGACACGATCAGCGCCAGACTGGTGCTGCCCTCTAGCATCAGCGCGTTGGGGTCAACGGGCGGGTGGTCTGACATGAGGGAGCCCTCCTCCATCTCAGACGTCTCCCACTCAATCTCGCCTGAGAGAAGAACACAACAAGATTAGCCTCGCTGCCTCTGTCTGACCATGGGGTAAAACTGGATACCTGAGAGGTACGCTGTTTTAGGGATGGGATAGTGTACACGTTTTAATACGTGTACGCGTACACTGTTTTCATCCAAATATTAATTGCATGGACCTGTGAACGCCGCCCACACAGGAATTAAAAGTTAGATACTTAATCATTTATTTATTTAATGTCTATCCTATTCAGTTATAAAAACTGATTTACAAAGGAGGACCTTATTTACAAAGGAGGACCTTTTAAGTTTTAGTTTTTAGAGCAAGGACGTTTTAGTTTTTTAAAGGAGGCCACAGCTTAGGCCTTCTGTGCCGATTATAATAATATTTATGAACTCATGACTAATCCTATATCTTGTATGTATGTACTAAAACATCAATTGGAGGCTAATAAAAACAAATAAACAAACTAACAAACAACAGGGTTATGCTGTGTGTGACCGGCCACAGTGTAGGCCTACTGTGCACATTAGTTTTGAGCCAGCCAAACAGTTTGATTTTTGATGACGCTATTGATGACGCTACTATCCATTTTTTATTTGACGCCTATATATTATATATTATTTGAAATCAGAATATATTATTTGAATCATCATCATTTATATTATTTATCATATATATTATTATAATCACAACTGATGTTGTGATGTTTATTAAGGGCAATGAATGAAGGACATCCTGCCGCCCTTGACAGTACATAGGCCCACTCACTGTCGGAACTGTCAAACACCACCGCGGGCTCGGGTTCGATCTTGACGAAGTTGATGACCGTGCGAAGGTTGCTCGACAGCCAGTCAGACTCGTACCAGCTGCTCAGGTCCTTGTCCTTGATCTCTCGGTCGCTCTTGGAGGCCGGACACACCTGAGACGGAGATAGACAGTCATGTTCAGTGGTGGTCACACTTTATAGTTATCTGTGGGGGTGGATAGGAAGGAAACCAACAGCTTACCTAGTTGTTGACCCTCAGAGTTGATGGAAACATTTAAACATAAAAAGAAGAATAGACAAATAACCTTGAAGACCTAGTAATTGGACTGTACACTGTTCCTTGTCACAGATAAAAAACAATTAAAAATGCCGCGTTTGCATTTTTTTTTAATTTTATTTTTTTATCTGTGACAAGGAACAGTGTACAGTCCAATTACTAGGTCTCATATAATGTTTTACCTGTTCTACTATGTTTCCGTTTTAATTAACCTTGAAATTGTTTCGGCCGAACAGGGTATTGATCGCTCAACGAGTGCCGAGGCGTAGACAGTATACTTGTTAGAGTTCTGACAGTTACATAAACGGCAGGTGGGTATCTACCTGTGTGTGATGGTCCGAGGGCTCAGCCGTCTCCACCGCCATCTCGAGCAGGTAGACAGCCAGCGCCATGACGTGCTCGGACACGGTCTGGGCGTGCACCGCCTTGTGGAGAACCACGAACGTCATCGCGTGGAACACCCGAGAGCGGAGTATCCTGCGCGGATCCTCGTACGAAGAGTGGACGGGGTTGGGTGAGCGGAACGGAGGCCACGGTGTTCCGCCTCCCTTCAGCTTGCCTGACTGGGTGGCGCTGTAGACACAAGATACACATTGGTGACACAACACAGACGTACCGCGCACTAGGGCGGAGCGGGCAAGCTTTTATTTAAGCAAGACCGAGCAAAATTTGGCACCTTCGAGTAAGTTTCATAAAAGCTAAAATCTGAACTAACAAAATTTCAAACGTTGGAATCATTATGGAAACCAACTAATTATTATTCATTAATTGGCTTCCAAAATAACTATAGTATGGCCTAAGAATTAAAATATATTTTTTTTCTTTTTTCCATATTTGAAACTTTAAACCTGTGTTTAGTTCTTACGGTGCTGAATGTTCGTTACTTCCTCATGATTGTGTAGCGTTCTCAAGACATCACTAAAACACGTTTTAATATTGCGCAGTTTTAATAGTCACGCTACCCCTCCTCGTTACGTAAATTTGTTCCAAAGTCGGGATTAACAGTAGGTTACTGCCAACATCTACACATGAAAATCACCTTTACAAATGTCAACGAATATCAAGATCAATTGCCTACATCAACTATTATTGAGACGTGAGATATCAAGACGGCACTTACTACTCTGTGAACCGATCCATGGAGGTCTGGAAGTCTCGCCTGTGAACGGCGCGCAGTAGGACGTGGATAGGATCGTAGAGAGTCTCCCAGACGCGAGCCGTGGGCACGTACATCCCCTGCTGCATGTTGCCTGTACAACAGACGGAGAGAGAACAATCATTAGTAGAGAGAGAGCGACAGATGATACTTGCATTGCATGTTGCCTGTAGCCTCCCACATGAACAATCGTTGGTACCCGTACCATTTGTTCTTAATTTTTTTCCGTGTGCAAATAACTTTTGTTTGTAGTATAATACCCAGAGACAATAGCTTAGATAATTTGTGGTAAATAACAATGGTAATTTTTCATTTGAATCGATGATAGGATAGCCCAAAAGTGACGAAATGACAGTGAAAGGTGCAAATTATTGCGAATGATCTATTACTTTATTAATGGATTTTGTTTCACCAATTTCAGCTTACAGGTCTTACAATCTCCTAATAAGAAAGTTATTTGTAGCAATTATGCTATTTGGAGGATTTCAAGGGTTTTGATTGGTCGTTGCCATGGAGAAAACAAGCTATTCGACGAATAAGTAGTTATTGGGACATTGTAAGACTGGACCTTAGTCGTTTTGAAAATCTCGTACAAATTAAACGAAACGTTTTCTATTTTGGTTTTAAATTAACGTATTTTTTATCGACGACCAGGTTGCTCTTGTCGTAAGCTACGTACCGCTGGCGTCCAGGTTGGGGGCCTTGTACTCGGCCACCTCGGAGAGAACGTTCTCAAAGTCCCGGCTCTGAGCGGTGCCGCATCGCTCGGGCATCAACTCAATCAGCTGGCTGTGAGTCTTGTCTCCCATGCAGAGCAGCGTCACCATCTCCAGCTGTGACGACGCGTCCGTCTCACCTACAACACAGTTAGTAGTTAATAAGTATAGTAGTAAGCAAAAAAAAAAATTATAAAAAAAAACTTGTAACTTGTTGTTGTATTATAGGCCTAATATTTTTATTATTAATAATAAATAATATTAATAACTAATAATGATATTGTTTTTAAAAATATCGTAATATGTATTGGTTTGGCTACTACAGTACACAAAGTGCTTCAATATCAGCTATCACCACGGCACATCATTTCACTGCCTTCACTTTACTACTTATTAGCAGTACAAAAAACGTTGATTCAAGTCCGAGTTCACCAAAATTTGTGAATCTGCGATCGAGTAATCTCAGATTGGTTACCACGTGGTTTCAACAAACATTACATAGAAAATGCACGGTAGTGGTCTTCTAGCAGGCACCGTGGTTAGGAAGAAATCTCCGATTAATGGAACATTGGTGAGGTGTCATTAGGCATTACTTAAGATTTTGATGATAATGATGATGAAGATTTCGAAAGTCACGTATGCAGATAAAAGTTTGAGGCTGCTAGATGTTTGAGAGGTTATTACATACCTAGGTTGGTCCGGATGCTCATGAGCGAGGCCAGGAAAGTGAGGCAGCTAGATGTTACATACCTAGGTTGGTCCGGATGCTCATGAGCGAGGCCAGGAAAGTGAGGCAGCTAGATGTTACATACCTAGGTTGGTCCGGATGCTCATGAGCGAGGCCAGGAAAGTGAGGCAGCTAGATGTTACATACCTAGGTTGGTCCGGATGCTCATGAGCGAGGCCAGGAAAGTGAGGCAGCTAGATGTTACATACCTAGGTTGGTCCGGATGCTCATGAGCGAGGCCAGGAAAGTGAGGCAGCTAGATGTTACATACCTAGGTTGGTCCGGATGCTCATGAGCGAGGCGAGGAAAGTGAGGCAGCTAGATGTTACATACCTAGGTTGCTCCGGATGCTCATGAACGAGGCCAGGAAAGTGACGCAGCTAGATGTTACAGAGGTTACTACATACCTAGGTTGGTCCGGATGCTCATGAACGAGGCCAGGAAAGTGACGCAGCTAGATGTTACATACCTAGGTTGGTCCGGATGCTCATGAGCGAGGCCAGGAAAGTGAGGCAGCTAGATGTTACATACCTAGGTTGGTCCGGATGCTCATGAGCGAGGCCAGGAAAGTGAGGCAGCTAGATGTTACATACCTAGGTTGGTCCGGATGCTCATGAACGAGGCCAGGAAAGTGACGCAGCTAGATGTTACATACCTAGGTTGGTCCGGATGCTCATGAGCGAGGCCAGGAAAGTGAGGCAGCTAGATGTTACATACCTAGGTTGGTCCGGATGCTCATGAACGAGGCCAGGAAAGTGACGCAGCTAGATGTTACATACCTAGGTTGGTCCGGATGCTCATGAGCGAGGCCAGGAAAGTGAGGCAGCTAGATGTTACATACCTAGGTTGGTCCGGATGCTCATGAACGAGGCCAGGAAAGTGACGCAGCTAGATGTTACATACCTAGGTTGGTCCGGATGCTCATGAGCGAGGCCAGGAAAGTGACGCAGCTAGATGTTACAGAGGTTATTACATACCTAGGTTGGTCCGGATGCTCATGAGCGAGGCCAGGAAAGTGAGGCAGCTAGATGTTACATACCTAGGTTGGTCCGGATGCTCATGAACGAGGCCAGGAAAGTGAGGCAGCTAGATGTTACATACCTAGGTTGGTCCGGATGCTCATGAGCGAGGCCAGGAAAGTGAGGCAGCTAGATGTTACATACCTAGGTTGGTCCGGATGCTCATGAACGAGGCCAGGAAAGTGACGCAGCTAGATGTTACATACCTAGGTTGGTCCGGATGCTCATGAGCGAGGCCAGGAAAGTGAGGCAGCTAGATGTTACATACCTAGGTTGGTCCGGATGCTCATGAGCGAGGCGAGGAAAGTGAGGCAGCTAGATGTTACATACCTAGGTTGGTCCGGATGCTCATGAGCGAGGCGAGGAAAGTGAGGCAGCTAGATGTTACTACATACCTAGGTTGGTCCGGATGCTCATGAGCGAGGCGAGGAAAGTGAGGCAGCTAGATGTTACTACATACCTAGGTTGGTCCGGATGCTCATGAGCGAGGCGAGGAAAGTGAGGCAGCTAGATGTTACTACATACCTAGGTTGGTCCGGATGCTCATGAGCGAGGCGAGGAAAGTGAGGCAGCTAGATGTTACATACCTAGGTTGGTCCGGATGCTCATGAGCGAGGCCAGGAAAGTGAGGCAGCTAGATGTTACATACCTAGGTTGGTCCGGATGCTCATGAGCGAGGCGAGGAAAGTGAGGCAGCTAGATGTTACATACCTAGGTTGGTCCGGATGCTCATGAGCGAGGCGAGGAAAGTGAGGCAGCTAGATGTTACTACATACCTAGGTTGGTCCGGATGCTCATGAGCGAGGCGAGGAAAGTGAGGCAGCTAGATGTTACATACCTAGGTTGGTCCGGATGCTCATGAGCGAGGCCAGGAAAGTGAGGCAGCTAGATGTTACATACCTAGGTTGGTCCGGATGCTCATGAACGAGGCCAGGAAAGTGAGGCAGCTAGATGTTACTACATACCTAGGTTGGTCCGGATGCTCATGAGCGAGGCGAGGAAAGTGAGGCAGCTAGATGTTACTACATACCTAGGTTGGTCCGGATGCTCATGAGCGAGGCGAGGAAAGTGAGGCAGCTAGATGTTACTACATACCTAGGTTGGTCCGGATGCTCATGAGCGAGGCGAGGAAAGTGAGGCAGCTAGATGTTACATACCTAGGTTGGTCCGGATGCTCATGAGCGAGGCGAGGAAAGTGAGGCAGCTAGATGTTACATACCTAGGTTGGTCCGGATGCTCATGAGCGAGGCCAGGAAAGTGAGGCAGCTAGATGTTACATACCTAGGTTGGTCCGGATGCTCATGAGCGAGGCCAGGAAAGTGAGGCAGCTCTCCAGCATGGGGGTGTCTTGCTCGCCGTCCATGAACGCCGACTGGCTCGCCTGCGATGGAGTCACGCTCATCCACTCGGCCACGTGGAACCTAAGACATGACGTCTACATCAACACTCGCTCAACGCAACATGCACAGCCGCCGTCATACATAGGACACATACCTTGCTTACCCTAACATTCATTGTACACTTGTTTAATAATCAAACTCACAAATAAGGCTGAGATATGACAGCTTTAAATTATAGATATTTCGATATCGCTATCTTACCTACGTAGGAAGGCGTACTTAACGCACTATGTGTAATTAAAAATATAGGACTATACACTGTTCCTTGTCAATTAAAATACTTATAAAATTTTAATTGACAAGGAACAGTGTATAGTCCTATATTTTTAATTACACATAGGCCCTATGTACCTGTTCTACTAAGTTTCCGTTTTTAATTAAAGCACTATATCTTAGACTTCGGACATCGCCCACCATTACTAATGTATGTGTGGCCGTCACTCTGATTCCGAACCCATTTCGGGCCCGTGACAGGTGAACTCATTGTTGCACTTACGAGGAGGAAAACAAATCGTAACTTAACATTCGTTCTGCATTGTACACGGAATGTGTATTTCATCGGCTCCAGTCCTCTCCTGGCACTATTTTTGTACCCAAAATGGCATCAGAATTCAACACTGATGACCACACACGTAGCGGAAGGCGATGCGCCAAAGCGTAGGTACTCACTTCTCCATGATGGTGGTGAGGAACGAGTCGGCGGGCAGCTGAGTGGCGCACACCTGCAATAGGTATAGGTCGGCGTCCACCATGGAGTTGCAGAAGTTGCACTGGATGTAGGTCATGGCCTGGCCCTTGATCTGGAGGCCGTTGCGCACCCACATGCCACTCAGAACCTCGTAGAACGCAACCTGGGGACAAACAGACGGAGTAGTGTTAGACAAGTTTCACACTTTTATGCAATGTTTCAATTTAAACAAAATCACATGGTTACTACTTATGAGACCTTCAATTAGGACAATGGGCATGGGTCCCTCCTCATAGTGACCGGTGCCCACAAAGAGGGCACTTATGTATATCCTGAATCATCACTTTGCTCATTTGTCATAGTTTTGCTGTCTGCTTAGGTCTCTCCCATTGCACTCATTCATAACAAACATTTTTGCGACCTGCCAGTGCCTCTACCCAACTAAAGTATCTCAATACTCAAAGCTTGTATCATCATACAAGTAACTTCCTTGTCTGCCTTCGCCCTATCAACGCGGGAAGGAGGATGGTGTACTAGCCGACTATAATAGGCCCTAATCAGGCGCGGACTGGCTAGGGATGCCGGGATTTTACAGCTTAACCGTGCATCGTAGAGGGAAACGGGGC
The DNA here is from genome assembly GCA_945910005.1 of Isoperla grammatica. Lineage (NCBI taxonomy): Eukaryota > Metazoa > Arthropoda > Insecta > Plecoptera > Perlodidae > Isoperla > Isoperla grammatica. Next base: position 3,663,360 of record OX246744.1, on the reverse strand, counting down.
TTATTCTGGCATCACACAGGCACCCTCACTAGACTCCCATATAATACTGGTGGCTGCCTTGGGATCAATTTTTAATTGCATTTTACAGCTAAACCGTGCATCGTAGAGGGAAACGGGGCTTATTCTGGCATCACACAGGCACCCTCACTAGACTCCCATACAACACTAGTGGCTGCCTTGGGATCAATTTTTAATTGCATTTTACAGCTAAACCGTGCATCGTAGAGGGAAACGGGGCTTATTCTGGTATCACACGGGCTGGGCACCCTCACAAGACTCCCATACAACACTAGTGGCTGCCTTGGGATCAATTTTTAATTGCATTTTACAGCTAAACCGTGCATTGTAGAGGGAAACGGGGCTTATTCTGGCATCACACAGACACCCTCACTAGACTCCCATACAACACTAGTGGCTGCCTTGGGATCAATTTTTAATTGCATTTTACAGCTAAACCGTGCATCGTAGAGGGAAACGGGGCTTATTCTGGCATCACACAGACACCCTCACTAGACTCCCATACAACACTAGTGGCTGCCTTGGGATCAATTTTTAATTGCATTTTACAGCTTAACCGTGCATCGTAGAGGGAAACGGGGCTTATTCTGGCATCACACAGGCACCCTCACTAGACTCCCATACAACACTAGTGGCTGCCTTGGGATCAATTTTTAATTGCATTTTACAGCTTAACCGTGCATCGTAGAGGGAAACGGGGCTTTTTCTGGCATCACACAGGCACCCTCACTAGACTCCCATACAACATTAGTGGCTGCCTTGGCATCAATTTTTTATTGCATTTTACAGCTAAACTGTGCATCGTAGAGGGGAAACGGGGCTTATTCTGGCATCACACAGGCACCCTCACTAGACTCCCATACAACACTAGTGGCTGCCTTGGGATCAATTTTTAATTGCATTTTACAGCTAAACCGTGCATAGTAGAGGGGAACGGGGCTTATTCTGGCATCACACAGACACCCTCACTAGACTTCCATACAACACTTGTGGCTGCCTTGGGATCAATTTTTAATTGCATTTTACAGCTAAACCGTGCATAGTAGAGGGAAACGGGGCTTATTCTGGCATCACACAGACACCCTCACTAGACTCCAAAACAACACTTGTGGCTGCCTTGGGATCAATTTTTAATTGCATTTTACAGCTAAACCGTGCATAGTAGAGGGAAACAGGGCTTATTCTGGCATCACACAGGCACCCTCACTAGACTCCCATACAACACTAGTGGCTGCCTTGGGATCATTTTTTAATTGCATTTTACAGCTAAACCGTGCATCGTAGAGGGAAACGGGGCTTTTTCTGGCATCACACAGGCACCCTCACTAGACTACCATACAACACTAGTTGCTGCCTTGGGATCAATTTAAAATTGCATTGTACAGCTAAACCGTGCATCGTACTCGCAGGCACGGACTGGCTAGGGAAACCGGGATGCGGTCGCATCCCGGGCCACTGGGCAAATCCGGGCCCTTTGGCAGTCCGGGCCCCCGGGCTGCTACCAGAAAGTTCCTATGATGTAAATACTTCTCTGTATATTGCTAAAAAAATCTTAACCCCACTTTATAAGTATTATTTTGAAATTATAATTGAATTGATTGTAAATATTTAATGTAATTTATTGAATATAATGGAAATTATTTTGCTACCGGTAGGGTGGCCTCTGTTAATCGCACCTTAAAATCGTATTTTAGGCCATAAAATTCAATGCAACCCCAACAAATTTTTTGCGCCTTCAGCGTATTTGCTTCCGGCGGCTGGGGCATTGCCCCAGACCCCAGCTGCGCCACTCCACCTCGTGCGGGCCCCCCGAAACCCAGCATCGCGGGCCTTTTATCCCAGTCCGCCCCTGGCCCTAATGTATTGAACGCTACAAGGCAATACGAGCCACAGTCAGATTGCAAGTAGCGTGACACCTCTACCCAACTAAGTATCTCAATACTCAAAGCTTGTCTTGTATCACACAAACGACGTCCTTGTCAACAAGAGAAGGAAGGAGCCGGAAGTAAGATAAGAGATAGCGCAGCATCTTCACGGCTAGGTCATGTTCACGCCATTCTGACTGATAACACAGCAGACAGCATAAACTATAAATCATTACTGTACTGGGAGTTTTTAGTGAAGAGGATTGCTTCTCATCCCCAAACTCTGAACATATCTCCTTGTAGTTTTACGTTGGCGTTACCTAAGATTGGATCAAGCGGAGCGGAGGATTTATGGTATTTGCAATGGAGATTGTGACAGGCAAAATACACAGATATGCTGCCCGAACCCGGCCGCAGCAGGTCACAGGACGTGGGAGTGTAGACGATACTCGAGCGTCCAGTCAGCGAAATGTGTGTGAAAGAAAGGCGCAGTGTTTCGCTTACGACGGCGATAAGCCAGGTGGCCCAAGGAATCCGCCTACGATCAGCAGTAGCGAGGGTTCACATAAATGAACTGCAGCGCAAAATGTGTCGTAATCTATCTATATCCGTCGCAGACTTCGAGGAATTTGAAAGACCCGCTCAACACTATCTGCGTGTATTGGGTCTACCCACTCGGTAGATTTCATTTGATTATTTGTTGTTCCAACGACGTACTCGACAACTATGATCACATGACATCGGGGGGGTGATTAGAGGAAAGGGACAAGTAGGACGTAAAGGGGAGAACGTAGACTGTATGTCGTCTCGCTTCTCCTCCTCGACTTGTCCTCCTAGAAGCGTATGCTTATACGCTTCTAAGGGCATGGCTCGGTATCAGCAAAGCACATAAACCTGCCGCCCCACGATAAGGTAGCCTGCAGTTCCTGGGCATGTTGGATACGACAAGAGCCCTCTCTGCGGGCACCGGTCACCAACCACTAAGAGGGCGTACAACTCAAATATTCTCTTGCGCACCACGGTATTATCACGGTGCTTAGGTCCACATCCAACCTTTGTGCTTTGACAACGATAAGTCCAAATAAACACAGGACCATCCACAGCCTGCCTGTCTGTCTTACTATCTATAGATAGTCTCTATGTCTGTACGAGGGCGCGGGGGCGGAGGTCGGGTCAACTAACCGTCGCCGACAAGGGAGAGAGAGGGGGGGGGGGGAGACAATTATTTACAATTAGTGATGTGTCCGTTGATAGAGCGTAGGGAACAAACAAGGCTCCCTGCGTGGGGGGGAGACGAGACATTCCCGCGACACTGACAGTGCACATATATGCGACGTGTTGTGCATCCAAGAGTGTTTCTCTAGATTCGATAAAACTCGCCATAAAAATAATCGAACGAGATAAACATTAAATAAATTAGTAATTAAAGATGCGAGAGTAGATGTAGGAAAACTAGCGCCGCCGATAGAAGAAATGTGCGCGAAAACTTTCAGTCTCGTCCTCTTGGTCGTCGTCGTCGTCGTCAACGGCGTCGTCGTCGTGGAGCCCGACGGCGACGGCGACGTCGGCCTCGTCAGCCTGTTGGAGACGTCGCGTCACCTCGCCGCGCGCGTGTTCGACGCGTGGAACGAGACGACGTCGGACGCGTCGCGCCTCGCCGAGAGGATCGCGGACGTCGCGTCGCGCGTCGAGCGTCTCGGCGTCGAGGTGCGTCGCGACGGTGTGGGCGCCGCGCTCAGGGCGCTGCCGGGCAGGACGCGGCTAGAGATGCGCATGGCCGTGTACGCCGATCTGGCCGCCAGGGTGGACGTGGCCAGCGACCAGTTCAGGCGATACAGCCAGGTGGGTTCTCTCGTCTTCTCACAACCCTTACAGTATTCTCTTGTCTTCTCACAACTCTTACAGTATTCTCTTGTCTTCTCACAACCCTTAAAGTATTCTCTTGTCTCACAACCCTTACCCCTTTCTCATGCTCACGAAACAGCCGAGTCCAATGGTATACCAACTTCATTTTATAACTTAGTTTCTCTGGTCCATTCGGGATAATTTACAACATTCGGTTAATTACCAGGAACAGGGGGCGTCCTGCCCAGGGACTGCTACCTTATCGTGGTGGGCAGGTTTACGTACTTTGGTGTTCCCGAGAGAGCTATGCCGGCAGAAGCGTATGCTTCTGGTAGGGCCACCCTAGCCGGACAGGTCGAGGTAGAGGAGCCAGACGAAATGCATTCCGCGTCCTCCCCTTTACGTTTTACTTGTCCCTTTCTTTCCAACACCCCCCGACGTCATAATGATCATAGTTCTCGGGTCTACGTCGTTAAACAACAAATACTCTATATCAGCGGAGGGAGGCAACTGTGCACTCGCTACCTTTACGAATGAACGTAAGAATCTGTTGATTAAGGTTGAACCGGGTGCACGTTGCTTGTTGCAGGCCGGCTCCCTGGCTCTGGAGCGGCGGACGGTGGAGGACTTTGCCCGGTGGGCGGTGGGTCACGCGGCCGACGCGGTGGAGGGGCTGGTGGAGCGGATGCACGTCATGCTGGTGGGGGGTGGAGGCGGCGCGCAGAGGGGGTTGCTGGAGATGGCGAGAGACGCCACACAGGTGAGCAGACCACACAAGTACATTGTTGTCAATCTTCTTGAAAGTGTTTAACACCATCACACAACCATACATGTCACGTGGTCGCCCCCCCCCCCCCTCTATACGTCACTAGACACAACAGCCGTGTCCTACGACGCACAATACAACATCAACATGCAATCTCGTCATCTCCCGCATCGTAGGGGGACGACAACAGCTGGGAGCACTTATAAGACTGCATGTCCCCACACCACTTGCTGCTCTTGCATAGATAGCTTCGTAGGTTGACCCATTATCTCTTCGTAGTAATCAGTTCTTGTAACCACGAGTGGGTAGACACAATACATACAAATTTATATACTGTATTTATTTTATTTAATAACGATTACTCGGTGAACAGATCAGTTATCACATTGGATATAAAATGAGTGCAGAAGAGTTGACGTGTTGTCGACTATAGTGGACCCAAGATTACTTGACACCTGCTTTCGTCACATCCGGGGCAGTCCAACCAGCGAACCGGCCGAGACACACCTGCGCCAATACCGATCGCTGATTGGCTACGATGCAGTCGCCTGTGACGAAAGCACGTATAAGGTAGTCTTGGGACAACTATAGCCTTGATTTATTCATGTCACAAACCGTGCATCCATCATCTTTCAGTCAATCTCTCTGATTGTGTGGGTCATCTCTATTATAACAATCATCTCGCACAGCCACTAGGCTACACCGAGTGCGGCATGTCAACGCTGACATCCTATTGCGTCTCTGCTGGTGTCGGCGACGACAGGGATGGGTAGCACATGTGCGAGAGAGGACAAAAACAAAACCCTTCCTCACCAAGACTACTACATGCGACGGAAGTATGTTTTTACAGCGGGACCCCTCGCGGCTCGTCTACCCTGTATGAAGAGGGGTCTGGCTGGGCCAAGCCCCCTCCATAGCGCAGGAGGCTGAGGCCCGAATGCATAGTTCACACTCAAGCCTTCCTCAATTAAGCCTCTCCTCAGCCTCACTTAGCCACCTATCACAGAGCCATCCACATAGCAATGCTGTTCCGTGATTGGTGTTTAGGCGAGGCTGAGGAGAGGCTGAGTTGAGGAAGGCTTGAGTCCGGACTATGCATACGGACCTGAGATTACTTTCTTCTGAGGATTAATCTACCCGGGCAAATAACTTAATTGTCTTCAGGTGACCCCCCCCCCTACCCCCCCCCCCCCACGCTCGATTTCGGCACCGCTTTCTGCATTAAATTATTGTTGTACTTGAACAAAAATTATCTCTGATGAATAATTTAAAAATGTGTAATGATCGGTTTTTCCACGATTTTCTTTTTTCAAAATTTAGTTGCTTAGATTTGTTTCGGTTCACATACGGCTACTACACTTGTACCGAGTCCACCTTACACCGATGTGTTCGTCACAGACGAGTGTCTCGTGTGACCAACCAGTGATCGGTATTGAGATTGGGGCTCGCTGACTGACATGTCTAAATGACGACAGCTTTTGTAAAGAAAGAATGTTTCGGGACGGGACAAGTAGGAGCAACACTTATCAATGAAGACACACGAAGTGAACTGCATGAAGTGAAGGACAATATTTCGCACCTTATCAATATGCAAACACATATATGGATGGTAGAAAAGTTGTAGCCAAGGTAATACGTGTCCTAGCTTCGTCGCAAATGTGAGATGTAACTATTGTTACATCTATGATAACTATCCATCATTGAGGGTAAAGGGGACCGAACTCGCTTATCATAAACAAACAACATACAACAACAAACAACAACATAAGTAAACAACGATCGAGTCATTCATTGTTATATCTGTTAGGCTACTTATACACTATTTAAATACGACCAGAAGTAACAATCATAACCATTTCAATGTTTGAAAGTTTATAAATTCATTGCTTAGCTGATTCAAAATCAAATCTCGGGCAAGGATCACTCACTTTTTCAATATTTAGACGCGTTCTCAAGATTCCAATCAAATACCGTTACAGTTACGTAGTTTAAACATAAAAAAAACGTTCTGGTTTACCTAATACTAATAGCTCGCGCTACCTAAATATCCAACATGTGGCTGAGGTCCGCCCCACAGGGACCTCGACATCACCGTGGGTGGGCGTCGAACTCACGACCCCTGGCTGATACAGCAGCTAGTACTCTACTTAGCACCTGCACGATCAGAGGCTCGCATTGGAGAGTGCCACGGTTCAGTCTGTGCCTAGACTAGACTCACATCACACACACTCACACACACGAGAAACCTTGAGAGAAAACCTTCGACCGACCGGGCGGGAGTGTATATAGTTAGATTGCCGACGGCGGAATCGAACTCGCAACCTTCGGCCTCTAGAGTTTCGTGCGTGCGCTTCCACTAAACTAACTAAACACACATATTGTTGTAGAAAGTACAAAATATTCTCTTGTTTGATTGCTTCGTTTCCTTTACATCAGCCCCTTCAGGCTGCCCTGCAGAACTCCCGAATTCTGTCATAATTGCTTTCAAATGCGTTTAAAAAAATGCTCACAAAATAAAACAAAACGTTTCATCTCCTAGCACTACAATAACTCGTTCTCATGAATGTTTCTTTAATTTAATTGGGAAGGTGTTTTAACAATTCACATTATCAATAAAGCCTGTATTACACGGTCAAACTTTTTCATCCAACTCCTTGAATTCAAGAACAAAAGCGCATCAATAAATAATTCCCATTGTTGTATTTGACTACATACTGACTGTTTTTGATGCGCTTTTGTCCTTGAATTCAAGGAGTTGGATGGAAAAGTTTGACCGTGTAATACAGGCTTAAGAACGTTTTTAAACGGAAATGTTTATCGGAACAACGAAACACTGAATGATTATTTGTTGTACTCGACAACTACGATATGACCATAATTATGACATCGAGGTGTTTGCTGGAAAGGGACAAGTAGGACGTTGTAAAGGGGATGAATATAGAGAGGGGAGGACGTGGATTGTCTTTTGTCTGGCTTCTCCCCCTCGACCTGTCCGCCCTACCAGAAGCATACGCTTCCGCCGGCCTAGCTTCGGGATCACCAAGGCGTAGAACGGAATATCGAAGATATCTCCATAACTCTTTCAATTGTTTGTCGCACCTGTTTATCACACCGGGACCCGGACAAGACGTGGTTCCGGCCCGCGAGCCGAAAAGAGATCACGATTGAGGGGCGGGGGAGGGGGGGGGTGAGTCATCGAGCAGTGACGTCACGGTCCAGCTGGCGACGGCCGAGGGGGGTGTCCGCGCGTCGTAACGGTGTGTTGTGGAGTTGCTGCGGTGCGAAGTAACGGTCAACGCCTCCTGTGTGTGTGTGTGTAAGCGCTGTTTACAGAACGTTCCGTGTACGCGCGGTCTATTTTTTCCCCCCAAAAGAAACTCGCAAAGATATTCCCGTTTCTGTTCTATGATTTCACTTCGACTTCTTTGAGGTGGACGAAACATCCATCACTGCGATGTATTAGAGTTTGCTGTGCTCGTTATTTCTTCTGTGGAAAACGGCCGAAAGTAGTGGTTGACGAATGTAGTTGCTGTTCGCTATTTTTTTTTTAAGTATTTTCTACTGCCGTAGTGAGTGCGATTTTATACAAGGCTGTGCCTGTGTCAAATCTACAAGGAAGATATTCCAGTTATTGCTTTGGAACAAACATGATTGTTATCATTAGTTATTGTTTTGTTTAATGGTAGACGAAAGCAGTGTTGTTCTAGGTAAGGCTGATGTTCTAGAGCTGAGCAGGTACATCAGAGAGTAGATCGAGTGTTCTTGCAGGTACATTGAGAGTAATTGGAGTGCTCTAGAGCAGGTACATAAGAGAGTAGATCGAGTACATACCGCAGCGTACAACAAACGTTTTACAATTAGCGCGTCCCTACTCCGCCTCGAGATAACGGTCGTTGCGTCTTGTGTTGTGTATGCAGACCAGACCAGTCAGTTGGTGACGTAACGCGGCCCAAGACAGTCGTGTGTGCGCGAGTCTGTAGCCAGCAACAACTACGGCAGCTGGTCGAGAGAAAGGGAAACCAAGTGTCGGAGTGAAAACATTAGTGTTTCGGAGGACGAGGTTGTCCGTAGTGTTCGGAGTGAAAACAACATCGATGACCGCGGAGTGTTAGAAGAACCATGAAGGCTTCTTGTCTGGTGGTGTTGATCCTCCTGGCGGGGGTCGGCGTCGACGCCCTCGGTATAGACGACGCCGTGGACATCCTGAACGCGGGCCGGCGTCTCGCCGTGCAGGTGTACGAGGGGTGGGAGGTGGTGAGCGCCGCGACGCCCCACGAGGCGGACGCGGCCGGGCCCGCCGACCCCCCCTTCCTCCGCACCAAGGAGAAGCGGGTGATGACGCGCATCGCCGAGCTCGGCCGCCAGATCGCCGCGCTCGAGCGTCGCCTCCAGGTGGACGCCAACGCGGCGACGCTGCGCGACCTACCGCAACAGGTGCGGCTGGCGGTTCGGCTGGACGCGCTCGGCGACATGGTCGGCAAGGTGAACGTGGCCGACGCGCAACTCAAGCGCTACATCGGGTACAACGACGAGGTGGACGTCAGGGACTGGGCCCTAGAGAGACACACCATCGAGAACTTTGCCGACTGGGTCGTGTCGCATCAGCCCAACGCGGTGCGCAGCCTCGTGGAGAGGATACACGTCATGATCGCGCCCCAGGAGGCGGGGGTGCTCGCCAGGGGGGTGCTGGAGCTGGTGCGGGACGCCATGCAGGTGAGAGGGGGGGGGGGGAGGGGGGGTCCCGTCCCGTTCCCAACACATTTCAGGAACCAACTTGGACAGCGAGCGTCGCACAACGGTGACGGCGACAACGAAGGAACCTGTGTGGTTAGCGACGACTCTTTGGGTATTTGTAAACAGTCCAATACAATGATGGCCGAGGTGGTTGTCAAATCTCCGAAACGTCGAGCCGCTTAGTCGCGTCTTTATTCGAAACTCTTAATTTCAAGTTCCGACCACGTTTACAGACTAGACCTCCCGAGTTGAGGCGTGCGACTATGCGCCTACTTGGAAGGTAACCTCCATGACCGCTACTTGTGTCAACCAGCACCGCGGCAATCAACATACGTTACTAGTGAGTGTCCCATTCACGGGCAATTGCGACGATTATTCGTTTGATTTGTTTAACGACGTACTCGACAACTATGATCATAGGCCTATGACGTCGGGGGTGTACGGAGGAAAGGCACAAGTCGGACGTGAAAGGGGAGGATGTGCACTGCCTTTCGTCTGGCTTCTCCCCCTCGACATGTCCGGCAAGGGTGGCCCTAACAGAAGTATCTTCCGCCGGCATAGATCTCGGGATCAGCGCATAGAACGCAAACCTGCCCACCGCGATAAGTAAGCAGTCCCTAAGCAGGACGATCTTTTCGGAGGGTTGTCCAAGACATGGCGGGAAAGCTGTGACTTGACAGATATCAAGACTGCTCGCTCATCCGTGTCGTGTATAGTACAGTATACCCTCGCCGCCTCGCAATCTGAATCCCTCGTCCGCTTCCATGAATCCAGCCAGCTAGGCCCCCGATAATTGAAACTAGCCGCGCCAGTCCCGGCCGACTCAGCTGATTGGCAACTTCCGGTTTTCTCAAGCGAGGCGCACAAAACGGTGCGTCATCACTCCTAGGAATGCGGACGACGTGGTGTACTAACGTAACAATCGACTAAAATATGCTTACTTAGATTTTTTTTAATTATTTGGTGTTATAGTTGCGAAACTGTAAGAATGACGGCCCCCTCCTTATCCCCTCCACTGCTACCCGACCCCCCTCAACTCCGTGAAACAAGAAACTGAACAACTGAAACAAACTGATTTTCAGTTACGTATTTCATTTTGTCAGGTTGTCTCGGAGTTGAGGGGGGTCGGGTTGCAGTGGAGGGGAAATGGAGGGGGCCGTCATTCTTACAGTTTCTCAGCTTAAGACGATCGGTCTTGTAAGTCACCTCTTACAAATACAATAGGCAGAGCTACCCCGAACCTATTCCGATGTCTGTCACGTGTCGCTCTTACGACCGGCAGAGTCAGCACCGGTCCCATGCAGAGGCGCACACCACAGTGGCGGAACGATACAGGATCAGAGCAACGGGGCAATTGCCCACCTATAACTTTTTCTCAATGTTACTTCTTTCTCTTGCATTGACGATACAGAATTACCGCATTCATTTAGTTGCTATGAAGGTTCAAGCTTGTTTCAAAGGAAAAGGAACTCGCCCGAGGACCTATTCTTTGCGTAGAGACGTCACTTTAACATAATTCGGTTTAAAAATCGTGTCTAGTCGATCTTTGCGTGCAAATTATATCGCGCAAGCGAGTTTCAATTTGTTAAAAACTATATGCATTTTTGCTATCTAAAGACATTTACTCGCCCAGAGGCGAGAAGGCCATGCATGCACAATAATACTCTGCTGTCCAATTTAAACAAACAACAAAAAAGCCTCAAGAAATACAAAACGTAAAATACACAAATATTGGACAAATATTGGGTGTTCGCACTGCCCAATCACTAATTCATGTGTTTCGTATTTGAAATATCGATCTTTGATTGGTTATCGCTCACTCGTCGATGGTGTTCGGAGCCTACAGAGTTGGTTTAGGCACTTTAAATTAAAGTCCCCCACTGAAAATCAGTTTCGTTACTGAGTGGGTAGACTCTAAATGTGTATTTATTTATTTGGACTGATACTGATAGAAATGTACGCAAGTCGGGCGCCCGCGACGGCCGGGCCGCAGCCGGCGCCGCACACGAGTACGGCGGGTTGCCTATGTGCCGCACTCAGCAGGGGCCAGCGAGGTCGCCCTGCCCTGCCTACCACATGCAAATTCCCATTATTATCGTTAACAAAGTCATCCGCGGGGAAAATTACAACTCTTGTTCTACGTTATCTCTATCATCTATATAGGGTATTAGCGTATAGAGATAATGTCATTATAATGGACGTCCGTCGTGGTCGATTAGGAGGAGTTGCTTCCTCCTCGTGGTGACCGGTGCCCGCAGAGAGGGCCCTCGTGCCTTTGCTTGTTCATCATCTTCTTCTTTCTTATACCCACAATTGACATCTCATGTCATCATGTATTTTCTGGTCAGCCAGTAGAGATAGGACTCCTGTTCCCTCCGATCCATGTAGGCATCCGGCATTTTGTCCCTTTCATCCTTTACATATGTACACTCAGAGAGATGCCTCCTGTCTTGTTCTCCGACCCCACACATCCTACATATTATGCTGGATTCGAAAACCCCAACCCTATGTAGGTGCTTGGCAAGCAGGTCATGTCCAGTCTCGTTCATGCATCATGAGATAATCTTGCTCACTGTTACAACATATTCGCGATTGTCTCTCTTGCCGCTCTCATTCATGGAGACTCATTGATGTGTGATGGCTCGTGGATTGCTTTCTGCTTCCAATGCACAAAAGGTCCAGGATTCGATTCCCAGATCCGTCATAGCAACGAAACACATAAACAATGGTATCAAAATGAAGTGTCCCCCACTGAAAATCATTTGAGTGGGCAGACAATATAGAAATACAAATTAATTTTATTTATTTATGCCGGCCCTCTTTGCTAGCTTCAAGGTCCGTCAATCCTCTATAGGGTGAGGTTCGGTAAACCTTAAAGTAGTTCGACGAGCCCCCGCCAGGGGATTTACAGACCTTGCTGTATTCGAACCCGGGGCGCGGCGACAGAGATCGGGTCATGCCCCGCCGGCCAAGATACAGGATGTGAGCGCCGAGATTGACAGCCGCACCGCGTGACGTAATTAAAGCTTCCTTCCGGTCGGTCGGTACAGCGGGCGACTGTTTTACCGACGCCAGTGACGTCATCAAGGAGTTATTATATCGTTGGGTCAAGCACGTCGTTTGACAAGCAACGTGAGCTAGAAAATTCTCAGCAGAAAATTCTCGCCGCGGAATTTCCCGGTACCTGCTAGTTATTGTCCGCAGTGCACCAGCCTCCCTTAGAATGCGCCTCGACAACGCCTGCCAACACACGCGCTGATTAAATAATAACCCAAGACATTCTTTCAAGTGTTCGTCACAAATTGATAGAAAAGCGCCAGAATTTAACTAACTTTAATTTTAATTTAATGTGTTTTGTACGTATCTCTAAAATTACATTCCATATCAACATTTCAGGAATTATAGCAAGATATTTTCAAGATCTAAGACGATATTCTCAAAAAAAAAAAGGAGGCACGATGATACAGGTATGATAAAATTGGACAAATTAGTCTAATTTGATCCAAACGTACCGGACATCCTGAATCTTGATGATATTATCTAGCGCCGAATAATTCCACAATTTTCACACTGAACGTAATTTTAAAGTTCACAAACAAAACACCTTAAAACTCTCTCACGCTGTTCGATCTATTTGTGTCACAATCGAGGTCACATTTTCTGGCATAGATGTTTACAAAAGTGCCAAGGTCATTCATTCGTTCGTTATGTTAATCGTTCGTTATAATTATGAACACCGCTAAACGTCGTCGTTAGTTCGTCGTCTTGTCGAGCGCCGCGTGCTACGTACGTACGTGCATACACGTGCATTACAATAAGCTGGTTGGGTTGGGGTCAAGGTTTACACCACACACGGCGAGCAAACATTCCCAGCTTAAAAGCGTCGCAATGAATGTCGATACGTATAATAATTTTTCGTAGGAATACCCGTTATAGGGAGTGCACACCAGCTTTACCTGATGTGCCCGTCTTCAGGTGACCAACTATAGGTTATTAAGGTGTGTGGATAGTTGGGAAGGAATGTCCGAGGGCTGAGTTAGTAGGACTCGATCTCAGCATTCGCCTTTACGACTGAGGAAAACCTCGGAAGAAACCTTCAGTCAGGATTGCTGGTGGCTGGAATCGAACCGGCGACCTCCCGAATTAAGAGTCTCGCGTCTTGCAGTTACAACCCTCTCTTGTTACCGTATAGACAGACATAGACGATGCTGGAGCAACGATTCGGTGGCTCTGATTGTAGATATAAACTACCCGTGCCCCAAGTTGTATAGTTTAGTGTGTGGTATAGTCGCGTCAAATAAACTTGCAAGGTGTTGTCGTCACGGATTATCTAATAGAGAAGTGACGCGTGTGACAACTACCAACCTAAATCTAGTTGCATCCCGTTCTCCTGCCTAGAAGTATTTTACTGATAATATCGCCCGCGCCTGTTGTCAGACGTGGTGGGGTCACATTCCATTCACGGTCGGTGCAGTCAATGCAGTGGACAATAACAATACAGGTACCTATAGGGAAATCTCGAGTTGAATACCGTTGAAATAGACCGTGTGATGGAGCGACCGTCTCTTCTCAGAATTTTAGGGGACAGCTCGCTTCTTACGGCGTTGCCAGTATAGGCTGAACCTCCTACAACATGATGTGAATGTATTGCCATGGTAGAAAGTAAACAAACACGTCGTTTTGTCACACACACAACATGGCCGTCAGGCGCATGTGACGACACACGTCGCACAAGTGCAAACAATCGGTTGCTATAATTGTCATTGTTGTCTTTCTTTTTTTTGAATCGCGCACATTCAGTGTTTGTCTGAAGAAACAAAACGTCGTACTATATGGAGTGACTAATTTTTTTATTCGTAATTAACGCTATATATTATACATATCCGTCTACTACGGAATCGGCAATATTATCGAGTCGATGTCCTTGATCTGATTCACGTGCACAATCAAATCAATCGATCGATCGTAATCGTTACATTGCGAATATTCGATACTGCGTCGTGTCGTGTGTCACAGATACTTGTGTCATGTCATGTCTGTCACACGTGCGATACTGCGTCGTGTCGCGTCGTCTGTCACACGTGCGCGGGTGATTCAGTCGGCGACCACCTGAGCGCCACGTGCTTTACGTCGGTCTACACAAGAATACAACACGATTGATATTTTATATACGCCTTGCACTTTAAACGTACGCCTTATGACTAGAGATGGTTGTTTAGCACTTTGGGTTTTAGGGCCGGTCTTACAATCTCCGAATAGGAAAAGTTATTTGTACCAATTAAGCTATTTGGAGGATTTCAAGAGTTTTGATTGGTCGTTGCCATGGAGACGACAAGCTATTCGACGAATAAGTAGTTATTGGGACATTGTAAGACTGGACCTTGGATTAATAAATCGGTGGTCATGTCTTTTTGAAAACACTACAAAATGCTAATTTTACATTCCCTTCAAAAAAAAAAAACGTTCCCATTTCTATTGAGATTTGGTTAAGTCCATTAAAGTGCAAGAAACCCTCTCAGATTCAAGGTTTTGATGAAAAAACGAAAATAGATGCTATACAAAATGGTAAATTTAAAATAATTAACCATAAATTTAGACACAATTAATGATAAAAAGACGTATCTCCCACGTACCCGCTATTAATCAATCTCTCAAAATGTTTGCACTAAGAGACCTAAATGCAGAATGAAATAATATACGCTACACAATAAATAATGAATCATATTACTAAATATATCTAGCACTAGCAGATCGTAATTGATAAATTGACATGTTGAAAGTGTCTCTTGTTTGTCGCCTTGAATATAACGCGACAACTCGCACATACAGTGATTGTCCTTCGTCTTCATCGCCTCGAATAACATGATTGCGATAATAGAGGTACGTAAAGCAGCAAGATCATAATATTCTACCCTGTGACTGACATAGCACAGCATCACATGAAGAAAGTATCAATCTCCCGTGATCTATGATCTATTATCGGCAACGATCCTGATCAAGAGACGAGTGGGTGATTATATGGAATGAATAATGAATGAAATGCGTCACGTGACATCCACGACCAATTGATTAATTTTTAGACTTGGTGTTTCAACGACGTTGGTACTCGACAACTAGGTCATATGACCGCGAAGCGGGTGATTTGAGAAAAGGGACAGCACGAGTAGTAATGACTAATTTATAAAAAAGAAAGGGGAGGATCTCATTTCGTCACCTCTTATCAGAGTCGTCGAACAACAACTTCGGTATAATGCTTTCGTCATCAATCAGTGACGTGTTAATACGGTCTCGGCCATGCAACCCGAGCAGGCATATTTGAATTGGCCACGGCCGCTGGTTGGCTGCCGCTCACCCACCCGTGACGGAAGCATTACCGAAATTGTTGTACGACGACTATAGTCAGTCACCCTGGGCCACTTCCATTTCCCTGCCCAAGCCAGGATTCGAAACTGGAAAGCAGCGACCACCGCGGTTTATTTACTCCGTAGCAAAGCTGAGAACGCCGCAGGGCATTTTGTTCACTGCATTTATAATAAGTTATTTCTACACCCCGAGTGCGACCGCAGTTTCCTTGAAATTGTTGGGTCCGAACTGTCAAAAAGTAATCAAATGTAATCTTGTGTTTGTCGTGTTTCCAAGAAATGTGCGCATGGTTGAACTTCTGTTATGGCTTCCGGTAATGAATTCGGGGATTTCGTCTCATGTTTGTGCTCACCAGGTAGTGGGGGTGTACATCATTTGTGAAATGCCAAAGATCGACTGATTTTCTTGTTCTCAACTAAGCCACGGACCCACTGTGGCCCATGAGTGGCCTCGGTCCCCACTTACCACTCGTCTTGTCTAAAGTAATGGAGTGGAACAACACAACAACAACCTTTTCTCGGAAGGTAAAATTATTGAGATCACGAAAGAAATTGTTGCAAATTCCTCGGAATCACGACAGCTGGCTCACGTCACCTTACCACCACTCTTCATTCAAAACAATAACGCAAACGACGAATTAACAACAATCACAATTTCAATTAAGAGATAATGATGATGATGACTCATAGTTTGGCAACGATGCCAATCGAGACGAGTGGGTGACTATGAAGATAGCGGGGGGGGGGGGGGGGGGGCGAAACGCAAGGATTCGAATCTGGAACGCCCCAGGGTCTTGTGTTACTGTATGATGCGATGCGCGACTGACAGGCCAATATGATATTACTACAGACAGCGAGGGAGCAAAGAAGAAGGTGAAGTGTGAAGAAAACGAAGCACAAACAGAAAGGAGGTGCCACTGACAAGAGTATACCATGGTCTATCGCTATTCTACCCCTAACAAGTACACTACTCCCCCACACCGCGGTCACCACGTGTACGAGTTCGCCCGCCAATCAGAGAGATCAATGCACGAAATCACGAAATATTTCAGAATTAAGATCGTCTTTTACGTATTCGTATTGTTATTTATTTATTATTGCTTATAACGAAATACTCAACTGCTAGGATTGAGCAGTCCTCCTATTTGTCGCCTCTTACGACATACAGAGCTACCCTGGACCTATTCCATCCCCGTATTTGGATTCTTAGGAAGGAACACTCGCGATGGCTACGACGCACAACTAAGAACCTCTTTCAATTAAAACTGTAGCGACGGTGATCGAACCGGTATCTTCCCGAATGAGAGTCGGTGATCGTTGTTGGACACACGGACGCCAACTTTTCGCGATTCATTCAAGATTGATTGATATTTGAGCTCTATATATATATAAGCTCTATATATATATATATATATATATATCCTATATATGAGCGTCTCATTTTTTGCAACTTGGCTAATCGAGACGATGAGTGGGTGAAATATGAAGATGAAATAGGGGGCTGTTTGGAGGAAAGGGGCAGGGGGAGGAAAAAGGGAGTGGGGAGGATGTGGTCTGCATTTCGTCTGACTTCTCCTCCTCCGGCTAGGGTGGCCCTACCAGAA
This sequence comes from Isoperla grammatica, assembly GCA_945910005.1. Classification (NCBI taxonomy): domain Eukaryota; kingdom Metazoa; phylum Arthropoda; class Insecta; order Plecoptera; family Perlodidae; genus Isoperla; species Isoperla grammatica. The sequence goes on along the minus strand of OX246744.1, from coordinate 3,646,166 downwards.
GAGAAGCATACGCTTCCGCCGGCATAGCTCTCGGGATCACCAAAGTACACAAACCTGTCCACCACGATAAGGTTCATTCAAGACTAGCGGCAGACATGGTATATAATAAATGTTTCTCGTAACTAGTTCTAGTAAAGTAACGAGAATTAATATTATTCGACTATGAACGGCCGGTCTACATTACGTCACAGTTCAGAAGAGACAGATATTGCGATTCTTGGGATTCCTATGGTCATTTTCGAGGAACGAATAATCTGCGCATAATAATAATATGATAACAGCTTTGCCGGTCAGAACGTGACCACAGAGACTAGAGAGTTCTCGGTGACGTCAAAGTGGAGGGGGGAGAGGGGGGGGGGATTCGCGCTAAACCCGACACACGACAAAAAAAGCCTGTAAAATTATCACGCTTTTCAATCAGACACAATATTTGTGTCTGACACTCTCCGTATCATTATGTTTTATTTATAAAAAATTAAATTCCGAAACGAGCTTCATGTGATGATAACTTACTATTTCAGTTACAACATGGGAACTTCTCCCGAGGTATAGACATACATAAACCCGTCACCAAGTAAACTTTACAAAAAAAAAAATCGAAAAGAATAGGCCCAGAGTGACTCTGCTAGTCGTAAGAGGCGACGAAAGGAGACCCAGTCCCTTTCCCCCCCATTGTCCCACTGAAGATGGCTCCTCCCACTTGACCCTGCCCTCCCTTGCTGGACTCCCATATGACGACCTACGCGACGTACAATGGATCTGATTCGGACTTGGCTTTCTTCATCATCATCTTCCTCATCTTCATTATCACCCGCTCATCGTCTCGATTAGCCATTAGACGTTAAGCCCTATTTATCAATCATTATCAATCAATCAATCGAATTTACTTCGCTTCTTAACTTTATAATTTGATTATATAGATAGATAGTTATTTTGTCACGTTCGATTTAGTTCCCGACACTTCTAGGTCGATCATTGTCTCGATGCAAATGATGCCGGGAGGGTGGCGAGAGATAGAGGGGGGGGGGGGGGGCGTGCGCGCGCACATCACACCGCGCGTAGGAATGTCCTCTACCTACTGTGCTACCGTCAGTCAGTCGCGCCTCGAGCTTACAACAAGTGGATTACTAGAATACTACGACCGACCGACAGGTGTTTGTGTGGTTGCTCTCGGTGCATCGTCGGTGCATTGTTATTGTGTCGCTATCGCCGTAACACACGTCCGCAAGTGTTTCATTCTATCTGAAATATATATATATTTGTTTTTGTTCTTTTACACACATATACTACGTGAGGTAAAACTGTGAATATAATTGCGACCTAAGAAAGTGAATTATATTTATATCTATATAGGCCTAGGTGTGATTTTTTTTTTTTTAAGTATTTCAAACGAATTACGGGATTGATTTTACTGCACTCGCTCGTAGATAAAAAAAAAAAAAAAAAAAAACTCAGCCAAAAGTGTAGAAATAACAGCTGTAGAGAGTTGAGATATCAGACAACAGCTGTAGAGAGTTGAGATATCAGACAAAAGGGGGATTAAAAATATACTGTTGGTTGGGTTAATACGAAACGGATGTAGGTATTATAAATGTTTGATAGAAAGTGTTTTCTTTTTTGCCGGAAAGAACTAAACTGGTTCAAAACAGTGATAGGCAGCGATTTGTTTACCGGAAAACGTAAAGATTTACCGAATACCTTCTACTATTACTACGATTAACTCTCTGAATCATTCTCTCAAGCCGATTATTATGCTTTGAATAGAGTTTTATATCTAGGTTTAAAGACATTTAGCAATGACGGATAATTTGATGTTAATAACTTGGGTTTAAAGCCATTTTAACAGTCTACAAGAATATAACAACTAAAGCAGTTATTGCTTGGCGAATAACGAGCACGTACAAACGCAGATCTATTAATAACAATGGCAATAAGAGTATAAACACATTGATAGCGATGGCAACACCCTTCAGATTACCAGTGACGGGAATCGAACCCGAACGCTGGGCAGCAGGTGTAATCCGTGTAAACACCCCGACATTCCTGCATTCCCGTGATGCAGCGCGCTATTATTGGGTCCGCCGACTAACGGGCACGATTCGAAATAATTACCAAGAATTGTCATTGTTGTGATAAACCATATAGGAATCTTGAATGCCAAATGTAGGCCTATACGAAACGAAACGAAAGAAATACATTTCATCTGCCAATCGACGGTATAATAATATGGTAACAGTAAACACCAACGTAATTAGTATCATACCGTATACCGTATTCACGTCCTTATCTACAGCCCCTTTCATGCACTCTGTCGCAACGAAAATCAACAGATTTATTCAAATCGACAGATTCATGGCGTTCTCTCACACATTCGTAAAGACACAGTCTTGCGCCGCTTAGTAGAGAGTGCGCAACAAGCCTCGTCGTTAGTCACGCCCGTTGTGCTAGGAATTTCCAGGTATCCAACCGAATGGTGTAAACTATCCCTAGAATGCACCTGTTTGAAGTATAGAAACTAGGGAAGAAGTAAGAACTTGAGTTTGTAACTATGGAGGAATCGGCTATTTCGCGCAAGCATGATACGACTTTTGCGTTGATGGGGATCGGGACACCTTTACGGTGTTAGTAAGGTCGTCAACAGTCGATGATCATCAATAAGAAGGTATTTAGAACGCACAGTAAATATATCTTAATATTCTGATAGCTAATTAATATTGCATACAGTTTTCCGCGAAGTTCGACAGAGAAAAACATTGGACATCTTCGGTGTCCTCTATATAACAATCACGTTGAGTTTCGTTGAAGCAGCGTGCATACGTATAGCTGTTGGGACTACAGCTGTTGTACTTGACAAGTATTGCGCATCAACACCAGCTGGGTGTATATTATCACACATCACCGCTACTCGGTAACCCGACACTCGATGATAGTTATACCCCCGTCTCAGTAGTAGTAGTTCAAGGACAGAAGTGCATGCACGTGCAACAACAACAACAACAACGACAACAACAACACCGTCTACGATGCCGATGATGGTCGTGACCGACCTTGAGAGGTAAACAAAGCTAGGCGACCGCAAGAACACGGAAGAAGGGGTTTTTTTTTGGTACGGTAGTCACATAAATTACAGAGATGGGAGGAGACTTTTTTTTAGCATCTCTTGCGCGAGAATCTGAGATCTTTTCGTCCGTATCTTGTACAATGTCATTGAATATATCGACATTTGTGTGGATTATGCGGGGTACATATTATATTATCAACGTTTAGAGATATTCTTAATAAAATTGATTGTGTTTGAATGAAACGGGAAAATTTCCATAATATCGCCAATTACCTTAATTAGATTCAAATGCAATACGTTTTGAATCGCAATATGTAGGTACTTGATTGAATGCAGTAACAAAACACCTTTTCGCGTCCATGCACTCTTAAACCCTCTCAGCTCTCAGTCTCTGCAGACGCACCAAAAACCGCGAATGAATTATGATTACAACAAGTATATCCGAACGGTTTGTTTGTAGGTCTCCTGACAATGCAAGATTCAGATGATCATTTGGCGATAATCATACATAATTAGAAATACTGACCTATACGATACACACACACACACAAAAAACACAACAACACCAGCAATTATGTTAAGCTATCTTTCGCTTATCTTCAACAACACTTTGCAAATAACCTCTAACCTACAACTAAACCCTGAACGTGTAATTACTTCATCCTTCATTTTCAAGATTTCGATTTAACCGATTGCGTGGGCAGTTTCAACGTCCTTGCAAAAACCTAACAAAACAAAAAAAGTCAAACATACGTGACATGCCGACCAGTCCCGGATTTACTTATACTTGCTCCATCTCTCTCTTTCTCGACTCATTGAAGGTGATAAATACCGGATTATATGAGGCAAACAACTTGGAACATTTCGTGGCAAGCGAAACTCCCGATTTCTGTCACTTAAAATCGCTTTAAAGTTGTTGAAAATTAAACCAAAATATGTGTCATTCGCTTGATAATTTACTGCTCTTAAAAAATATAATATTCCTGCGTTCCAATAATCATCTCCGTTTTATTCAATTACTGTATTTAATTGTGGAAGGCGTGAAAGCACGGCACGCTACAAGAGTTGAATAAGGTAATTTGAAAAACTGAAACAAATTTAGTAGAAGAAAGTTTTAAACCATATTTTGGTTTGGTTTTTAATCAATTTTAAAGTAATTTCGAGCGACACAAATCTGGGGTTTCGCAGGGTGGGTCGACACGATTATAAGGGAGGGCATGGGCGGCTCCATTTCAAACACAACAATTAGATAACGAGGCGTAACGAACGAATGGAGCCTTGCGCTCGCCCACGTTCAACACACTCCATGCAGCAGCCACATGCAACAACACTGCCACTGCTAAATCAGCTCTCTAGTAGACAATACTCATTAGCCTTATCGACCCATGTAAACATACTGACTGGGCCAGTGTTTGTGTTTGCTGGACGATAACATGATGATGGTGTTAGTTGCCAATGTAAACACAACGACCAATTACTGGCTACACCATCAGGATCAGTAGCTACAACGTGACTACTGATGTTGCAATAAGAGAATCTGTTCAAATCAATAGCTCTGGGTTCCAGTCCTGGTCGGGGCAAATGTCCTTGTATATATATATATATATATATATATATATATATAGGGCATTAAAGCTTAAATATGTGTAGTTAATTTTTTAAGCGAGTTTAAATGACGACTTTAACAGTGTTCAACGCAGTATGAAAACCATGAGAATTTATTTCGATTGTATCTTTAAAATGAAATTTATTTTGAAAGTTGTGGCATTATAAGGTGCTAGGAACTATCAATATCTACAGGTCTCCTAAATGAAAAATGTGCAAAATTGATAGTGTTTAGATAAAATGCTGACAATTTCAATAATATCTCAAATTGTTTAAATTGATCCAAATGTAATACATCCATTATTACAATGCTAGTAAATTTTGTATTCTTTGAATAACCCGAGCGCCCTGCGGCATTACTGCAAATAAATAAGTAACAAACGATACGCTAACCCGTCTAACTTTTGACCCAGTTCAGGGTCGCCTAACTGCCGTGCTATTGAGCCGACCAGTCAATAACCACCGCAACAAGTAACAATCGAATAACGGCCATGCATGAACATACAACAACATGAATACTTTTATTTTTATTATTTAATGTGTTCAATTTCCACTTGATTTTGTTTTATTTCATTTCTCAATTATTGTTTATTGTTCTTGATTTTTATTCTATATAGTACAGTAGTTTGTTTTGTTCTTGTTATTGTTATTTATGTTTGCATAGCCTAGTTTTATTTAAGGTCCTCCTTTGTAAATCAGTTTTTATAACTGAATAGGATAGACATTAAATAAATAAATAAATAAATACATAAATAAATAAATAAATAAATAAATACGCATCGGTAACAACAGCCTGGATATAGTGAGTAGCCCTACCGCCCGCCTAACACCATTCTGAAACTGAAAGTATATCGATTATAATTATGGAGAGACTTGCTTTCAATATTCATCGTAAGCCACGACGCGTACACGGCAAACTCGCTTTTAAAAGACAATCGAAAAATAACAAAAACACAAATGAATTAAACATGTTTCTCGACCGAGCGCGCGGCGACGTTGGTTGGCGGGCGAAATAACCTCAACTCATGCAGTGTGTCTGTAAACCGAGCAGAGCCAACAACGAAACCGAGACCGATGGGAACCGAATTATGCAAACGCGTTGGGAAATTGTATTGTATCTAGTCCACATGCGTGTGCACTTAATAATAATACATTGAATAAATGTTTTCCACGTAGGTAGGTGCGCACTGCCACGTTTCCTTCTCGTAGCGCGGGTAATTGCATCGCGATGCCGTCGGCAAACGGTCGTACTTTTACTAATTATTTACTGGCAAGCTGTGGCAGTACCTAGTGTTCTCATCTGATGAGCAAAACTTATCGCGAGGGGTTCGTTCGTAACAACCCAAGGTTACATTTTAATTTAGCCACTACTTGATAGACACTGGTTTTAGCAATGCAGAACAAAATATAACTTTAGTTTTTCAGTATTTTTTTTTGTAATAACAAATAAATTATTAAAAGGTGTGTCACATGTTTAAAAACTTTAGAAAAAGTTTATGTTTGAAATCTATGCAGTAGGGACTGTTGACTAGCTCTGACTAGCTCTCTAACCATCAGGGTCATGTGACGTGCAGAGTCTAGTAAAAAAAAAACTTCAATTTTCTACCAACCGCAAACAAATGAACTGCGTAGTACGTAGTGGAATGTCTGTCTTTTCAAGGCTTCCTACGTCACCATCACGCATTTCTTCTTAGTCATTCGTTGTAGCCTATACGGTGGCTTGTGTTGTTGCAAATCACAATGTTATGAAAACATTGCGACTCGTGCAAGGCTGGCTGTTCGAGTCTCGTTTTACATCCTGTTTTGGCACCGCCTGCCGGATAATAACCAAGTCATGATCACTTGTTTGGAATGATTGATTAAACAAATGAACAACAATGATTCAATGCGCCGTGTGTTGTAGTTTCTTCTTGTGCAAAGGTCGATTCCGACAAGTTTCATAACAAATTACTAATTATGAGTACGTAGCAGTTGTAACTTGGACTCTTTTACGAAGAGATCACTCGTTTAAAACATCGTAGACAAGAGGAAACTTTGAACAAATCGTGTGTACACTTTATTCCTCGTGAGCTAATAAGAGAAGTTTTCCACGCGAGCAAGCGACAGTTTGATAGGAACGTACGTGACGTTAGTGCAGTACGAGATTTCGTCCTTGAAAAAGGCAGCACGGACAATACCCGTGTTATACATGTAGGAATGTATGCGAGTACAGTTTAGTAATACATAACCTAGAAGTGCCATCGCCGACATACTTATTTAACTCTCTACGACATCACGTTCGAGTACCACTTAAGAGTGCAGATATTTTTAGTTTGACATAGTTTCAAGGTGCACCTCCTAATTATGTGACCACCACCCAGCATAACATGTAGGTATGACCGATTACTATTAATAATATAATATGATAAGTCTGGTTGTCACGGGGCTAAGGGGTGGTCACATAGCGACGGAGGGGAGCGTCAAACTAAGAAAATCTCAAGTCTAGTAGCCACACAAAACCGTCGCACGTAGGTTATCATTTCAAAGTTTCAATTTCGATTACAGCGAAGTGCGAAGTGAAGTCGGAACATTGAACGCATCGCAAGCGTCGCGTCGCAACGCAACGAAGTGAAGTCGGAACATTGAACGCAACGCAACGAAGTGAAGTCGGAACATTGAACGCATCGCAACGCAAACGCTCATCCCAATGTGAGTGCCCGCCGACAAGATCGGGAGAAGACGCGAACGCGAACATGTTCTCGCTGTACGCGGTCGCGTGTTGTTGCCTGGTCGCGGCGTCGACAACGAGGGCCGACCTCGTCTCGGTGGACGAGACGCGCCGCGACCTGATGGGTCGCGTCGGCGACCTCTGGGGCTCCGTGACGGACCCTCGCTGGGTCGCGGCGGCCGACCAATCGGGCGGGGCCGACGTGGAGCTGCTGCGGGCGTACCGCGCCCTGGGCGAGACGCTCGCGGGCGTACGCGCGGACCTGCCCGCCGAACTGGGCTCTCTGTGGGCGTGGGCGCGGGCCGAGGCGGAGCTGAGGGGCGTCGACGCGCTCTACAACACGTTCGCGCGCTTCCAGGCGCAGCAGACGCGCCCCCACGTGTTGCCGGCCCCTCGCAGGGCCTGGACCGACATGGCTGAGACCATACTGCACGACCCCGTGTCCTCCGTGCCCGGCGCCATGCAGAGGCTGCACGATATCGTCCTCAACGCCAACCACACGGGAGGGACCCTCTATCAGCAGGCGCTAGTGGTAGGCTGGCCTTCGTTAGGTAGCTCTGACCCTCTATCAGCAGGCGCTAATAATAACACCCTGCTTGGCTGGCTCTCCTTTAAAACCCGAGGTAGCTCCGACCGTCAACCCCAGGCCCTAGTGTTAACACCCTGCTTGGCTTGCTCTCGCTTCCAACCTGGGGTACAATAGGTCCAAGGTAGCTGTGACCGTCGAGTACGTCATTAATCAATAAATAGTGCTTTTATTGGTTTGGACACCGAGCTTGGCCTTCACTGACAAAAAAACTTATTCTAGACCAAACACACATTTGAAAGTAATGTTTAGGTGAAAGGTTTAGTAATGTAGTATTGTTGTAATCAGTGACACGTCAATAAGTCTTCACTTAACAGCGACTAATATTACGAATCTAAGAAACAAGTGTACTTTGCTTATGTTCTTGGTGTGTCATACAGTTCCAACATATATAAGCAACTCGCGACGACTGAATTGCTACACGTATATTATCTAGAACGGCGCATCAATGCGCTCCCCGAATGACCGTGTGTGTGGACGGGCGATGACGGAGAGCGTTTGTTTGTCGCAGGAATCCGGCACCACCCTGTGCAGCCTCCAGCAGTCGCCGCAACAGCTGCTCTACAACATCTACAGCGCGGCCGCACTCACCGAGCTAAAGGGCTACGCGATGATGCAGTTCTCGTGGATGCTGCTCAGGATTTACGACAAGGGTAGGCACGCAAGTAGCGTAACGCTTTACGCCACAAGATAGAGACGTCTGGGCCCGGGTTGATGACTGCCAGTGCCAGTCGTAAGAGGCAACGAAATTAGGCCTTTCAGTTTCCCCTGTCCCCCCCCCCCCCCCCCCCCCCATAAACCCTTAAAATATACGTAACTAATTTTCCTTCAATGTCCTCCGACGTCTATGACCTAGTTAAAGATTACGCCCTTAAACACAAAAAAAATCAAGATTATCAAGGCTGTAAGTTATGATATCCAACACCGCACAAAGTATGAAGTACCCGCTGGTCGTTCAAAGTTAAAAATTAGCAAGAGAGACCTAACCGGCAAGGAGCAAAATTAGTTTGCAAAAAAATATCGGTCTTTTTGCGAGGCGCCCACCTACCGAATAGATTTGGACTTTTATTTTTTACATAAAATAATGTGTTTTTTTAGTATGTAGGCTAATATTAAAAAACGATTCGACGTTTTAGATTTAAAAAAATCAATGTTGATGTTGATTTTTTTTTATCTAGAACATCTAATTGTTTTTTAATATTAGGCTAATATTATTTAAAAAAACAAACAATATTTTAATATTTATTAATAGTAGCCTAATATTATATTTATTTGCCAATATTTTTAAAATAAAAATGGATGTGACGGGCAGCCTCGATTAATAATACTGACAACGTTGCAGGCAATGATATTCAACAGCTATAGTAGGCTAGATGCGCAGCCTAGCAGCCACAAGCGTGTCAATTTGATGCCATCTTGAAATGGGCAAATAACACAGGCGGGAATAGGAGTTTCTAATGCGACTTTCTGCCATTGGCAGAGCTAGCAGTACTAAAAGGTCGAAATTAGCATGTAAATTGCCCATCTCAAGATGGCTTCAAATCGCTACGCTTTCTACTCAGTGGAAGGTTAGGGGACTGGTGATCTAGCCTACTATAGCTGTTGAATATCATTGGTTGCAGGCAACTTCACGCTGGAGGCTCGCATCATGCGCGAACGCTACGAGGAGCGGACAGCCCAGAAGGTGACGGCCGTCAAGAGCGCGATGGCGTCGGCCAAGCGAGACCTCTACCGCTGCGACCCGAGGACCCACGTGGAGAACGAGACCTACGTCCAGCTCACCAGGCTGCTACAGGGTAACTAACTCGAGTACTTCCGGCGATTGTTTGTCCGACCCTTTTGTTGAGTCATTAAAAACTCCCAAAATCCAAAAAAACTTTGTTTGCCCTAAAATATGTATGTACGTTTTTTTTTTTGTTTTTTAATACAAAAATAAGTTATTTGAAGATTTCCCCAAAACCCAGAATTTAATTTTTAATTTTTGTTGGGTCACCGCTGACGTATGTTAACAAGAACCAAGTATCCGAAGATCATGTTATGATCGTTGCAATTAAAAGGCCGCCATTTAACAAGTTCGTGTTAAGTTGCGGTTCGTTTCGGCTTTGTTTGCTTTTAAAGTATGTCTTCACATTTTAGAATAAAGTAAAAACATACTTTCTGCACAAAACACGTTTAGGCGGATCCGTGCTCTCATGTCAGTTTGTTACCCTAAAACTGTCGGCCATGTTGCTATAATCTGGTAGCTCAATGATGTCAAGGCCAGTGGCGACGACCTGCCGATCTTTTTATTCACATTTTTAAGAAAATGTTACTGGTGCTACTGTTACTGGTTGCTACTGGTGCCATCTCTCGACACTTTAACATAGCGTCGAATCTTTTCGTTTCTCCGCACGTTTAATGAATCTCTCTCTCTCTCTGTCTGTCTGGCAGGTCACATCCAGAACGAGGTGGACATGCGCTGACTCTACCTGCCGAGAGAACTGCGGCTACTACTCGTACACCAAGAGCCACGGCTGCTACCACAACCTGTACTGCGCCATCTCTCTCTCTCGACACTATCTGTAGTGAACCTCACTCTCTGTCTGTCTGGCAGGTCACATCCAGAACGAGGTGGACATGAACGCTGACTCTACCTGCCGAGAGAACTGCGGCTACTACTCGTACACCAAGAGCCACGGCTGCTACCACAACCTGTACTGCGCCATCTCTCTCTCTCGACACTATCTGTAGTGAACCTCTCTGTCTGTCTGTCTGGCAGGTCACATCCAGAACGAGGTGGACATGAACGCTGACTCTACCTGCCGAGAGAACTGCGGCTACTACTCGTACACCAAGAGCCACGGCTGCTACCACAACCTGTACTGCGCCATCTCTCTCTCTCGACACTATCTGTAGTGAACCTCTCTGTCTGTCTGTCTGGCAGGTCACATCCAGAACGAGGTGGACATGAACGCTGACTCTACCTGCCGAGAGAACTGCGGCTACTACTCGTACACCAAGAGCCACGGCTGCTACCACAACCTGTACTGCGCCATCTCTCTCTCTCGACACTATCTGTAGTGAACCTCTCTGTCTGTCTGTCTGGCAGGTCACATCCAGAACGAGGTGGACATGAACGCTGACTCTACCTGCCGAGAGAACTGCGGCTACTACTCGTACACCAAGAGCCACGGCTGTTACCACAACCTGTACTGCGCCATCTCTCTCTCTCGACACTATCTGTAGTGAACCTCTCTGTCTGTCTGTCTGGCAGGTCACATCCAGAACGAGGTGGACATGAACGCTGACTCTACCTGCCGAGAGAACTGCGGCTACTACTCGTACACCAAGAGCCACGGCTGCTACCACAACCTGTACTGCGCCATCTCTCTCTCGACACTATCTGTAGTGAACCTCTCTGTCTGTCTGTCTGGCAGGTCACATCCAGAACGAGGTGGACATGAACGCTGACTCTACCTGCCGAGAGAACTGCGGCTACTACTCGTACACCAAGAGCCACGGCTGCTACCACAACCTGTACTGCGCCATCTCTCTCTCTCGACACTATCTGTAGTGAACCTCTCTGTCTGTCTGTATGTCTGGCAGGTCACATCCAGAACGAGGTGGACATGAACGCTGACTCTACCTGCCGAGAGAACTGCGGCTACTACTCGTACACCAAGAGCCACGGCTGCTACCACAACCTGTACTGCGCCAAACAGCAGCGATGCAACGGCAAGCTGGTGGACTGCAAGTACTATGACGCGGACATGTGGGTCTGCCAGGCGGTGAGTACGCGCTACGCCCTCGGAATATGTTACGCAGAATGAAACACTTTGCAACCGTGTCATTTATAAAAAAAAAAGTTTGTTTTTATTACAAACTAAGGGCCTGTCCAAATTCTACCAAAAACGTTCATGGTCTGGGGGGGGGGGGGTAGGGTTGGAAGATGGCGTGAACTAGTGAAAAGAAGCAGGAAAGACAAAGAAGAAGAAGATGATGAAGATGAAAAAGAAGAAGGAATGGAAGAAGAGAACATAACAGGGCTGATGTTGGCAAACTCTGTGTGCCCAAGAATATTGGTGACTAAGGGCCTGTCCGAATTCTACCAAAAACGTTCATGTCTAGGTCTTGATTTCATATCATCAACAATCATCAACAATCAGTAACCAGTAGCCATTGTTGATGACCTCAAATCAAGACAAAGACCAAGAACGTTTTTGGAAGAATTCAGACAGGCCCTTAGTCACCAATATTCTTGGGGCACACAGAGTTTGCCAACATCAGCCCTGTTATGTTCTCTTCTTCCAATTCTTCTTTTTCAACTTCATTGTCTTTCCTGCTTCTTTTCACTAGTTCACGCCATCTTTCAACAGTCTTCGTGCCACCCCAACCCGAAATATTTTTATAACGGGCGCATTGAAACATATTCATACTTCATCGTGGTATTTATTGAGGTGGGCAGGTTTGTGGTTTGCATGCTTTACTGATCCCGAGAGCTATGCCGGCAGAAGGGTATCCTTCTGGTTTGGCCATTCTAGCCGGACAGGTCGAGGGGGAGTAGCCAGACAGAAGACAGTCATTTCCTCTGAACACCCCCCCCCCCCCCCCCCCCTTAATGTCATATATTTATATTTCAAAGTTGGGTAATTTAAAAATGAATATACAAATCTAAAAGTTTGGTAAATATTGTCCCGAAACGTTTGTTTTTTTTAATCGACAAACGTGTCGCGATAACGCAAGAAACGACGTCCGCGGGGTTGAAACGAAGCGCGACCGTTTCAGGACAAGGACTCCGTGCGGCGCTACGACTGGATCGAGTACGAGAACGGTCGAGTGCTCGGCCAGAAGGCCACCTGCCGCCGCGGCTCGACCAAGGTTGACAGCTGGTGGCGCTGGCTGTTCTGGCACTGCAGCTATTGCTTCTGTCTGTGCGACGAGCAGGGGCCGCGCTCGGACAGATACTTCAACCTGCGTCCGGCCGTCGCAGACTTGGACAAGAACATGTGAGTCAATAATCCACGTAGTACCGCTCGCTAGCATTTTTTTTTTTTTAATAAGATTATTTCAAAAAAGCGTCAGTGATGGCTTTGATGTACCCAGGGGTCAGAATATGATGGGATTAAGTTCCTATCCCCTACCCGACTTCATTGTTGGACACAGGGAGCATATATATATATAAAAAAAAAATATTAATTCAGTTTTATTTGTAGTAAAAGTTAGATTTCGGCGATTCTATGCACATTTCCTGTATTTTCACGCACGCAACTATTCCTTCATGATCTACATATTGACGTATTGCCTGTGAAAAATTTCATTATGTGCCTATTCAGAGTGGCTTTAGAAACCTAAGGCTAATTTGATGAAATTAACGTCTTTAAAGACTTGGACATCAAAGAATATCAGGGCATATCTCAAAGCTTCAAGTATGGACTAAATATTTGTCAGCTAACTCACTGCCAGCCCATCACAGCTCCACTGCCGCCTACTTTAGACGTCACTTCCATTGTCGATCGTTGTGGTTTGGGCAACTATTTAGTTGACTACGAAGCATTGAGACACGGCCTCAGCATCATTCATTAATTTTAGTAATATACTATTGATTATTGTTATTTTCTCATTATTTTACTATTTATTCTATTTTCATAAAAAGAAACGGACCCGATTTTTTCTCGAAACAAGTTAACCGTGCGCTTGTCCGTCTAGGGTGGTGACGGGCGTACGCTTCGTCAAGCGCAACCGCGTGGTGCACATGCAGATCCAGCAGGGGGCGCTTCTACCGCGCGGGGGCATCAACGCGAGCACCATAGCGTGGCGGCCGGTAGACGACTACCGCATCACAGACTCAGACGTGCACAGCGGGCAGGACTTCCACACGCTCAGCTGGGAGCAGAGGGCCATCGACCTTGACGACCTTGTGGCCCCCGCGGGTCACGTGCTGACCGGTGAGCGCTTTCATTACATTTGTCTACATTTATTAAATGTTAAATTTAATAAATATCATATTAAATATTTATTTTAAATAAGAATGGCTGAAAAAGCCATCTTGGCATAAGAAATGTATATATAAAAAAAATCTGACCAGTAGGGACTATAGACGATAAATAGTATTAGAAATGAAAATTTTGATTCAAGAGCTTTTTGATTCGAGACTTGTTGATTCACTGGAAATTAGTCAAGCCATATGTATAGGTAAATGAATTATTTAAACTATTCTCTTGTCAAATTAACTAAAAAGTATATATATTGTTACTCTTTATTTCAACATCACTTAGTTGGGTAAAGGGGTGATAGATCTTTTGCATCCCAGGAATCAGTATCGGCATTAAATAAAGTATCGACTAATAATGCAAAAAAAATATATGCAGTAAAAAAATGATTTTATCATTGTTATTATTTATTTACTTAATGTCTAACCTCCAGCACGATAACAACGCGATGTGTGTTTCAGGCTTCCGGTTCCGTCGCGTGGGCACCCACCTCAACCCCGAGATAATGGCGACGCCCCTCGACTTCGCGGCCGGCGTGCTGGTCAAGCCCCAGGCCCAGAGCGTCTGGCTGAGCAACGACAACACAGACGCCTCCCTGGACCGCGCCCCCCGCACCCGCCTCGCCCTCCCCTCCGACCCAGACGTGCCCACGCGCTCGCGCCGCCCCTCCGCGCCCACGTCCGCGCCCGAGCAATACGCCCTCTTCACCCACACGGGCGCGGACGCAGACGCCGCCCAGACCACCGTGCCGTTCCTAGACGCGCAGACGGTCGCGCCCGATCCCCCCGCGCTGCTCGCGGGCGCGGGGCTGCACCACAGGGGCGCGCCCGGCTACGGGGGCTTCATCGCACCCAAGCTATTCACCTACGACTACTCGCAGCACATGGACGCGCGCTATCCGCCACCAGAGAAGTACAAGGAGTGACCTTGACGCGACTAGACGTTCACATTGTATCGATAAGTATCGTTCATTAAAGAATTGTATGTATGTAATAGTGATGACATCGGGTAGTTAACATTGGAGTCGGCTCCTGAGCCTTAGGAGTCGGGTAGGAGTCGACTCCTCTAACGACAAAAAGATTAAGTAAAAGATAAATTTTAACCAATGTTGCAACACCCTCGGCGGGCTGCGTGTGTTCCAGGCGGTAGCAAAAAAAAGTGATTTGGCAGTAAAGTACAATTCTTTATTGTTTTTTTATTACTGATTTGTAATATTAGGCGAATATTGGAGGGAAAGGGAAACAGAAAGGGAAACAGGCCGCCAATACATGATACACTTACAAACAGCAACCGACGTTTGAAGGAGTCGACTCCTAGAAAATGGAGTCGGGTAGGAGTCGGGTACCCGAGTACCCGATGTCATCCCTAGTATGTAACGAGTTGTACGTTTAAATTAATTAAATACATTGTAACGCCGGTGTACTTTTTACGAGTTAGGGCCGGTCTCACCAACTTTTTTGTGGCGACTGCCATCCATGGTTACCAAAACAAGCTTACTAGCCTAAATCAGAGCTTAGAGAAGTTGGTCAGTTGAAACCTTCGCGAAGATTCCCAACGAACGATTTTGTACGTATGTAATGTTTGTTGAAACCACACTGAGCACTATTAAATCGGAGCCGAACGAAGTTGGTGAATAAGGACCTTATTGATTAGGCCTACATGATGTTAAATTGTATCGATTACTGCACTGTGCATTAAAGGATTGTATGTCTCTAACAAGTTGTATGCTCAAATTAATTAATACATATTGTAACAACGTGTATGTTTTATGACTTAGTTCTTAGTTGTATGCCCAACTATATCAGTGAAATAAAAGTGCACATGTATTTTTCATGACTTGCATAAATATTAAATTTAAGAAGTTGTGTGTAGTCAAACATTAAAATTATAATAAATATGCAATAAAAAAAAAACTTGCACTGTAGTAAGAGAAAGGCATTGGTGTATCTTCCATGATTTGTAATGTCATAAGACGTTATATGCTCAACTAACGAAAACATAATGATAAGGGCTATGCCTACAATTAAGTGCTGCAATGTATTCTAGAATTCTTCACGACTAGCAAGTTTATGTATATTTTAGAACGTTGAACGCTCACTCAACTGATGGAAATTTGTAGCGATTAAATTAAAGGACTGGCTATTTTTCATGACTTTGTATGTTTTAAGGACGTCGAACGCTCAACTACCAGTAACAATTATATAATGTGAATCTAAATTATGTGTTCTATGATAATTGTAATGGCTGACTTGAATTGTTACTTGTGAGTGGCTATTGTTGTGAGTAATTTAATAGACGCTAAATCTGTGGGAATAAAGAGTTCTTTTGGACAATTTTGTGGGGGTATTTCTTGACCTACTTTTTATGAACGACATAAGGACGATTCAATAAATATGTTCACTTTATTTCATTAATTTCATATCATTTTGGTAAACCTCCCAACCTAGTACCGTAATTAGGCCAACTACAACTGCTAGAACTGCTAGCTCAGCAATGCTAGAATCGTGAATATTGGAGCGACTCACTGCTTGACATCAGGATACATTGGATATGCCCCCCATTTATGTAACAAAACAAATCCCAGGGCCATTAGTGACCCTTTCATGTCCTGGGGGGCTACCTATTCCTGAAAGTTGTCACACTGACAACGCTCTTGAGTGTTTTCCACGCGGCCCGCCACGGCAATCAGCAAACTGGATAACTACGTAGACATCACTTAAAATATTGTCACCCAGTGACAACTTTCAGGAATAGCCCCCCTGGCATAACGGCAGGTAATCCGACATTACTTGCCAGACGAATTCTGGACCGCAGCTAATTATAAGTCCACAGTCTAGGAATATCTGGTAAAGGGTTGCGTTGCATCCTACCTGCACTCTGAGCGGATGCATCATGATGAGCTGCAGCACGTCTGTGGGTGGCAGTACGTCCCTCAGCGCCACCCCCTGCGTCTTGACCGCCTGGCACATCAGCACGGCAAAGTAGCGGTGGAGGGGCAGGTGGAACGACACTTGCGTGCTGTCGTTCTGTATAACACACACACGAGAACAATGTCGTCAGTCATTACTGTCTATGTGCCGAGTATGTAGCTCTCACAGTGTCCGTGTGACGGGACACAGGACCGAGCATCACCCAGCAAGACATGGAGAAGCCCGTAGCAGATCCATGGTTTACCGTTACACTCCTGTATTACCACCCGAATTATTAAATCACTTCATAGTTCCTACAAGCTGCAACCCTGAAGAGCTACAAAGATGTGAGCTAGCACACCAGTGGATCACCATATCTCATACCCCACCCAACTTACACATCAGCTGATGGGGAACCATGTCCCTGCTTCCCCCTCCATCTCCTTAGTCTCCTAGGGCCTCCCTCCCCCCCTTCCCCCAACAGCCAATAGGGCCACAACTAGTTTAGGTTGTAGTTTAGGCCTAGGTTAGTTAAAGTTAGTAGTCTGCACAGTGCACACTCCCGAGTGATCGAGTTCATGTACCGAAACGTCTCGGAAAATATGTTTCGTCTTTTACGTTCATCTTTTCGGTTGTGGAAGGACTAAGGTCGAACTCGACGCGATGCCAGATGGCACGACATATGTATAGAAGCGGAGTTCTGTCTCTATTGGATAACAATGATAACATGACAACACATGATAGTCAAATAATATGCCAATTGAGGGCTTGTGAGAAGAAGCAGATCAACTTTTTAATTGAAAGAACCGGCAACGTGCGAATTGTGTAGCTCTGATGTACAAGACAGGGCACATCTTTTTAGATGTGCTGCCCTCGAGGTTTTTATCGACTCCCTGCCCAACGACATGAGCAGGCCAGAAAAGGAAGCTGTTTTATATTGGATAGTTAGACAAAAGAATGGCTGAAAAAGCCATCTTGGCACAAGAAGAAAAAAAAATTTTTAATTTAATCTCTACCATATCGGTCTACACTTGAGATGAGCTGTTGTTACGTACCGTGTGCGGGCTGGTGTAGTTGATGGCGTCCAGCCAGTCCTGCAGCGCGGTCAGACAGCTGGCCAGCACGCGCTTGTTGAGGTCCACAGAGCCGGCGTCTCCGAGGTGGGAGACGAGCGCCCACATCGGATAGGCCGACGCCTCCAGCTCGGCCGAGAACGCCGCGTAGTACGTGTTGGGCTCAAACTCAACGTGCGTCGTCATCTCGCGCTGGTTCACGTTCATGCCTGCGCGGACAAGAGCGTGGGGTTTATTCCTGCTTGCAATGCAAGACGTCGAGGGTTCGAATCCCAGTCGGGGCAGTTTGTTAGGACTGCCACTCCATAGGCACATTCAAAGATATTGCTTTAGTTGTTTGTGAAGTATAAAAGTTGCCAATTGCCAAAATGCATTAGAAAAGTTGTACAGTGAAACCTCCTTTGTACGTTTTCAAGGGACCCGAGACAAAAAAACGTGGTAACGGGAAAAACGCACTATTGAAATAGGGCCTACTTCAAATTTGTCTTTTCATACATTTCTATCACTTAATCTTGGAAAAGCTCCCCCACCCCCCCGGGCGAGGCCTGGCGACCATGGTCATGCAGCTAGACTAGGCTGTGATGACGTATTATAAAAAACTCGAGTGGGTAAAAATATTGTTTTCTATACTTAGGACAATAGGAGAAGTCGAAGTGCGAGGGCAATGTTAATTATCTCTGTAGTTTGACAAAAGCCTTTTGTAAAGAGGACCACTGGACGAGGGTTTGTTATTTATGGTAAGCAGGTAAAGAACCTCAGTGCCCAGTGCCGGCAGCCGAGATCGTAGATAAAACGACCCTTTCAGAGACCCCCTACCCCCCTTCCACGCAGAACGAGATGCAGCTGGTCAAGGTCAAGGCACTCACTGGCCGCTGGGTTGCATTGTGTTGAGCGAGGGAAGGGGGTGGGGGGGGGGGGACGCTTCGCAGAACTGGGATGAATGAATGACTAATGTGGTCGGCTTGAACAATAACAACTTGTAATTCGACTCACTGGCTGGCCGGAAAAGCCGATTATGAGAACAGAAAACGTACTATAGGATCTAATTACCTTGACGGACTGATTTTTTAAACGCATTAACGTAAAAAACGTAATATTAGGAAACGTATTAAAGAAATAAATTATGCATAAATGCCATAAGGCTTTGCCGGGACCTTGTAAAAAAAACGCAGAAACGTAAAAAACGTAGAAAAGCGAAACGTACAAAGGCGGTTCTACTGTACAAAAGTTAACTTGATACAACAATCAAATACCAAACTATAAACAGATTAAAATGAACGTTTCCTTTTCATCTAGAGAAGGATCTTTACGCAACTCTTAGTAGAGTGAGAAGTGTGACACTCACCCTGGAACATGGAGAGGAACGCGAACCACATCTCCAGGAGATTGTCGTCGCTCATGAACTTGACGGCGACCGGCCGATGGCTGAGCACGTTGTTTAGGTCGGACACCAGCGGCCAGTAGCAGTGCTCCTTCATCACCTGTCGCCCGCAGTCCACCACAAAGTGGAAGTTCTTCTTCGGATCTACGGCGACAACATGCAACACATTCACAGTCGTTATTAGAAATTATAATCGCTAATCGAATACGTAGTTAAGTTTGGGTTATAGGAGGGTAGGGTGCCAAAAGGTTGAGGCAATGTAATTGCACGAAAGAGATAGGGTGCCAACAGTTTACCTGCGTAGAGTGTTGTTTTGTTATTTTATGTTCTTCTCTTGCAACTTATCATCCCTCTACTCAGGTAAGCTGTTGGTATGGACAGATGAATGGATATATGTCGCAGATTATTGCAAATTAGAGAAAAGCGTAATGAAAATAAGACGATCTTTTAGGCTTGAATCCACATTCAAAGTGGAACTTTTTTCTGAAATGATCATTGAGTAAACATGTATGTATTCTGTGTGACAATAAAATTATCTGAAATCTGAATCTGAATCTGAAAGCAAGTGGTATAACTGTGAGTGTAAATATAGCCTACAGTACAAATATATCTCCCGCTGACAATTAGGCCTAGTTCATGTAACCAAGTGGGTCGACAATAAACGCAATTCTTTTTTCCCCCTAGACAAACCCACACGTGACATCGTATGTATAGTTCAGCTCACCGTGCAACGTGTTCTGCACGAGTATCTTGCTCATCATGTACTTGAGACTGATGACCATCACGTGCAACAGGTTTAGGCTCTCGGACATGCGGAACGCCAGGCTCTCGTTGGAGAACAGCTGAACGCTGACGTGCACCACCCGGTTAGAGAGGGTGTCGGGGTCCGTCGAGCGTTCCAGCATCATCGAGATGCGGCTGTAGTGGAGGACGAACGCCTGGGTCAGCGCCTCCTGTTGACAGCGTAAGACAACGTTCGGTCAAGGTCGTTTTAATACAAACGTTTATTGAAACAACAAAACATTCACGAGAAAGAGCACTTAATGCTCTAGGGGATGACATATTTAGGATACTTTTAAAGCAATTATGAGCAATTGAAATCGGAGACTTCACAGGGTAGGTCGACATACCGCCTTAAACCTTTTTTCCTACGGCTATGCAAGCAGGTATGTTTTAATTCGAGCAAGATTGAGCCAACTTTGACAACGCTGCTTGAATTTAGAGCGAAATTCAAAAAATGTAAAGATAAAAATTATTAAAATATTTGTTAGGGCCCACATTTTTAACCTAGAGCTAAGTTAATTTTTCTAACATTGTGCAGGGTTCTCAAGATTACAAAAAAACACACGTTAATTTCGCAGTTTTCATAGTTCGACTATCGCCTTAGCCGTTAAGTAAGGGCACTTGCCTTGTAGTCCGGATCGGGCAGCATGTTGAGCAGCAGACAGACCATCTTCTGCGGGAACTCGAACTTGACGGTCCAGAACATGAGCTCCTCGATGAAGGTGCGATGCACGAGACTCTCCTGCAGCGGCGGACAGTCTTTGTACTCGTCGGGCGGCTCGGGGTTGGGCATCGAGAGGAGCGCGTCCGCGTAGATGCGCGCAGACTCGGACATGTAGTCGCGGAACTCGGACTCCTCAGTCGGGCACGAGATCAGGTGCTTGTAGATCTGCAACCCATACGTAACGGTTCGAGGTTACAATCTATTACATCTTACATGTAATGTTTGTTACATCGATTCCATTGCTCGATACTGAAAGAGCACAACGAAGGAATGCCAGGAGGGCTGGACAGGAAGGAGCAGGAGGCTTGTCTCTATTGGTTGGCGAGATACATGATGACATAAATGTATCAATGTGGGCAAAAGAGAAGAAGAGAATTTCAGTAGCATATTGCCGGTTCAGCTAGGACAACAGAACCAAACTTAATCCGTCTACAGCTGTGCACCACGCATGAGTGACAGGGGGCGAGATGCATGATGACATGTATCAATGTGGGCATAAGAGAAGAAGAGAAGAGAGAAGAGAATTTCAGTAGCATATTGCCGGTTCAGCTAGGACAACAGAACCAAACTTAATCCGTCTACAGCTGTGCACCACGCATGAGTGACAGGGTAGGAACGCGTACAGCACTACTGTCGTACGGTCTCCCGTGCAGAACTAACTCTGAATAAGCAGCGGGCACATGACCACGTCTCTACTCTAACACTCGATACGCGGTCAAGTTGCGCAACTGCCACTTCATGTAACACCCCTAGCAACAGTTGATAAGAAAAGTAACGCTACCAGATTTCCATATGTACCGAACCTTAAAGTGTTTATGTAATGATCCGGTTGCAGAGATTGCAAGGTTCGTCAATTCCCTAGCGAAGGTTCGCTAACCCGGGAGTACGACGTGTCACGTATGCCGTCAGTATAAACGTAACAATCAACGACATGATCACACGTCAAGCCGTCAACATTGCTCGAGAGTAGAAGTGCTTCCTACTTCCCCTCAACTTATTGCCAAACTGGTCAATATTAAGTCAACTTATTGTTGTGTGTGATGACTGTATCATGCAATTTCCTTGCTTTCTAATTAATGCCGCCAATAACAAGTTGCACCAACAACAGAGAGAGTTGTGTCTGATGATGACAGCAGAGCACCTGTTGAAATATTGCGTGACGTGATGTTGAACAACATCGAAAAGTTTTTAACTGTGTTAGGGCCGGTCTTACAATCTTCTAATAAGAAAGTTATTTGTAGCAATTAAGCTATTTGGAGGATTTCAAGGGTTTTGATTGGTGGTTGCCATGGAGACAACAAGCTATTCGACGAATAAGTAGTTATTGGGACATTGTAAGACTGGACCTAAGTCCCACAGTGTGTTTTATTACATATTTTCCAGTTAACGAGAGTGTTTTTTTATAATTCCACCGACAGCTCGACTGTGTAACGAGTGCTTCGGGCCACAACGCAGCACGTACCTGTGGGTTGGTGAGCGCCCCCGTCATGACCCGCCTCATGGCCGCCCCCATCGCGCTGAACTCGTGTAGCATCATGAGGAACGAGTCTGCGTCCTGTATCGCCACCAGGTACGCGTCTGTCGACCCGGACACGCTGCAACAAACAATTCAATTCAGTTCAATTCATGTTCAATTCATGTTTATTTATCAGCAACAGGGCATTGCCCCACAAGTGCGATACAATAATACAAAATAAAATCACAGTATATGTAATAACAAACAACACTAGATACAAGATAAAAAAAGA
The DNA here is from genome assembly GCA_945910005.1 of Isoperla grammatica. Taxonomy (NCBI): domain Eukaryota; kingdom Metazoa; phylum Arthropoda; class Insecta; order Plecoptera; family Perlodidae; genus Isoperla; species Isoperla grammatica. Next base: position 3,623,620 of record OX246744.1, on the reverse strand, counting down.
TAAAAACACTAGACACTAAATCAGTGCCATGTCAAAACAATATTACCACGAAAGTGACTTAACACACTTTTTAAAACGAAGTAGAGAACCCATAAAAATGTCATAGGAAAAAGGCACGTAAGTGTTGAAACACTCTTGGATTCTGTTAAAACAATTAAATTTAAAGATATTAACGTGCGGCACTTGGGTAAAATAAACAAATCTTGCTTACGCGTGCGCCTAGATGGAACACGGAACTGTATATAATTTATATATTTATATTTATAACAACCACATCACTCTCTCTTTAACCATAATTACTATTTTGAGAAAACAATAACACTGATCTGTGAGTTAGGGATAAGAACATTATTTAGCAATGGGGGTGGATCGGAAGGAAACCAACAACTTACCTTGTTGCTGAATAAAAACGTTAAACGTTTAACCATTTTAACGTATAGTGGTAGGTTAGAGGTTATTAAATTAGTCACAGGGTTAGCAACTGTTAGTGCAAAGTTATAATTAATAAATAAACAGGAATATAAAAAAATTGTGATTTTGACATCTGTTTGATAACTAGTATTGTTTCCATTCAAAATGTTTTGATTGAGGGTGGGGATCGGAAGTGGGGGGGGGGGGGGGGGGTAAAGGTGTAAATGACCCTCATTCATCTCAGCTCTCAAGTATCAACAACACTTCAAGTGTTTCCATGAAGAAGTTTGTCTTTGCAGCTAAGGGATCATTTATGAACCGTCTGAGAACACTCTAATCCAACACTATCTAGACCGGCGCAGTGGCTCACCTGTTATCGCGCAGGTGCTGAATGAGTCGCAGGATGATCCTGGGCATGATCGCCTCGGCGACGCACATAAGGTCAGACGGAGCGTGGGGTTTGTTTACGGTCGCCTTCGGTCCGTGTCGCTCGCAGAAACTGGAAGTAGAAACAAATAGTTGTTTAAAGTGTCTATAAACATTATTGTAACAGTCTAGGTACTTTTTTTATCACTACAGGGAAATTAAGAAATTACTTGTGATTAATTTGCATTACTGACATTAATGAGAGTAGACCTTATGTTTATCCACTATCCGGGCACAAATCAAAGACATTTGCCCAAAAAAACGTCAAAGGTAGATTTCCCACTACCACTACACATATCCAACTACGACTATGTGGTTTTACAGATCATTTAGGCTAATTAAATTTACGAAGTGTGGATTAACTAGGCCTACAATTCTTATATTTAAAAAATTAATAGTTTTCAGCGTGCGCAGTAATATAAGGGGGGAGTGGTGCCGCAACATGGGATGTTTTGCTTTGATCTTTTGGGGAATATCTGTAAGTCATGATAACTAGATGGATAGTTATGGATTGGATAGTTATATGGATAGATGAGATAAGATAAGATTGATAAGATTAGGAGCTCAAAAATAAGGAAGGAACTTGAAGTGGAGAGTCTAAACTTTAAGCTGGGAAAGGAGAGATTGCAGTGGTTTGGCCACATGAAAAGAATGCAGGAAGACAGGATCCCGAAAATTGAGTTTGAAAAAGAAGCAGGGAAAAAGAAAAGAAAGAGGGGAAGACCAAGACTGAGGTGGGAAGAAGTGATAGCAATGGACGTGGAAAGAAGAAATGCAACTTGGGAAGAGAGGTCAATCGGGAACGATGGTGGGAAAATAGAAAAGTATGTCCACAGAATTTGTAGAAAGAGCAGAGGAAGAAGAAAGTGAAGAGGAGGAGCCAGAGGAAGTTAACATGAGGGAAGCGTCAGGCATGGCCAGCCGGCTTCGATGTACCTAGGGGCCAGAATATGATGGCCAAAAGCTGGTGGGCAGAGATCAACAGAGGACCTGATAAAAATTGGTCCAGAAAGACGGCCTCCGCCCAGTTCCGGCTGGCAACAGGCCATGACGTCCTGCAGCATCACCTGAACCCCTTTAACATCAGCAAAGAACCGGCAACGTGTAAATTGTGCAGCTCCGATGTACAAGACAGGGCACATCTTTCTAGATGTGCTGCCCTCAAGGTTTTTATTGACTCCCTGCCCAATGATATGAGCAGGCCAGAAAAGGAAGCAGACTTTTTATATTGGATAGTAAGACAAAAGAATGGCTGAAAAAGCCATCTTGGCACAAGAAAGTAAAAAAAAAAAATGATGGGATTAATTTCCTATCCCCTACTCGACTTCATTGTTGGACACAGGGAGCAGATATAAAAAAAAAAAAAAAAAAAACTATCCTCACATCATTATAAAAAAAGTTACTGTCCCAACAGTTCACGTAGGGGAAGGGGGGGGGGGTCCCAACACTCACCCGGTCTCCTTCATGACGGAGACGTCACCGCAGTCGCACGCGCCCCCCGCCTGGCTCTTGAACATGTTGAAGTCGTGCCCGGCGTGGTCGCCCTTCTGGAAACACTGGGCGCACAGCGACATGCACGGGGATATGCCGCACGTGCGGCAACGGTACGCCACGTAGTTGGCCGTCCACACCAGGCCGCACGTCATCGAGTTGTCGTAGCGGAGAACTGCAACAGATAAAATAGATTCGTAGTTAACCAACAAGCCATGGCAGGAATATACCATCAGTTCAAAAAGGCCCACCAACCATTTTCCACGGCAAATGGAAACGGCCCAGTTCAGGCTAAAAACGCAGCATGATCTTCTAGGGAAGCATCTCCACCGAATAGGGGTGTTTGAGACGAGTACCTGCAAGCTGTACATGGAAATGGGGAGCAGGATAGGAGCCACCTGTTTGTATGTCCAAAACTGGCAGGTGAACGTGACGCAATGCTGAGCGGCATGAAGAGGGTGGAGAAAGAAGCGTGTCTCTACTGGTTGACCAGATCCAGCATGATGGCATAATAGCCAAATGTGGGCCTTTGAGAAGAAGAAGTTAACCAGTTTCGTGGTCATGACGAGATATTCCGTCACGCCGGTTATATCCCAGTAGCGCCTTGGACGTAATATCTCGTCACAAGTATTTTGAAATCGCTCCTACAGTGGCCGTGACGAGTCTCGCTTTAAAATTTTCCCGCTCTCTCTGCAAAGAAGTTAGTTTGCAATCTTTTTCCGCTAGATGGAACTACATGTATTGAAATGCTGTCAGCGACACGTGTTTTTGAGAGAAAGAAGTCTCACGACCGACCGCGCACAAGTAGCGTGGGGAAATAGGTCGCCACTACGCGCACGGCAAGCGCGAGGGAAAGTCGCCACTGAACTGGTTAAAGGCTGTGTCTCAAATCGATGTTTTCGATAGTCGACCAGCGTAGCAGACTAGCCTAACAATTAGTAACAATGAATAAAAACAATTACCAACCAACCAAAGATCGATATTGTTAGTAAATGGGTAATATATATATATACCTATATATCTTGACCCCATTTCCAACATTAGGCCTAATTATCGGGTAATACAATATATAAAATTCTTGTCATCAACATGTAAGACTGAACCCAATAAATATTCTATTCTATTGCATAGGCCTAATATGCAATAGAATATTATGTTATGTATAATGCAATCACATATTAGGCCTATGTGATGTACGCTGCCTGGAAGTAAGCCTATGCCATATTGGACATATTGACGTTTTTTTAAAAGTGACTTGCAAGCGCTACATAGGCTATAGCCTAAGTGATCCGTGTCAGCTGCAGCGTTATAGAAGTTACCTGGGTTCGTGCAAAGCGCAGAGGGTTTAAGTCGATTATTCTAGTAGCGTAAAGAACCTTTTAGGTTTAGGTTAGCTCTTTTAGAGTAGGCCTATAACATTGTTTAAGCCAGGATATTCAGGGCATTTAGAGTGGTACCTGACTTCCTAATGTAGCAACATTTCTATTTTCAATGCAGTTGGCAACAACTCTGTGAAGAGCACTTTGGACAACTGTCATGGTGGTGCAATTGTGGTTACTTTTGGATTGGAATGCGACTTCGGAAGCCATTTAGGGCCTAATGGTCTTACAAATTACGTTACGTTACTGAATGTGTCAAGGCTAGGCCTAGGCTAGGCTACATTTGTAATCAGATGGCAAATAGGCCTAGGTAGGACTATAATTTGAAGAAGAATAGGCCTAGACCTAGGCTAAGACCGAGCCTAGGCCTAGCACTTATTAGAAACCTAGGCAATAGGCGTATTCAATTGCATTGATGTTGTGTAAATAGATAAAAACAAATGCCCTACTATTATCATCATTATTTTAAGGCAGATGTGGTAGGGCTTTGGTTAGGCCTAGGCCTAGGAAACTTTGACAGGGAAAATAAAGAGTATGGCCCCTAGGCCTAGGCCCTAGGCTAGGTCTAGCCCTACTCGAGGTCGAGTGGGTAGGCCTACCTACACCTAGACCCAGGCCTAGCCCTACAAATTTAAAGGTCACATACAGAATGGTAAGCCAGCCCTAGCCTAGGCCTAAGGCCTAGTCTCTTACCTATGCTTGTGAATTCGTCAGGTGTTCTGCCTCCAGCCATAAGCCATTTTATCCAATCAATAGTTTCCCATTCATCGATGGTCTTTCCAGGGTTCAATATCAAATCCAATAATCCGTCGAGGTGTTGAGGATTTGCGTGGAGGTAATCAGCTGCACCACGTTTGCCCTTTTTCATTAGAACTTGTGCAGCGATGGTATTTGTCGCCATTATAGACGTCTTACGTCGTGGGCCTTACTAATAATCAATACAATTTAAATCCCTAATGATATAAAATCATAGCCATGAGATTTTTTGCAACGTAAGGATTGATCTGGTTGAAGACCTTCACACGTTTCAGGCGACAGGCGAGACAAGTCGGTCGATGGCACGAAATTAGCTTACAAATTAACACCAATCAGTCGAAAATAGCTTCGAGTTTCCTAAGTTTCTTGTGTTTTGACATTGTTACTGACAGCCACGTTGTGTACACATACTACTTGTAAATATCGTATGATAATGATGAAATATTATTGAAATATTAATTAAAACCACACCACCATCAACCATTAGTGGAAACAAAACTCACTCATTCACAAAATGCTGTAAAACAAAAAAATGATAGCGAAATTGCTAGCAGAATAATTTCATTGCTCCGTAAATTTCTACATCCGCTCGGAAAAATGCCGAGCAGACAACGAGCAATACAAATCTAGGAAGCTTTACAGCAGTTTAATAACCGAAAACAAATGTACCAACTTACTGCAAAAACAACATGTGTCAAAAGCGGTCAAAACTTGGCATAAATAGTATTGTAGTTCCAAATCGCTTACAATTGAAAAGTAAACATTATGAAACGAATCCTCTTTTTTAAATATGTGCTGTATAGTCAGTGCGGTAAAAATATTCGGAAAACGTGGAGAAAGAGAAAATATTTACAACTTTCGTATGTTGGTCATTACGATGGTTGTCATAACATGGTAATCAGCTGAGCTAAAACGTCATAGACAGGAATAACATAACCTAAAAATAATATTTTATTGTTGGCTTTAGGGGTGCTGCATTTTGTAAACTTTTAGTAGCCTCCTGTTCTACGACTCTATTTATTATAATTTCATAGGATTGATTAGAGAATAAGCTTTATTTGAATCTTCTGCATTGCCAGTTTGAGGTTCAGTTTTCAAAATGGGTCTGTTCACAATATTGAAGAAAATGAAACAAAGGGAGAAGGAAATGAGATTGCTCATGTTGGGTCTTGACAATGCGGGTAAGACTACTATTATCAAGAAATTCAATGGCGAACCAACGGACACAATTTCTCCCACGCTTGGTTTTAATATTAAAACACTAGAACACCGAGGATACAAATTGAATATATGGGACGTGGGCGGTCAGAAGTCGCTACGAACGTACTGGCGAAACTACTTCGAGAGTACCGATGGTTTAATTTGGGTCGTTGACAGCGCCGACAAACGGAGACTTGGTGATTGCCTTCAAGAGTTACATTCGCTTCTGAAAGAGGAAAGATTAGTTGGCGCTACTTTGCTTATCTTCGCTAATAAACAAGATCTGCCAGGAGCCCTAACGGTAACAGAAATAAAAGATATTCTACAGCTGGATTCCATAGAGACACACCATTGGCATATTTTACCTTGCAGTGCAATCACAGGGGAGAACTTACTGGATGGAATCAATTGGCTCGTCGATGATATAGCGTCTCGGATATTCACGCTGGACTGACTCACTCACGCTGTCTCTTCTCTTCTGCGTCCTTATATCCATATGTTTATGTAACAACTAAGTTGCATTGTGCATATGTTTAAATTTTCTAGCATTTTTCTTTGATTTGCTTGTATTAAAATTGGACTTTGTAGAGCCCAGCCTGCGCTGTGTTGCTAATTAAGATAAAATATTGAAATCTTTCGATTGTGTTTTTGTAACTACCTTGATTTACAGGCCATCATAATGGTACAGTTAAGCTAGTTTTACTTTTGATATCAAGGTTACAATTTTTCTCTATTTACTAACTTTGTTTGGTATGAATAAATTAACAGTTAAAGCATAAGTTTTCAATAAATTGTAGCCATACTAAACCAAGACTCGTGACCAAGAGTCCACTGTTAAACGACTTTCCAAAACTTGATTTGCAACAATAACTGTTACTTACGACATGTATATAATACAGCGCATCCACGTACTACTCATTCCTTGTTTTGTGAAGTATGAGATATTGAAAACAGTACATTTTTGTTACCAAAACTAAGGACGCATCTGAAGTCCATACATTGCATCTTGTTCTTGTTCTAGTTTTTGATTCGTTGATGTTGGTAACATCAAATCAAGAACTATAACAAGAACAAGCAAGTTTATAGGCTTGCAGACACATACCCCTACTAAAATTCTAAAAACATGCTCGAAATCTTACTTTTATTTCAAACATTTTGTAGGTCAACGAATACATGGCCTATTGTAGTCCAAAAGAAATATTGAAGATGACCAATAATAACCAGCTCTACTACAATTGGATGATGTAGTTTCACTGCTTTAACTAAAAAAATAATAATTTAGAAGCCTACTAATTTGTTTAAAACAAAGTACACTAGAGAACCAAAATTGTTTCAAAATTAATGGTTACCATATATATGCACACTGCTTTAAGCCCATTTACAAATTCCATGGTAAACGATCATTTGCGTTTGGAAGAATGTATTGTATTGTATTGTAAAACTTAATTTTCTTCGTAGAGATCATTATTTGTATTTGTCGCCACAAATCAGCGAATCTCAAGTGTGTGTGATCCTCCGTGTACCATGAGAAACTTTCTTTTCGCTACATGCGTATTTAATTCACTTTTTATCACAACGCATGTGATACAAATCCAAACTGATACATAGTTTTTATGTTGGATATATACTTGATTATATTATTGCGTTACTATTGTTAAAACTGTCTCGACTGTAATATCAATGGGCTAGAAGGTATTTATAACTTTTTTTCTAATTTTGTATTATTTAATAAACTAAGTTTTGTACACCACTGTACTTTAATGCCAGTAATTCCATAATTCCAACATTGTCCTGATCATCAAATGGGGATTTAATAGTGCAAATCCTAGTAATCCTTACTACTACATGGATATTTCTTCATTCTTCCATGAATATGATATTAATTTGGTACCAGAGTTGTGTACGATTCATTTAAATAAAAAGCAAATGGTGTTCCTCTTCAAGGCTGTATATTGACATACCCTGGTCCAACAGCAGTGGGATTCTGAATGGGCGACGTTAAGTTTAACGCAGATTTCTGTCGTTACAAGAAGGCCATGAGCCAATCACCGCCTTGCATTCGCCTTTTGTAACGACAGACAGCTGTGTTAAACTTATCGTCACCCATTCAGAATCGCACTCCTGGTCCACTAGAGATAATTTATGACATTGGGTTGGTTACCTGGACATTCCCAACACAGCGAGCGTGACTAACGAAGCTCGTGACTCTACTAAGTAGAAGACTGTCTTTAGGAATATGTAAAAGACTGTCTAGGAATCTGTTGATTTTTCTTTGAACAGCATGCATGAAAGGAGCAGTATAGGTAAGGGCCGAGGTGGGTATGAGAAAAGTTACGTTTGGGTCTAGTACCGGCTTAAGAGTGCCATTTACAAAGTGACTGTCCCTAGCAGCCCAAAGTCAAAAAGACGACTTTTCTTGTGTGCGGATGTGGTGTGGTGTGTATTTAAAAAACCTTTGTATTGGATTCACATCCCCATTTTTAAGTTCCAAAACAAAGAAAAAACACTGCTTTAGATTTGGACCAGGCTGCTAGATTTTACTCTCAATTCAACGAGGTTACGTGAAGCTTACTCTGTTCATATGTTTATTGTAAAAGTTGGCAACCCTAGCTAAAGAACGAACACCACAACATTCCTCAGTGTGATAGCATCCCATTTTTTACTAACAGTTTTTGCAGTACATTTTATGACAGTTTTCACAGTGTGGCATAAACATATATGTGTAAACCTGAACGAACTAGCTTTGTTTCTTTGCCCTGCATACGCTGTGTGTAGAAATTTGAAATTCGCTGAATTGCGCGATAGCACCTCTGGCCTCCAACACCCTGTTGTAGCCTTGTAAACTTGCAATGCAACAAAACTTACGCCAAAATGAAACATTTATGCGATTTAATTACAAAACAGAATGTATAGTCGATTGATTCACTGCAGTAAAAGTCTATGAACAGTTATGAAACGTGTACGTGAAACCTTGATTTTACGAACGTAACTGGGTATAAAAAGAAATTCCAACTTACACGACAATAATTTGCAGGGCAAAGAAATCTACATATCCGTACTGAATGTTTGCCACTAGTTAGAAGAAATCAAGCTGGAATTTGAAAATACATACATCTATAGGCCTAGGGTTTGCAAATCACATAATAATTATAATTAATTAATTATACACTCCATTGTATAAAACACTGGATTGCCAGGTCAACAGAACGCAACACATGAAATTGGAGCTTGGCAACAAGATCTAGAACTAGTATGTCAAATATTAAGGTACAAGTTTTTTTGTTTTGTATAATACATATCTCTTAGTTTAGATTCTGTACTGGTAGATTGAACATATCTTTTTGCTGGCCATTCGAGACCATTGTCAGCAACCTTCAAATTCCTTCCAGACTAGCTCGAAAGTTGACTTCCGAACTCCCCCACCTCTCCCTCCATTCTTAAAACCTTTATAAACTCCTAGGCTCGGTATTACGACAGGCTGCTAAATATATAGCCGGAAGGGTTAACATGTTTTCTCCACGACATCCACGCTTTCATTGGTGGCTGCCATATGGAGAAAACAAGTTAGTGCTGGACTACACATTTAGTAGGCTGCTATAATACCAGGACTAAAATCAGAGAAGTGCATTGATGTTGTCAACCAGCCAGTACTAGGAGATAAATAGGCTTATAGGTAGTAGATATATAGACAAACATTATAAAATTATAAACTCCCAAATCATGTTTCTATCATTTTCAAAAATGAACATGTTAGGTATTTATCTGTAACACAACAATTGAGATAATATCATAAATTTGCACTTCATGTTTTAGTTAGAGTCGTGAGGTAAAATACGCCTCGTCAATAATACTTTATAATTTAATTAGGTCAATCGTGTCGTCTTAAATATTGCTAACAAATACAATATTGAAAACATAAAATTAGGTAGGCTATGAGAATACGCTATAGAACTTTTTTCATACTGTCACTTTAAATAACCATTGAGAGACACAAGTAACCCCAACAAATCTAAAAGTGGGCAGAAAGAAGAAAGACTGTTTCTTGTCAAGCTAGCATCAATAACGTACTTGGTTGACTAAATTTGCTCACTTTCAACGGAGGCGAGACGAGGGGCTTGTATATTGAAGAAGACGCCTAGCCTAAGAAGGCATCACATGGAACACAATATTATACTATATAATTTTAAAATTAAGCTTCCGGTTGCTAAGGTACAGATAACCAATTGATCAAACAGGTTTGATGGAGCCTAGAACAGCTCCATCTAACTGGATGTAGGCCTAGGCCTACATTAGTTTTGGGTGGTCTTAAAAGTTATTCGAGGTAAATCATTTGCTTACATTCCCAATATATTCAAGTTTATATAGCAAGATTTGGCCCTAAATATTTAATCAAGACGTGCTATACAATAAAGAATATTGATTGCTCTTATGGAGAGAAAGAGTCATCACAAATAATTTTGAATATAAAATATTTCTGGGTAAAGGTACGGTATCGCTGATCGCGTTTCGTACTCACTTTTTTCTGTATTCCTTTGCGATATTGATCATGTGCGCAGTACATAATTGTTATTTCATGATTTATCTGTAAGCTCCAGTGATTTTCAATACAAGTAGTAGCCCTATCTTCTTTCATATTAAATTATCGTTTTGAAGTTGCATCCATTTGACGTTATTAAATATGGCAATATGGCGTCCGTGCGAGGGCGCAGCTGTTCGGAGCACTCGGGAAGTGTGAAGGCCTAGGCCTAGCTACCTGACATCCCACGAAAGTTGGGACAGGTTAGGGGGTCAATTATATTATGTTGAATTGACTGGGCCTAAGCCTAGGCCTAGCTGCCTGATATCCCACGAAAGTTGGGACAGGTTAGGGGGGCAATTATATTATGTTGAATTGGCTGGGCCTACGCCTAGGCCTAGCTGCCTGACATCCTGACAACCTGTCCCAACTTTCGTGGGATGTCAGGCAGCTAGGCCTAGGCGTAGGCCCAGTCAATTCAACATAATATAATTGACCCCCTAACCTGTCCCAACTTTCGTGGGATGTCAGGTAGCTAGGCCTTAACACTTCCTGTGTGCTCCGAACAGCTGCGCCGTCGTCGCACGTCCGCCATATTGTCACATTTAACGTGATTGTGTTGTCAAATCGATGCAATTTCAAAATGATAATTTAATATGAAAGAAGATACTATTTGTATTGAAAATCACTGGAGCTTACTGATAAATCATGAAATAACAATTATTTACTACGCACATGATCAATATCGCAAATGAATTCAGAAAAAAGTGAGTACGAAACGCGAACAGCGATACCGTGCCTTTAGCTACCTATTTCTGAAACTAATGTCAAAAGTCTGCAAATATATGCTGCAACAATTTATACAATTTTATACCGGTATATAGGCCTAGTGAAATAGGTATCTAGGCTAGCATCAGATTAGATTTTATGCCTATGCCTTGTACAATCACAATTGTTTTTTTCTAAATGTAGTTTTACCTCTAGCCTATATAGGCTAGGCTCCCTAAATAATTCATGAGACAACTCAATTTCTCTTTAAATCGTATTATAAGCTAATAGTGTACAATAAAGAACTAACCTAGGCCTGCATTACACAGTTGATCTACTAGACCTAGGCTAGCTTGTCTTACCATATAAGGGGGTCAAATAACAACACACCATTTGCCGGTGTTCACTAGGGTATCAGCTCTGTTAATGACTTCACGTAAGCTTCGTGTAATTTGTTCATGAAGTCGGGATCATTTCTCAAGAGGTATCCAAAAGCTTGAAGCAACTGATTCTTGGTCAAGGGTTCAGGTCTGATGTTAGCTCCGTCAGTTGTTGATTTTGACGAGCGTACCGGTAAAGAATTTCTTTCAACAGGCAAAGAAGAATTAGGTTTCACACTTTCCTTCTTCAATTCGGTTTTCAATGATAGATTGAACATAGCAGGAGTTTTTAATACCGGTTTCTGCAGAGCTTCTGCAGACTTATTACCAAACTTGAATATTGTAGACCCGTGATCACCACTCCTTGTAACTTCATTGGTCTGACTCATAGACTTATTGAGCATTGCGCTCCCAGGGTGAGTGTGAGTTGTTGTCGATGGCGAGATGTGAACAAAACTCATCTTGTTACTTAAATCAATAGGAACAGGTTTTGGACTTTGATGAGGTTGTACATTCTGTACAAGACCTAGCCCTGCATTGGTAGGGGTCTCGGTCAGTTCCCCCGAAAGGGAGAACGAATGTATTGGTTTGTTGGGAATATTTGAGGTAGGAGATTGGAGAGGTTTTGACTGGCTGGATTTCTCTTGAGGAGTTACTGCACGTTGCTGTTTTTCAATGTGCTCAACAGTGTGAGCTGGATTGGACATCAAACGTTGAAGAAACGGTTTGAGCTGTGCTTCGCCGGTATCGTGTGGTAGACCTATAGCCGCAACAATTCTCTGAGGATGGAACAACCCTGGTGGTTGGGCTGTATTTTCTTTCTGCTGCCCTTTGGCTTTTGCAAAGAAATCCATGACGCTCTGTGAAGTTCCATCGGGGCCTTGAGGTGCGTGCGGCTTGTTCTCCGTTGCTGGAACGCTTGTAACCATTTGTCCAGGTACCTGGTTCATGTTGTAATCCTCTTGCGCTCTAGAGAGCATACCAAAGATATCGACACTGCCATTCTTCTTGGGAGTAATTTTCTCACTCTTCATCTTGACTCCACAATCTTTCACAAGAGACTCGAGCAATGCAGAAACACGAATACACTCTTCTTTTTCGTAAAACCAAATGCCGAATATTTTAGAACGCGAGTTTTTATACAAGAGGAAAGGTTCTTGTGACTGAAGGTCTAGATCTTTAGTAATCGGTTCTATTAGATTATTGGTGTTCAATCTGTTCATAATAAGTATGCCATTATAGGGTTCACCTGTACGACTGTAAACAAACAATGCTCCTTCAATGTCAGTTTTCTCCCACTCGTTTGTAACTGTGCTGAAAGTATATAACGCGACGTGTGTAGCTGTATCACGTATGTCTTTTATATAAGGATCAACTCGTTTTGCAGCAGCTAAATTCATGCGAGCTTCGCTTATGTCGGCCATATCTTTCCTATTTTTTACAAACATAACGAAGATATTTTGCAAGTTGTTGGCTTGTTGCACGAAAAATGATCATGCAGTTTGACAAACCTAACAATGTACCAAATGTCAAATTCATTTCAATATACAAAAAAACAGAAATGTATAGACCAAAATTAAAACTGGGGTAAAATAATAATTGTCCAATTACATAAAAATATTATTTTATTCGAACTAAAGGAAAATTACATCGTAAATTGTGGCATAAAATTTCTACACAATCAAAAACAAACTAAAGACGCGTTCAGAAAATTAGCGCAAACCGTATGGTTCCCAATGGAAGAAGCGCACCACACGAGTGGCTTGCATACGTACACGATTCCCTGCGACTAGTGGAAACCGCGAAGTTTGAAACACACAAATGTCAAGTTAAGTACAGGATTTGTTGCTATGTAATTGTTTTATTACATGCTTTTTTCCATAAGAAAAACAAACTGCAAAGCAACCATAAACGCTTTCTATACTCGACTGTGCATCTGGCCAGTTTCAATTTCATCTAGGTTTAATGTTATGGTCGTTGCACAATAGCCCGGGAAGGAGCTTCCCGTTAGCGTTAACGTTACCGGGCAATGTTAAATTATAGCGAACTTTCCTGTTACCGGAGCTCATTCCCGGGCTATTGTGCATCGACCTTTACGTTTAACTTCTTGCGTTCAATCTTTGGTTCAGTGGTAAATTACTGCAACTAGTTTTTTTTTAATGAGAACCTTCAATTCTACTGAAGGAATTCAAATTCGAACGCAAAGTCGAATGTAGACGTATTATTTGCATACCTGTCTGAATTCCAGGTTTAAGTCTAGACATAGTGGATAACCTGTAGTTATTTCAAATTTTATATTAAATCTATTTGGTATTCTATTGTATACATTTTACTGTATTATGAAGTTTTACTGTATTTCATCTGTACTTCTAACTGTAAACTTCAAACTGTATTTCATGTATTGTTTGTATCATGGTTGTCTGTACATCTGAAAATGCTTGATCCCTCTCGCAGAATGTATATTCTATGACAATAAACTATTATATATCAGTAACCTTGTTTACATGTGGGATGGTAGTTTGCAGGTACGGTTTTCAGACTCTCTGCCGCATGTAAATACCCTCGAATAGGTACCGTTCCGACTTTATCCGGTATCACTAAAAAGATGGAATGTATTTACTTACTTTCCACGTCCGGCCAAACACAATATTTCCTGAGATTTGTCAGTGCTATTCCTTTCGAATTTGCTTCCAAGATATCTCACAGGGTTCATGGTTAGTCGAGGACTATAGAGTCTAGAAGCTAGACTGTGCCACAGTATAACAATGTATCCAGTAGGTAGCGAAATTCAAACAACTTTATGGTAGCATACACTCGTGCATTCCTATTGGCAGAGAGCTTTTGTGTGCCCATCATTTTTTCATTTTTGTAATTACATTTTCAGTCATAAAGGGAAGCTGCAAATTCCACACATACCTAGTCATGTTGGGAAAAATAGGGCATGACGTCAAAACTGAGTAGCAGAATAAGAGATAACTTCCCCTATCCCAAATTATGGTATAGGAAATACATCTGAGACACAAAAATCATATACCGGTATATGGGTCTTAATCGTATCAAGAAAACATTTTTTATAGCTTAATTTATTAGGTATTTTTCATTAAAATACACCTTCAATTTTGACCAATAGTAGACGAACACATTAATCAAAACACAGGTTTTTTAAATTCTATAAAACAAATCAAACTTGGAACTATTTAGCTCAAAATAGTACAATGTATATCTACATACATAAAATGACACTGGACAAACAACCACCTTGGCACTTTTAATATCAACTTAACAAACTAATAATATCTTTGGATATTTCTGAATTAGTGCTGATATTATGAATATCAAATAAAAATTTACACTCAAAAATATTCAAATATAAAACAAAATTTACACAATTTACAACATTTTACAAATAAATTCGATGTAAACACAAACTGAAGATACGTAAAGGGTAGGCGACAACGGATAGAACAGTTAACGCACTTGAATAAAAACACAGTATCCTACAAACACACACAAACACGCATATATACAATACCTTGCCATCCTGTACTGATATGTACATATATTTTATTATAATTACACATAAATGTGTTATCAATGAGAGTATAAAAAAACAATCACAATACTGCTGTACTGACAAACAATTTCTGATTGAAGAAATGTGAAACGATCTCCAGTAAGGTGTTAAGAATGTACGTATCCAGTTTGGTTGCCGTTCGATATCAAGTCCCAGATAGATTTCGCCCAGAGACACCATCAACTGAACAACAAACTGAACACCAACAAAATGGACATCGAAAAAAAAAACACAAAAAAAAACTTTTTTTCTTGAAACAATAATTATCAAAAGTTTGTCAAAGAAACTAAACGAACTTTCTTTCGCAACTAGTTGAAATTCATCAACAAAATGAAAATGGATTATCTAAAAAAAAAGAAAGGAATGGACTACTCATTGAACGATTGGTCGATATTGAATGGCTACCCGAATATTTCGATTCAAATGCAGATTGTACGATTACGTAGGTACATACGTACGATTAGTATTTAACGTGCCACAGAAAAACACTCGAGGTATGTGCTTTCGTGAATGATGGAGAAATAATATAAATGTCAGGAAGTAAAACCTGGTATTGTAACTAATAACTAAGAGACCGGATTCTTATGCATCTGTATGTTTCGACAGATATTAATGCATCTACTTAATATTGTACATCTATGCACTTGTGATACACACCATGCAAACGTGTTTGGAAATATTAGGTAAGCTTATTTTGTATATCAGAGAATATTTAGTTTTCAGGAAATATACAATATAGGCCCCTATGGAATATGTTGCTCCCCTGTAACTTGCCCCCCCTTTTCCACTCGACAGCAAATACGTATTTAGTATTTATATTGTGGCTACACCAGCTACTTCTCCAGTGAAAGAAAAACATAATTTTTAATCAATTAAATAAATTAATAAATAAATTGAATTTAGTTCTCATCACATCACATATCTACTTTATATTCATCAACTCAACACAAAATAACATGCAGTAAAAGAGAATTTTCTGCTTGCTATTAAGAGAATATATAAGCACATATTATTTCATTCAAAGTGCTTTTTAGGGAATATAAATCCGGTGTCCAATAGTCGTTACACATAAGTAACTCCAGCTTAAAGTACAAAGGGGACGTTGAAACTTAGGGACGGTCCAATGTGGTCGATATAATTTTAGATTCGAAATAGCATTTTCGTTCGATTGGTGCGGAAAAGAGCGAAGCGTGAACCGATAGTCGTAATTACGCAGAAAACCGCTTTTAATTCTAGATCCGTTAATTCACACGTAGGCTATGCTAAATAGTAAAGTCATAAATCTCGGCGGGTCCCGATAGTTAATCGCACTATGTTTACGATTACGTATTGTTAACTTCCTTTTAAATCCAAACCATGGGGTTTAATTAAGGTTCCATTAATGGTGGCTTTAACTGTACCACCTAGTACACAGTGAATTGACTACGAACAGAACCGCAACCTAGTTAAAAACTGTTAAGCATCAGAGCGAACGCTTTGTCCACAATGGGATCGCAAGTAGTAAATGAAACAAAGAACTACATAGAATTAATGCGTAAGTCTCTCCGTTGCGTCCCGTAACATCGAACGGGTTTTCAAAGACTAGGAACATTACAAGAGTTTGAAAGGAACTGCTCTTTAACTAAGACTAAACACATTAAAATCTTTCTAAATCAAACTTAGCTAATTCAGATTGAAATATAAGATAAATCCAACTAGCTAGAAGAGATCTCAAACAGAATGTTTGGATGTACTACCTATTATTAACTTTCTCTTCACTAAAATGTTTGTAATTCAAACTGAAATTCGTAGGGCTGCTTTAAATAAATAAATAAAAATAAATAAATTCACATTTAGAGTCTACCCACTCAGTAACTAAACTGATTTGCAGCGGGGGACTTTAATTTAAAGTGACTAAACCAACCCTGTAGACTTCGAACACCATCGACGAGTGAGCGATAACCAATCAAAGATCGATATTTCAAATACGAAACATATGAATCAGTGATTGGACAGTGCGAACACCTGCGGACAAATGCCAGAATCAACATGGCTGATTCAGAACAACTTTGAATTTATTGAGTGCTTCGTTGCTAGGACGGCTCCAAAGTCACCGTTTACTTATTTCTAAGCCAAGAAGTAATGGAATTGAATCCACATTAGAAGTTAAAAAACTTCTCCCTGAAGCGGGATTTGAACCCAGGACCTTCTGCATTGGAAGCGGGGATGCTAACCACTGGACCAACGAGCCACACTACTGCACTCCAGTCATACATGTAACAGAACATTGTAATGCCAATAGAACTAGTAGTCTTGCAAAAAATGTGATGTGAACATTTTAGAAATCTCGCCAAGCTTATTTAAAAGCTTAGTTTTCTTAAGGACGTGGGAGACGAGTACTAGTAAATACATGTTATAAAATACATCCATAAACATGTATACGTATAAGTCGTCGCTAATCCCTCATTTGCCGGTCGTTCTTTGCCGTCCGCCAGCATCACTTGATAAATTGAGCAGACTTCGTACGTAGTATAAATCGCACGTCTGTACGAAAATCACTGCCCAACAGCCTAATGGCCTAGCATTAGCTAACGTCTGCGAAGTCTTGATGCATTCAGAGCGAGGTTTTTCATTCTACTTTTATGGCACTTGCTTTTTTTTTTATTGCAAAACGGAGAGTTTGATCAAGTTGAAATTTGGACTATCATCATCAAAATGTATCATCATAATTTAGAAAGGAATGAGTGAATACAATGTTATAGCAGCTACTTAAAAATATGATCAAGAGGTAACTGGGTTTACTAAATACAAAATTATGTATGTACATATTACAATGTTTTTACAAAATCGAATTCGGTAAAGTAAGATGAAACGAATTCTTGTTGTTATGAATAGGCCTACTTACATTCATTTGAAATTAAAGAAGTACGTATCTTCGAATTGGCTTACAGTTCTGAGTAAATTCGTATATAGTACACCCAAAATACAAAGTAACTTTGAAAGATTCAGATAAGTTACAGTTTGTTGTGGAACTTTTGATGTTCCTAGTTAACGTCAAGAAAAAAATAACTACCTACATTCTCCGGTCAACAAGTTTCTTAAAAGCAACTAACATAGTTGATTCGTACCAACTCTGGCCACAACATTCGTTTACCCCAAACGAAAGAAAGTTACCCGTCTGTGACTGTATGAATTCAATGTATGAATGTATAAATATAAAGCATACACTCATACATACACACTACTGCAGCTAGCACTCCAATGACACTAGCTCCATAGTTGAAAACAATTTTCACGTATCGTTGAGGTACGAAACCAAACTTACAGTTACCCATAACTTATACATAATTCCTTGAATCGGAGCAATTGTTAGCGGCATGTGTAAGGCAAAACTTTGTCCCAAGTTTCCAACGGCAAAGCGACGAAAGACTAAAATTCGTTCGCAATTCTTTGCACCCTTCTTGCTAACCGAAGGATTTGCTTACGCTGCTACTGTGACGAACTACCGTAATACCGGTAGTACAGAAATTAAAATTGAATGTGGATTCAAATTCAATGTCTTGATAGCAAATGGGCCTTTCTCCGAATAGACATGTGAGGTTTCAAGCTTTCATTGTTTGGCGGGTAATTGGCTATATTTAAACTTAAAGTAGTACTAACAATATGTTTCTTCACATTTACATTCTTGAATATTTACGTATGTATGTATATCTAATATCTATACCAAACACAAAATGGAAGAAGAAATAATTTATAGGCTAAATAATATAATATAACAGAACACACATTTTAACTTCAAACTAGGTAACTTACTTTGAAAACTGCGCGATACTCTGTGTCTCCGATCCTTTATCAAGCATTGCCCACAAAGTAATGGGTTTCCTACAGTCTTGTTGTTCAGAGTTGGAAAGCCTGTGACAACTCTTGGTTGACAATTGGTTGGTTGCCAGTTTTTTAATTAAAAGTAACCCAGGTTAAAGTACAAATATCTGTGTTTTATCATCATATTCCCGGTTTAAAAGGTGAGCTGTGCTCCCTCGACGTTACAACAATTTCATCGTTCGACCCTGTGTTACCGTCAATCCGGGCAAAAAGCTTTCCATTCAAAAATATTGATCATTTATTACATTTCGATCAATTTTGTTGTTGTACCAGTCATAATAATATGGGTGGAACTACGGTATATAGCGGATTGACATCTATCAACATAACCTGTACACTGTTCTACATTAAATGATAGTTATGATGTTATATGACTTAGTGTACTAGATTAATTACTGTTTCATACTAGAATAGTATCCATCTACTATAATATTTCACTATAGGGAGCTTGCAATAACGTCATTTCCGGTATCGCACGGTAGCCATACTGAGGTACTCTGTAAACATTTGTTTACGTTCTTCCGACACTTTATTGTTGCAATATTGCAAATGTCCTTTGACTGACACATCAACTGTTTTCAAACAAAGTTTCCGTATTATGACTGAAAACAAAATAAGAACGCGTAAACTCTGTTTGAAGACAATCATTTGCATGTGTTATCATTTTCTTGAACTTTTACCTGCACATATCAATCCATACGGCTTGAAACTGTCATATTTCCTGGATAACCTATGTGTCTTCTATTGACAGAACAAATGTAAACAAGCAATGTGTACCTCATAATGGCCGCCACGTGACGTCTATTGAAAGCTACCTATAGTAGAATGTATAGAGTACCTAATACATATGTGTGTATTACTACCATAATTAGATGTAAGTTGTAACTATTACAACTTACATATAATTTAGAATCAAATCTCAATTAGAAACAGCTGTACCAAGAGCTTCCGTTTGCGAGTATACAATGTAACAATAGCTACTCACGAAGTTGTACCATGCGATCAATGATCATTACGTAATACACATACGTCACTCGAATAAATACGTAAATAAACAACCCGTAATGTGCCACCAAGACAAGGTCTTCGTTTTGCAATCACCATTGCAGTTACAGCATGAGTTAGAGATGTACATAAATTAAAACCTATTGATTGTAGTCCAATATCTTTAGCCATTATGGATCATTGGATTCACAAAGAATGAATAAGCCTACAACTAATAAGAAAAATTACAGAAATTAAAATTAATTCCAGGGTACCTATGTATACTGTATAGCCTATACAGTATACATACCCTAGTAGACCTATAGACCTATACAGTATAGGCCTATGCTTGACTAATACCTGGACTTTTTTTTAAATGCTTACAAACTTAACACCTGACCAAAGCCACTTCACCATTGCTGATGGATGCACATCGATTCTAGTCACCGGTATGTATGATACATGATTTGATGGAGAAATAACGCTAGGTACTCTGTCCGAGCTATTTAGTTTGCATAAAGAGCCACTGCACAAACTTTCCAATAAATGCACATCAACGCGGTGCCCAAAGGACAAATCAATGCATTAAGATGCATTCCTTCAAGAACCTATTTAAACATCCACTATTTCGATGTTGTAATTTTTTAAATTAATAATAGATTTCGTCGTTATTGATTACTATCGGGACCGAATAAAATATTGGACGATAACACGGCTTGTCGTGCACATCCTTCACACCATGACTGCGTGTGTTAAAGCTATTTAAGGTCAACGTATACCTACTACAATGTAGATAAATTCACACATCAGACTAAAGTCTTTTTACAAATCTTCTATCTAGCTAAATTACCTACGATCAAAATTGATATTGCAACTAATATTACAGTACCTATACCTAGTTGGGCTAATCGCAACGATGCCTAGGATGAAATCATGTGTTGCTAATTGCCTTCATCACAATGAGTCTGCTGCAAGCCAGCGAGTTTGAACGCGACAATGCCGCCGCGCTCTTTGCCGATTTGAAACACAGTTATTAGTTACTTAATGTGTAATGTAGCGATAGGATTCAACAGCTTACCTTCGCGTGTAACATGACGAATTTGAGAGTTGAAAGTAGGCACACATTGAAGACAGATTTAGATACAAAAACAAACAATGAGAGGTTTCGATGCGAGGTCTTGATCACTCAATGGCTACTGCTGCTTAATTATTTTTGTATTATGTCTCTTGAATGTGTTCTTTGGACTCTTCTTCTTCCTTTTCTTACACGAAAGTAAGCTGTTGGATCCTATATCCCTGCATTCTACTATTCTAGCCAATTGGCATATCAACATAACCAACAACTAGGCTATTACTAAACTAAAAATAAACATTGCAGTTGTAACGGTTTTCTTCGTAACCGCTACCATTTCGTTTACGTATGTCTCACAAACGTACTAGTATGTACCTAAGCTACCTACCACTACTACTATATATTAAAGATGCTTTCTAGGTGCCCGTTACCATCGGGCAACTCGCATTTCTAGCCTAGCTAATGTGAAATCACTGGTAAATTCAAATTGATCACTTCTAAAACGAAAGTGCGTCGATGCGAAGACGTTTTCTAATCTAACGTGCGGTAACGAAATCACACGGCGCGATCGCTGGACGATTCTAGGAGACCATAGACGACGACGACGGAATATGAAATCACTCACGCTGGCGTTTGCGACGGGGCTGTCGTTTACGCTAAAACGTTACGAACGAGGCAACGGAGTGTTGTGTTCACTTATTAAATTTAAAAAATCTGCAGGTATTAAAGTCTATCTACTTGGTCACAAGAAATAATTTTGTTGTTATTCTTTAGGATTCAAAAAATTGCAATTTCGCGTGGTTTTAATCCGGACAATATCCCCCCCGCTTTATTAAACTACGACGATGCACGCGCGTAAATCACACGCACGTATAATAACTAGTGTTGCCCAACGATATCGATTATTCGATACGATATCGATATCGTGGGAAAATCGCCGTTAATTTCGATATCGATATGGTAGTGTCATATCAAAAATATCGCGATATCGTCGTCAACTCAAAACATTAAAATATTTCCGCTATGGTCTGCAGTATGCGTTGCTGCAATATGCGTTGCTGCAGCGTTGTCACTGAGTACCTAACCCCCCCCCCCCCCTCCCCAACCCTCAAGGATATCATTGTCAACTTGAAGTATTTCTCCCGCGGTCTGCAGTACGCGTTGCTGCAGTTTATAACTGCACATCTACCCCCACCCCCCTCCCCACACACATGCAGATGGCCGCACGGGCCCGGGGCGAGTTCCCTTTGTTTGCGTCGAGACATTGGATCCATTCAACTATTTGTACCTGGAACCCCGAATTCTTTCCGAGAAGAATGTTGTTGTTCAGATGTTGTGTTGATACTTTTATGGCTGTCAATAGCCGATCCCGGACAGTTGACTCGTCATTACGGAACACCGCGAATTCAAGCCTTAATCGCTATGCAGCATCTCATACTGCAAGCAACGGGCGGAAAATTTTCAAGTTGATGTTATTTTGATATCCCGGGGGGGGGGGGGGGGGGGGGGGGTAATAGACGTGAAGGCACTAACTGCAGCAACGCGTGCTGCAGGCCACGGCGAAAACACTTTAAATTGACTATGATTTGTTATGTATTGTTTTATTACCGCCGAAAAAAATTCGATATCGCGATATCGATGTTGATTTTGATACGACGATATCGCGAGCGATATCGTCGAAATGGCGCCGATATCGATGTTGAAAAAAATATCGTTGGGCAACACTAATAATAACGAGCAACGAGTTATTCGTCTGCACCCGATACGCTCGGTGTAAAGGGGGGGGGGAATGGATTGCGGATTCATCCACACAAGAAGTCTTGCAACCGGGTATTGCACTTGCGCGGGCAGGCAGACAGATCCGTACACAATTGCTCGTATCAAACTTTCTAAACGCACGGAATCTACCACAAACAAACCTCAACTCTTAACGGGTTGCAAAATAATATAAATCTATATAAACCTAGTACGTAACTCGTTTTCAAGCTCTTCGTTAACAATAACACAGTCTCCTCAATGCATCCCCCCTCACAATACACCAGCAGAACCTGTCAAGACGTTTTTCAGGCGCACTTTCAAGCGTTTTGCAAATCGAGCACTCGCTTCTTATCGTCATTTTTTCCACGTTTTCCTTTTCAACCTAGATACTCTTCCTCAGTTAAATACGACGTAGCCTACGTATTTAAAGCAATTTCCTTAAAAAAAAAAAAAAAAAAATCGTTTTTGTCGGGTATCGTTAAAATGCCCCCTCTTTGGTAACGTTCGACACTCTTGCCTTCCCCCCTCCCCCCCCCCTTACGACTTGGCTTCTTTGCCAGCCTCGTCGCTGGCGACGCTGTTACTCTTGCTGCTCGATGCCTCGACCTTGCCCGATGCCTCGACCTTGATCGCTGCCTCCTCGACCCTGCTCGACGCCGTAGTAGCAGCCTCGATCACCTGGTGCGATATGCCGTACGGCCGCAGGTGATACACGAGATAGTCCAACACGTACATCTGATTGGGCGACACGTAGTGGAACGACACCGCGCTGTCGGAACAACACTCTAGGCCCTCTTCCGTGCTGGAACAATGCCACTTTGTAACCAAATAGAAACTAAATGAATTATTTCAGAAAATATTTATTTTATTTTGTATTTTTTTAATGTAATTTTATTTCTGGCATTTGCAGATGAAGTTTTTTTTTGTTTTTTTTTTACGGGGACTACTACCAACCACGCACTTACCTGTAGTAGATGTACTTCCAGTACCAGAAGTCCTTGTCCACATGGCCGGGAATCAGGTGGTGCTCGGGGACAAACGGGAAGAATCGCCCTCGGCCCAGGACATCCCGAGAGTCGCCCGCCAACACACCAATTGCCTCCAGACACTTGCCTGACAATATATATATATATATATATTTTATTATTATTATTATTATTATTATTATTATTATTATTATTATTATTATTCTTATTTGTGTTATTTATTTTCCAGTTGTGGGGGGATGTATATATATGATAGGTAGAAGGAAAGACCCCAAAAGCTTACTTGAATTGTAGACCGTTGTGGTATAGAGATAATAGACAACATAATATATAATGGACAACACACATTTAATATGTAGGGCCTATATATATTGCCCCCCCACAACTGGAAAAAAAATAATAATATATACTAGGGATGTCATAGGGTAGGAAAATTCGGATCCGGTTCCAGACCTTCCAAGAACCGGGTTACCCGAATCCTGAAAGCCTAAATTATGTCATCTTATCTTGGTTACACCCCCCCCCCCCCCCCCCCAAACCATGCGGTTGAAGGTCGTTCTCTGTCCGTGTCAGCTGCCGGCCGCTGTGTGGGTTGGGCTCTGTGCGGCCGCTGCGCGAGGGAATGGCGAGGGGGGCGGGGGGAGGGGAGTGTATATGGCCTCACAGAACTCGCCCGCAGTAATGGCAGCGCGTACTAACCAGCGACCAGCTGGCCACGCCCACAAGCAGGAATTCACTGTAGCTTCAAGGAAAATAGCCGCAGAAATATCGTCGCGTATTTTTTTTTTTTTTTTTTTATACAAATATTACTACCCGATAAGGATCCGAATCCTAAAAATGGATTCGGGTAATTTCTGGATCCGGGTACCCTATGACATCCCTAATACATATATATAATTGGAACTCGGAACAAGATAAACATGTTCTAGTGAGAGAAAAGGTGCAGAAGGACGACAGCCTACCTGAGAAAGTAGATAGGTCGCTTCGAGAAACATATAGCGAGAGCCAATTAATAAATACCGAGACGTTTCGGCCAACTCGTGGTCTTGATCATTCAGTGTGAGTAGAAAAACTAAACTAAACTTAAGACTAGGGTGAATTTACATGATGCAGGCGCTGTCGTGGGTGGTGATGGAGGGAAGAACTAAGGTAAACTGGGGTACAGGGAACAGGGCGGGCGCGCTACCTGAGATTAAGGTTAGGTGGCTGACGCGATCTGGTGATGTGTTGTATATATATGTACACACATATGTGAGAGGGAAAGAATGATAGGAGCCAACAGCTTACCTGAAACCACTTGGCAGGCCGCGTAGCGTAGAAAACACAAAACAAAAAACACAACACAAAAACTTCTGGATGTTTCGACGCTTTGGTCTTGGTCACCAGTGGGATATATATACATAATTACTATTGTTATTATTTATTTTCAAGTTGTGGGAAGCTGGGAGGGTGGTAGAAAATTATACATCTTTATAGCAAAATCCTGTTTTGGTCAATAAACACCACTAAATAAATACTACCACCATATTTTAAATACTAGACGTACCCATCTCCACGTCCTCAGCTCCGTCGTGGTCCGGCCGACAGTGTTTGGGGTTGGGTAGTCCCTGGTTCACGAACCGTCCCAGCGCCTCCTTGCTGAGCACGTAGCCGGCCCCCCCGCTCATGTAGCCCTGCTTGGTGAACGGCTTGAAGCGGCAGCCGAAGTAGATGGGCTCTGTGGTCTTGTGGGCGGAGAGCATGTAGCGGAGGTTCTCCACTATCACGTACCTGGCCGTTGGAATCAAGACGATAAATAAAAAAATAAATAAATTCACATTTAGAGTCTACCCACTCAGCAGAGGCAGGTATTTGTGGAGATTGTTTTTGTCCAATTTCGTTTTTAAAAATGGTGATAGCGGAAGTTTGGCGGGATTGTGGATGTCAATATCGTTTTTTGGGTAAATTGTCAAATAATTAGTATTTACTCGATTACGAGACAAGAATGTCCAGAATGAGACTTCGTTTTTAGAGTAGGCCTATGCCTATATGCTGTTGCAGCCCACGCATAATTAAAACTGTGATTTTGTTGGTACTTCTTGCATTTTCTTCGACGAAGCCTTCCCCCCCCCCCCCCCTTCCCACGTGCGTAACAAACAACGACTGAGATCGCCGGCCGGTGGCCGCGCGCTTGGCGGTCGACGGGCGCTCAGTAGCAGGTGTCCAGTGTCGTTCGGCTGTCGGCAGTCTGTGGGCCTGCCTGCCTGCCTGCCTCACTAGAGTCACCAGCACTGACACGAGCGTACTGCATAAAATACCACTGGGACTGGGGCGCCAGACAACTATACACGGTGAAGAATGGAAACCTTTGTTCTGCCCGCCCAGCAGCCGAACCACGGGGGGCCGACCGCGACCATAAAACCCCATTCACAGCACTGCACGGCAAGTGCCATTGCGGATCACCCGCCGCCTTCACTATTATCTTCGACGACGCACGACGGGTATTCATGTGAATAGGGCCCGAGTCTCCGAGTAGCCGACTAATGGAAGTCCGCTATTTCGTAAAAATTTGGGGTTCGAACCAAATTAACAATGGAAAATTGCCGATTTCACGTAGTATCGCGGAGATTTCGCTGATATAGCGCAATATCGCTATTTGTCTATAATATCGCAATTAACGCCCAATTTCGCAAATTGTCGCGATTATTTTCAAGGTATATTCAGGATCACAATGACGTAATTCGTACTCATATAAAACAAAAAGAGAAATTGGGTCTTAATCGCGATTATCGTGGCTTCCGAAAATACCTGCCTCTGCCACTCAGTAACAAAACTGATTTTTAGTGGGGGACTTTAACTTTAAGCGACTAAACCAACCCTGTAGGCTCCGAACACCGTCGACGAGTGAGCGATAACCAATCAAAGATCGATATATGTCAAATACGAAACACATGAATCGGTGATTGGACAGTGCGAACACCTGCGGACAACGAATGTCAGAATCAACAAGGCCGATTCAGAACAGTTTTGAATTTATTGAGTGCTTCGTTGCTAGGACGGCTCCAAAGTCACCGTTTACTCATTCCTAAGACAAGAAGTAATGGAACTGAGGGCGTGTCTGATTTGGAAGTTCACGTATTTGCCAACTTGTACTTGTACTTGTGTACTCGACTCGTGAACTTCCGAACTTGACTTACTTGAATTCAGACAACTCTTGGAGGGAGTGACAGTCCCTAAAAATAAATGGACAGAAGTGAGGTTAGATTTGTCGCTTTGCTTCGTAAAACGTCCGTAGTGGCGGCCGCAATCAATAAAATTAGGCATAGTTTAACTTAAATGATGTTCAAGCTACAAATATAAGTAATAATTTGATAATTTTATATTTCCAAACAGTGCCTGGTTTTCTGACAGCCATTTTAAGTTTGTAAGTCAAGATCACGAGCACGCATGATTTTGTACTCGTGAACTTCCATACTTGTCTCGCAAACTTTGCATTTCAGACATCAACAATGACGTCACTTCCGTACTTAAGACAAGGTCAAGTTCGTACTTAGCAAGAAGTACGCATTTATTGCTCAATTCAGACACGCCCTGAATCCTTATTAGAAGTTAAAAAACTTCTGTCTGAACCGGGATTTGAACCCGGGACCTTCTGCATTGGAAGCGGGGATGCCAACCACTGGACCGACATTGGAGACGGGTGCTAGGAAGAGAGGGAATACTAACGTGTCATCGTCCGCCTTCATAAACCAGTCAGCGTCGTCCAGGTGATGCTCGTAGACGTACTTGAACGCCAGCTTCGTCTTCTGCCAGAGGTAGTCGCGACCCTCGGACACGTCCAGCTTCACCGTTCCTGAAGCAACAACGCGAGAGACTTCCTATAGTCTTCGTACAACATCTTCGGTAATGCTTCCGTCACGGGTGGGTGAGCGGCAGCCAACCAGCGACCGTGGCTGATTCAGATACCTGCTCGGGTTGGCCGAGACCGTAAACGCGTCGTTGATTGATGACGAAAGCATTATACCGAAGTTGTTGTACGACGACTTCAGTAGACACGAGCTTTCGCCATTCATTTCGGCCACACATTTGTTTACTAAACGAGCGTCTCTATTCTACACTTTTAAGGCACTCGTTCCGTTTGTTTGTTTTTGTTTTTCTGTCTCGCTCGCAATAGGGGTCGAACGGAGAGTCCGATCGAGTTGAAAATTGAACCACCCATAAGCTTCCATTAGCCGTTAGTTTTGTGGCAAAATCGTTCGGAAAGTTAAAAGTTACACCGAAGTTACTGAAAAATATTATGCTGAAGCAAAATATGAGATAGCTATATTACAGTAAAATTTCTTGTGGTCAAAAATATACAAATTTCAACGCGATCCGATAACTAGGGTATAGGGAACTTGCAACTTACATCACAGCCGAACTACAACAATGTAACGAATGAATCGAACTGATGGACAAACGAGTTGTCAAAATAATAAAATTGCAACATTATGAAGAAAACGAGGTATGGCGAAAGTAACTGCTCACCGGTTAAAACGTTTAATGATGGGCAACCAAGTTGTGAAAGTTTTGTATGTTTCTTGATTGTTTTGAGGATTTGTTTTCAAAATCAGAATATTTTATTGTTTGACAGCTTGTTGTTTGTCCATCGATTCATTTAATTTGTTTAATTGCTGTAAAGCAAGCTTGCAAGAAGCCTATTAGAGGTAGAAATGACATCTATATTGCTAGTATAGTTTTTTAATGACGCAGCAAATGGTTCACCCGTAAAACGGAATCTGAATGCACGTCACGTACCTAGCTTGGTGTCGTTGGTGGAGCTCATGAACAGCAGAGTGTTGCACCGTTTGCCCCACGTGGCCTTCACGTGTCTGGCCTTGGCCTCGTGGTTCTAAACGTACCTAGCTTGGTGTCGTTGGTGGAGCTCATGAACAGCAGCGTGTTGCACCGTTTGCCCCACGTGGCCTTCACGTGTCGGGCCTTGGCCTCGTGGTTCTAAACGTACCTAGCTTGGTGTCGTTGGTGGAGCTCATGAACAGCAGGGTGTTGCACCGTTTGCCCCACGTGGCCTTCACGTGTCTGGCCTTGGCCTCGTGGTTCTAAACGTAGGTCACGTACCTAGCTTGGTGTCGTTGGTGGAGCTCATGAACAGCAGCGTGTTGCACCGTTTGCCCCACGTGGCCTTCACGTGTCGGGCCTTGGCCTCGTGGTTCTAAACGTACCTAGCTTGGTGTCGTTGGTGGAGCTCATGAACAGCAGGGTGTTGCACCGTTTGCCCCACGTGGCCTTCACGTGTCTGGCCTTGGCCTCGTGGTTCTAAACGTACGTCACGTACCTAGCTTGGTGTCGTTGGTGGAGCTCATGAACAGCAGGGTGTTGCACCGTTTGCCCCACGTGGCCTTCACGTGTCTGGCCTTGGCCTCGTGGTTCTAAACGTACGTCACGTACCTAGCTTGGTGTCGTTGGTGGAGCTCATGAACAGCAGCGTGTTGCACCGTTTGCCCCACGTGGCCTTCACGTGTCTGGCCTTGGCCTCGTGGTTCTAAACGTACGTCACGTACCTAGCTTGGTGTCGTTGGTGGAGCTCATGAACAGCAGGGTGTTGCACCGTTTGCCCCACGTGGCCTTCACGTGTCTGGCCTTGGCCTCGTGGTTCTAAACGTACGTCACGTACCTAGCTTGGTGTCGTTGGTGGAGCTCATGAACAGCAGCGTGTTGCACCGTTTGCCCCACGTGGCCTTCACGTGTCGGGCCTTGGCCTCGTGGTTCTAAACGTACCTAGCTTGGTGTCGTTGGTGGAGCTCATGAACAGCAGGGTGTTGCACCGTTTGCCCCACGTGGCCTCCACGTGTCTGGCCTTGGCCTCGTGGTTCTAAACGTACGTCACGTACCTAGCTTGGTGTCGTTGGTGGAGCTCATGAACAGCAGGGTGTTGCACCGTTTGCCCCACGTGGCCTCCACGTGTCTGGCCTTGGCCTCGTGGTTCTAAACGTACGTCACGTACCTAGTTTGGTGTCGTTGGTGGAGCTCATGAACAGCAATGTGTTGCACCGTTTGCCCCACGTGGCCTTCACGTGTCTGGCCTTGGCCTCGTGGTTCTAAACGTAGGTCACGTACCTAGCTTGGTGTCGTTGGTGGAGCTCATGAACAGCAGCGTGTTGCACCGTTTGCCCCACGTGGCCTTCACGTGTCTGGCCTTGGCCTCGTGGTTCTTGGGGTTGGTCATCACCCAGCACAGCACTCGGACCTTCTTGGCCAGCTCACGGGCCACCACGTCCTCGTCTGGAAGACAAACCACTTTCTTTGAACGCGTGTCGATTTTTTACGAAAATTACATTTTTCGGTCATGTAAATCATTTTTTTTTTCTTGTATGGCTTTTTCAGCCATTCTTTTGTCTAACTATCCAATATAAAACATCCTTTTCTGGCCTGCTCATGTCATGTTTAATAAATAAATAAAAATGATTTTTTTTGTATTTACATAGTCTACCTGCTTAGTTACAAGAACGGCCAAACTTTTCCGTCAATTGCTTCACATTAATAATTTGAAACTGATAAATTAATAGTTAAAAAATTATGAACTACTAGAGCACAGATATTTTAAGTTTGACATCGTTTGAAGCTCCACCCCACCCAGCATGTAACTGATTATAAATATAAAATTAATAAACATGATATGATTGCCGGGTTGTCACGGGCGTAAGGGGTGGTCACATAGCGATGGAGGGGAGCAGCAGCGGAGCCTCCATCGAACTAAGAAAGTCTCAAGTCTATATAGAAATTAATTCATTTATATTTAAAAATAAAAGTTTTCGAAAAAAAAAAAAAAAACGCAAAATTTTTTTTGTCCGTAACAAATCCCTCCGTAACCGACCAAACGAATCTCCCATATGGAAATTAATTAGTTTAAAAATAAACGTTTTCGAAAAAGAAAAAAGAAAAATGCAAAATTTTCCGCCCGAAACAAATACCCCCGCAACCGACGTAACGAATCTCCCCGCCGTAACCCCACTCACTCCTGTGGAACTCCTCGTCGGCGCCGTGTCCCCCCAGCGTGACGCCGGGCCCCACCTCCCCCGCCGCGTCGGCGTGGTAGTGTGAGTCGCGCCGGTAGGGGTCACCCCCCGCCCGCCACGGCAGCCAGCCCAGATCGCCCACCGACGTGAACCGAGTGGTGGCCAGCAGGATGTACGCGAAGCTGAACCCGAACGAGATGCCCACGGCCAGCGTCAGGATGAACGTGCGGCCCACGGTCGGACGGAGCATGCCTGACACAACAACAACAACAACAAAACGGAAACATAAGTACATCTTATCATGAATCACTACAAAATATTATGCGCCCACACACAAGCCTCGCTCATGTGGGCATTCACCTTCCTATATAATCAATGTTTTTATTTTTTCTATGCAATGTACTTTGTATCACATGTGAAGTTGAATAAAGCGTGCTAAATCTGAAATCTGAAAATAGAACGGGTAAAACGTTTATAAGACATAGTAATTGGACTGTACACTGTTCCTTGTCAAGATAAAATAATTAAAACTGCGATATTTCGAACCCTTATCAGAGCTCTTCAACGGGCGAAAACACACTGAAAGAAAACATAGTGTGTTTTCGCCCATTGAAGAGCTCTGATAATTCTGATGAATTCTGGGTTCGAAATATTGTGGTTTTAATTGTTTTTATCTTGACAGGAACGGTGTTAATTCCAATTACTAGGTCTTATAAACAACCATCAGAAGAAGAACAAGAATATACGTGCTAAAACCACCTCACAGATATAAAAATATGACCAGATCACATACTTTTAAAATACTTACTTTACGTACCCTCTTGCCATTATTATTGGGCTGTCGGGACACAGAACAAACCTACGCTAAATTGCTACTTGTAGTAATTGTTGCTGGGACAAGATGAAAATCGATTAGAAGACTGTCATGTACTGCCGTCATTAACTGAACGAACACATGGTTTTTAAACTAGAATCGCTCTAGGTGAGAGAGAGAGAAATGAGAGGACCTCGTTTCGTCGCGTCTCACGACTAGCAAAGCCACTCTGGGCCAAATTCTACCACCAGCCCCCGGACGGGGTTTCATCATATCAAATTAATTTCTTTCAAATTTTGTACATTGAATTAATTAAAGGTGACATTTTTAATTTTCTCAACAAATAACCTAGATAACCTTTCTAAGCCCCCTGAACTGAAGGCCACACCTGCCCACCCTATTCTTACACCATGTGTCACGTAGAGACACGGATGAAATTAATTAATTAAATTTATTTCATTTCTTAATTATTTTGTCTTGTTCTTGATTTTTATTTTATATAGTACAGTAGTTTGTTTTGTTTTTGTTGTTATTGTTATTTATGACTTTATTATTATTAATTGTATGCATAGCCTAGTTTTATTTAAGGTCCTCCTTTGTAAATCAGTTTTTATAACTGAATAGGATAGACATTAAATAAATAAGCAAATAAATAAATAAATAAATATATAAATAAATAAATAAGCATATAAATATATAAATAAAGAAATAAATAAATGAATAAATAAATAAATACATAAATAAATAAATAAATAAATAAATAAATAAATAAAATAATAAATAACTAACATAATTAAATAAACAAAGAAAGTTCCACAAAATAACTGGGGTGCCGAGAGCAACCACTTTTTTCGTACCTCCGCCAACGTTATCTTGGTCTTCTTGGCACGGTCTTGCCGGTTGAATCTTGCTTCCAATTGGGCCATAGAACGACATGATCTCAACATGACAAGCGTTTTACGAACACAGATGAACAGGATCCCGGCTCCGATATTTTTTGTTCTATATTTTGAATGTATCTTAGAATGGACAGTTTTTGCAATGTCTCCCGTCAAAAGCAGACGTCGCCGAAGAATTTTCGAGAGAGTCCACGACCGTTTGACGAAAACACAGCATTAAGTATTACATTTTCCATCTGGTGAGAAGTTCACTACTAGCCTACATTGAACATTTTCAAGATGGTGCTATAAAAATGCAAGGGAATTTTGTGCGTGTTACCTATTGTATAAAAACCATTATTGGAGATTTTTAGTATAATACTATAAAAATAAGTATAGTATTATAAGATCAGTACATTTTTAAGGCTTCCCAGAGTATGGGAAGCTAAAGCTACTATTTTTAGCTACCATTATTTTCTAATAGATCACTAAAAATGCTTTAATGTCATGCGTTAATAAAATAAAAATTATTTTTTTAGTAAAGTGTAGGCTACATGCTACAGGTTACAGGTACACTGTAAAATGTACTCTATACAAAAGTATCTGTGATGAGAGTAACTTTTTGTAGAGTTCATGAGAACTACTTGAACAGAATGAACCCATCTACAAACTTAACCGATTTTGGGCACTGCTTCTACGATTCAATCGCAAGATAACGCCCCCGCACTAGGACAGATCTGACGAGCCAGCATCCTGCCCGTAGTGACACTGATACCGGAGCTCGGAAAGGGAAGCAAACTCCAGACACTAGATAAGCAAGTAGTGTGTACACTGCAGAGCCATCAAACTGGGTACAATGGCACGGGAATGTCCGACGAAGCTGTAATAAAGCCGACGACGACGATTTATGCAACGTTTGCACGGGATCAAAGTGCAAACACTCTAGCATGAGTGATTATTAGACTTAGGCATCATTAAACCTACTTAGAACTATAGATGGGAAATGTGAGAAAACTGGGTTTGGAGTACCGTATAAGTAGAGCCAAAAGCATTACTCGATAGAATTCTGTGACAATGACAATAAATTCCTGTCTCTCTCCAACCTTCATCTTGTTGTCAACTTGTGTTTTGTATTGTAAATGTTAACAATGCGTAGGCTATAAATATCATCTGAACCACCAAAAAAAATATGGATTCAAAAACAAATATTTTAAGAGTAGGCCTACCACTATCATTGATCAAACAACCTGATTTTTGCAGCACATATAATTCATTCATTATTACCCATCTTTGAAAATTAAAAAGCTACATCTTTGATACGAGGTTTAAGTTTAAGTTTACATTTTTAAAATCCTTCTTTATTTTCTATAATACAGTATTAATTATTTTGAGCATGATAAATAATATATTAATATTTCTGCGCTACAATTAAATACAATTTTACACAAAGACTAAATGAACATGTTTTAGTACTACAGCAGTAGCCTACGTATATCAATAATACCAGTACATAATGGTTTAATAACGAATAATGATTATGTATATACTATATACTATATAATAAACATTTGCAATTGAACTAATTCCAGTTGTTTTGTCTAAATAATATTAGTACACAATCCTAATACTAGCTAGGAATTAATTCAAGGTCGAGGATCAAAAGATAACCATATCTAAAATACAGATTGTCTCTAATTTGTACACAAATAACTCATTGCAGCAGTCACAAGGCTGTGACACAACATTGCCGCGTTGAAAAATATTAAAAACATACGTCATTTTTACTCGAGTAGTCACCACAATAAAATAAATGTTAGTTTCAAAGATCATGTAGCCTACCAAGCTTTTCTTGTATACAAGATGACAAATGTTGTTTTTTTTTAAAGCTCT
Organism: Isoperla grammatica; assembly: GCA_945910005.1. Taxonomy (NCBI): domain Eukaryota; kingdom Metazoa; phylum Arthropoda; class Insecta; order Plecoptera; family Perlodidae; genus Isoperla; species Isoperla grammatica. The sequence goes on along the minus strand of OX246744.1, from coordinate 3,589,481 downwards.
AAAGCTATTTCTCCTTGAGAATGTTAACGTAGATAATATGCAATTCTCTATCCTATCAAGTTTTACTACGCTTACCCATTTTTAATTCTATTACGTACTTACTTCCTAGTATTATTCTATTTCACCAACTTTAGGCGGTTATAACTCTTGCCACAGGCTGCCCCGACAATACAACTACGTAACTGAATGTATGTATCAATTAAAGTGATATCACCATCCATAAGAAGATAAGATAGCAAATGGACTCTTGGCAACCTAGAAATCACACTATGTTCTAGCAGAAGATAACTGTTACAATCTAATCTGCTGCTAGACGGGATTAGTTCACTTTTGTCGGGAATTGATGCCTGATCGAGACAAAGATGAGCCACGAATAGAGACGTGCTAAAATAGTTTTTTTTTTGCAAAATTTGCAGATTAATTGGGTTATTTTGTCACTAGTGGAAAACTAGGTATGTATCTATTTCGGAGAGTGCTGGCGGAATTATCTCAAGATAACTATACAGAGGAAACCAGATCCATGCTGGATGCAATGGGGGTGTGGTGGGATGCCCCCCCCAATTTTTTTCAAATGGTTGCAAGCATTTCTAGGAGTACAGGTTTGCTGGGTCGTGGAAATAGTTTACCAGGTTCTTTGAGGATATAATTGATGTTTCGTTAATCCCCTGCCCCCTACCTAACTCCGGTTAATTGTTTGGCCCTGGCTACAGCCCTGCACTATCGTCTTGATTACCCTCACTAGTCACTACACACCTGTCACATGAGGGCAAAGCATCAGTCATTCATTGGACTACTTTTGCAAGGCCACAGAAAGAATTTATGCAACAACTTACCATTCACCATTGTTTGCAGAGTTCACCGACAAATTTAAACAAATCGTATCCAATGTTGTACCTACAGCTTTATAATGATAAGTGAATAGGGGGTCATTGTTTTTATCTCTTGAGTCAGTCAACTAAATACTGGTACATAAAACACATGGAGTAGTACAGAATAAAAATTGCAAATGTTATCATTGCACAGTAAGTACTACCAGTAGGCTAACCATAAAGAATATGGTGCGGCAATTTTTAATTATCTTCAACAGTAAATCATTTTCGTTATCTACACATGCCATTATACATACTGCGTTGACCCACTTTATCGTTTCGAGCTAACTTCCCTCTGGCGACACTGCATGACAATAAGTGAAGGTACTTATAATTAAACTACATGTAGTATTTACCTGACATTATGAAGCAAAAAAGCATACGTCCGCAGAACGAAATGTGCCGATTTGTGGCCTGGCAAAATTTCAAAAGATATTAGAAAATAACTAAATTAAGAACCGGTATCAGGCAAGATAAGTTCACAACTAGAGATTAGACAGATTTCGTTTTTCAAGGACTTCCTTAAATGGTAGGCCCAGACACAACTAATCTACCAGCGATAGGCCTAAAGTAGAAGGTGATAATGAAGAGCATGGCCATACAGTAGTTATTCTGGCAAATAAGTATTATTACCTTGTGGGAAAGAAACAGGTAGGCAACGTGAATACAACTAAGGTCCGAATTCACCAAACTTTGTTAATTCGATCTAATAATATCTTGGATTGATTACCGTGGTTTCAACAAATATTACATACGAAATGTCTCACCGGTTGAGGTGAGAAAAACCGGTCGAGCGAACGTGGCGTTAGAAAATCTCCGACCAACGTCAAATCTCGGGACTAAAAGTTTGGCGAAACCTCACGGGTGCATCGACAAAGATCGATTGTTGTGTTATCATAGATTAAGGTTGTCGTTTATTATCGACTTCCAATATTAATAATTTCGTACCAAGCCCAGGTAGTACTCCACCACAGTAAACGGTATAAATCTATTACAAATTGAACGCCACCATTAAAATCACAGAAATGCGAGTTTATTAGCAATTAATTATGCTAAATTATTTAGGCTACTTACGCTACAACGTGTAAAGTTTTTTACTGTGGTTTTAGTACTGACTGACAGTTTTCGTCTCGATCTCTAATCAACTTAATTGTTTCCGTAACTACTTTTAAATTTTAGCATAACATTGTTTATATATTTCAATTTTAAATTTAGGTGTACGTCTGTCGAGCTCTGCCCTGTTTTGGAATTAATGAATAAATGTAGTAGAAAAAGTTGGCAGAGATATAGGCCTAACTATTACCAAGTAATAAAAACTATAGGCCTAGGCTATACTACATCCCATCCCAGACATGGACAAAACATTGAAATGTTTACCTGTACACGAACCTCAGCGAATTCAAAGCAACAGTTCAATGCAATTTACTCTTCTTGCCGTAAATGATTTACTCAGGTGAAAGATGATAAAAACACATAACTTGAGAGCTAAACTCTTCATTGTCTCAAGGCGAGTGGTTTACTCAAGTGGAAGATGATGAACCAGCTACACTTTAACACATAACTCACTAGTCCTGCACAACTATAAGGTGCCACACTCACATTCAAATAAATAGGCCTAATTTAAATCAATACATATAAACCAGATACGGTACATACTTTCCTAGTTAAGTATTTAAAAAAAAATAGAACACAATTATACAGTATTACCAATGAAGGAATGATTCATTGGAAGCCTTGTAGCGCTTCTGTACGGCGACTGACTGAAAACGGTTACGTACCAGCTCGCGTCGCGTGCTAATCGCATTAATCAACAGGTGTGAAGTGACGCGTTATCTGTGGACCCTCGACGTAATGAATACGGTAAACGGAGTGGAAGGAACGGATGACGTAACACACTCACAAGAACAACACAACAAACAAACAAACAACAACACAACCACACTCAACACACACTCACAAAAAAAGTTTTTAACTGAATAGGATAGACAATAAATAAATAAATAAATAAATAAATAAATAAATAAATAAAAAAATAAGGTAACTGACTCGGTGAGCAGACGTTAAGAGGTAGGGATACTGTTGGTCGAAATTAGCGGTTTTTGGTTCCTATCTCAAGAACGCCACATACAACATTGAAAAAGTAAAAAGTACGCACAATTTGGTTTCGTCTAAGAACTCAATAGTCAATACTATAAAAACAACTTTTGTTAGTTTTTAGTAATTAAAGATGTTACTTTTAATTAATTTAATTAAAAAGTACATGAACAATGACCATTATAATTAGTACTTCAAACCAACACATTTATTTCATGCAATACTGAGTTCTTACAAAACCAACTTTTGCATATTTTTTACTTACAACACTTTTTCTTGATAGTAACTACTATCTACTAATTTAAGAATCACAGATGTATGTATTCAAAATAAATGCTATCAGTACTTACAGTATTTTTTCCTTTTATCAACACTGCAAAACAATCTGCATTCGCAGTTTTGCATCGTGTTAACAAACGAGGGGACAAGTTTTCATCAGGTAAATCAAGTAAACAATGATACCTCATCCCAGTTCTACACCAGGGCTTCATCGATGACAATCATATCGTTAGATTTTGTTTGGAAATTTCAATTCAAACAACATGACACGCCACTTTATTTGGGTCATTGACAGCCGAATCCATAGGCCTAGTAATCATTTCATTCAATTTAGATACATATATTTGTAAATAATTGAAACCTTGTCTGTCTAATAGTTCGGTGACCTTGGAGAGAAATTATATGACGGCCCGGCGGCGTGCGTGCAATGTAAACAATGCAACATGTGTACGCCTGACTCGGTTACACAAAACACACAAACAAGGTCGTTCAATTAACTTGTCCCACGAGTGATGAATAAAATACTCCCGACCACCTGCTGCTGAGTCATGACTGACAGCACAATAAACAAACAAGTAAACACCTGTCATCACTAGATTACCCATTTGCCTATGACAACTATTCAGCAATTTGTGTGTGCATCATATTGAAACTACTCATAGAGTAATACTTTCACCAGCAACTTAATGACTAGGCCCACATTATTTAAAACAACATTATCTACAAAATTGAATAATTGTTTTTACAATGAAGCAACAAAATTTTGAATCTTACATTAAAATGCTTATGAATAAAAAAGAAGAGGTTAGAGTAGGTCTACAAGGGTTCACTTCTAACCCTGAGTGCTACTACAATGGAATTCACTAGGCTTAAGCCATTCAATATAAATTGGACTACTTAATGTGAATCCTGGTATTGGCAACATTCGGCTTGGAACCTACATTTTTTATTGTATCCAATCTAATCTTTCTTTGTTTTTTTTGTGTGTGCCGAGATGGCTCTTTGAATCCAAATACTTTCCACTTTCTAATAGGGCAGTTAAATTTCAGGTAGGCCTACATATATTAAAAATAAAATGAATCAACATTTGTCCCTGTTCACAATTACGAAGTCGGGTAGCGGATGGGAGGTTCCCACCATTCACTTGGGCCTCGGGTCTACCTAAGCCTAATAGATTGACGAAAAGGAGGTGATGAGGGAGGGTGGGGAGGGGGGAGGTTTGGATAGGTTGCCACCGGGTAGTTGTGGCCCATTTGCAGCCTTTAAGTGTTAAATCTAATCTTATCTAATCTAAGCCGGCTAGCCATGCGGCCATGTCTAAATATTATATAAAATTACACATTTTGGGTTTTGATGCCAACTTGGTAGTACAGTAGGGCTGGGCAAGGAAATCGATATTTCGATACGATATCGATACGAGCCGATTTATTCGATATCGATATTTGGTTGAATATGTAACGCATGGCCCCTGTGTGGCCCGCAACCTGCATTACACATGTGTGTTGCGGGCAGTAGGCTCGCAGGCGGTTAGCGCAGGGCAGCAAAGTGAGAACAGATGCGGCCGGCCGAGCGAGAGAGAACAATGGAGTGCTATCGTGTCTGAGCGAGACGTGACGAAGTAGTCCGATGTGTGAGAGAGAGAGACAGCGCTAGTCGTAGGACGCGTGAGTGGAAGCGAGACCGCGTTAGCCGCTGGCGAATGCAACATGCAAGCGAGCCGCCTGTTGACAGTTCAGTTCGTCCCTCGCTCCGTAACCTCGATCGTGATTGGCCGGCTGGGGGGATCTCGTCTTGCGGCGGCCAATGACCTTGCCCGACTCTCGGGGATGGCCAGCTGGCCCATCTAACGAGGCGATATACAGAAAAACACCAATCTACGCGACTGGGAATTCCAAATAATCCACATTTCGGAAGATAATTTCGTTGTAACTACGTTTAGTAATACCAAGGGGAACCAAAATTTGTTCGTTAAAATGATCTTCTCGTAATAACGAATTTTCGTTGTAATGATAACAAATTAACATTGTGAACATAGGGATTCGGGCGGGACCACAAATAAATTTCGTTAAAATGATGATTTCGTTGTAAGGGCGTTCGTTGTAACGACTTTTGACTGAAATAACAATACAATACCCCTTCATTAACAGTTTTATGACCAGAACAGTGTACTAAAGTAATAAATAAAAGACACAATGGTTTAGAAAATATTTTGTTTTTCATTTAACTGCAAACTGGGAAGTGGGAGGGGATATTGAAAACAGATGTATTGCTTTCGATATATCGATATTTGAACTTTATGTCACAGCCCAGCCCTATAGTACAGTATCTCAAAACACTGTTTTACCTCGATCTATGCAACACTAAAAAGAGATTGTAGGTATCTATTCCAGAGGCAACAAAATTGCAATGACAAAGAGCAGTTACAACAACCGATTATATCTCTTACCGGGTCTTCTGTCGTGATGTCCCATCGCTCTACCTAGGCCCGAACGGTGTGCGACACTCGAAAGGTTACCACAGCGTGTTCGGGGAAAGCGCTAATGGGGCGACACAACATCCCCATCTGAAACAAGACCAAACCGTCCATCATTGCCACAACAGCTTTATAGGGAGTAGCATATTCACGGAAAGCCACAACGGCCATAATGGAGGGCAAAATATATTTTGACATATCTATCTGAGCTGTCAAATACAGCACTAGAAATCTAGATTGTAGGTCTATGCATTCTGGTGATGACAGATTTAACTAATGCACAAGTTAAATTTAGCTGTCAATTGTTGAGCCTTTGTTGAACCTAAAATGTAGACAATGTAGACACAAACAATATTGTACACAACATTGTGTACGTGTACGTACAGTATCTAGCACCATGTACCAGGTGTAAAGGTTAGAAAACAAAGCCACTAGTAACGTATTTGTAAAAATCGCAGAGCAAAAACTCATTAACCTACAAATTTAGTGAACCTTGCTCTACAACACAGGCATATTATCTAGGATGCTGTGGCTTGCATGCAATGCAAAAAAAAATTAAACAACGGCCAACTTCTAAAGCACTACACTGCATGCAAGTCGTTCCTGATGTGCTGATCAGACACTGGTTGGAATTCCATGCACAATCACACAGGTTCAAGAATTGGGCATTGTACTGTGGCTTGTAGGTCAATACTTGACCACTGAAGTATCACTTTGTGGATACAGTAGTCTAGAGGGTTCATTGATAGACATTTGACTAAAGGACTTGGGCCCAGAATCTACTAAATTAAACCTTGCTGGCTGGTCTCAACAGTAGCCTACATCTTAAAGCATCAAGTCTTTTAGATCATCACTCTTACACATGCACTACAGCAATCCGAACAAGTCATCCCACGAAACATTACTGCAAGCTCGTAGCATAACTTCGTTAATACGTAACAAGTAATTAAGGTAGTTCTTAAGACTGATTAATGCTGGGGCAAAATGTACAGGCCGAGGCCTACCTAGGGTCCATTTCGAGCCCGAACATCAATAGGCTTCCTAATATTAAGATAACAACCAACTTACAATATCAACCTCTGAATATTCCATTTAAATACGCGTGTATGTCCATGCAACACATAAGCCTCGGCTTAGATACTCAAAACACACTAGGCCTAGGGACCCTACGTCCTACTAACGAAAAAGTAGGGTTATGAATTGAATCAATGCAGACAGATCTAGCTAGCCTAGCTACATCTAATCCCACAAACGTTCGGGTGAATTAGTACTAACGTTTTAATATCTCGCCTTCCACTTCCTCTTAACACCCACACAATAGGCTAGCATTATACTTGGGGTTATCAAATATGATTAGGATTGTGTCTATGGAGGTCAATGCGTCAGAGGCCATTCTTTGCTCTAGGCGCTCCGCCCCATGAAAAAATATGGATGTTCAATACTCACTTTCTGCTTTGAAACCTATTCTGTACTACGGTGCACGAATAAGTAATCATTTTCAGCAATTACGTAGATCTAGGTCTACCATGACTCTAATATTAGACAGGATGCAATTTCAAATGCGGCCTTGTGACTTCTGTGTCAAGAGATGCCGTTTAGTTGTTATGATTCTTTGTTGTTGTTGTTGTTGTTATTCCTCTTGTTCTTCTTCTTTGATACTGGTGTGGCCACTGGCCACGAAATTCGAAAATACCAAATATTATTTTTGCATCCACTGTAAATTTGTTTTGTGATTACCGCAATTGTGTGTTCAAATTATGTGGGTTAATACAGTATTTGTGATTCAAGGGTGAAAAGGAAGATTATGTTCTTTCCTTTTTGCCATTATGTATTGTATTGCATTTATTTGCAGCTAAACAAACTCTAGTGCAGGTAAAAATGATGTTGCCGTTGGTCGAGAATAGAATGGAATGGAATAGAATATCATAGAATAGGAACTTTATTCTTCTTTTACATGAATATGGTAGAGTATCATATAAACATTGTATTTAACTTTCAACAAGTACTTATATATTGTTGGTGTTAAATGAAATTACTTTATTTCAGGACATTTACTACACGGATAAAACAACATTGGAAAGCTAGACACGTATTAAGCACTTTTGTAACTAAGTGGGTACAAAAATATACGTATTAAATATTAAGTTATCACTGTACTAGGCGTAATGAACACACAATATACACTCCATTGTAATAACAGTATCACGGAGTTTTCATTTTTATAAGTACACTACACATAAGTGTATAACAATTTTGTGTATTATATAGTTGTCCCAAATTAACAATTCCCATGCTGACACATACAATACAGTAGTTGAGTCTAATACCCACATTACACGGTTCAATACTTTCGTCAAACTTATTGAATTCAAGGACATAAAAGCATCAATTAATAGAAGCTATATTGTTGCAGTTTTAACCAAACTGTTTTTGATTCGCTTTTGTTCTTGAATTCAATAAGTTTGACGAAAGTATTGAGCCGTGTAATGTCGGCATAATAATACCAACTTTATTTAAAAACAAAAAAAAATCAAAGTTCCGGGCATCTCCTAAAAGAACATCCAGTATCTAATAATGGACATTTTTGACATTGTATTGGAAATACAACCCCAAACACAGCAGTTGAGACTATACTGCACCCTACTGAGTTGAAAAGAACCTTTACTATGCGAAAGAATACCAGGAATCAATTTAAAAAATGCTAAAATGTAACTGTATTTTTTTATTTTTATTTATATTTAAATAAATACTGAATGTCTCAAAAATCAGTTATATTAAATACATTCTATCATGATTTTATAACGAATACGACTAGTTTTCATTGCGGCAACAAATACAAAATAAGGCGAACTTCCCGTTTTGACTAGTAGACAGTTGTTTAATGTTGGGTGATTTGAGGCATTGATACTGGTTACCACATTCAGTTTTGCCTGACCATCTTGGCTTGTTCATGCCAATACGATGGCATGAACAACTTCAACTTCCTGGTAGACAATGCTTGAAAATCTGAGCTCAAGCTCTAACAATTTGGACAGCAAATTGGAACAACTGTGACAAAAGAACTCTTTGGAATTCATGCATAAAACAACTTGCATGGCATTTTAACCAGTATAGATATTCTTTCACTTACATGTGTAACCTCTCTTTATACATAACACCTGAGGGAATAAATGTTATTTTTGACACAAGTTAAATCCTCCAATGTGGTTGTTAGTTTTACATGAGCAAACTAAATGACAGTATTTGGTAAGTTACTCAAAAAATGAAACTACTGTAGTTACAAGGTACGGTACTAGATTTTAAAAGGAACTAAGTTACCTGATAAGGTACTGCTCCGAGAAGGAACAGAGTCTAATAAAAAAAAGTTTTGAAAGAGAAGGTTTGATGGGTTGATTGGAACTATCATTAAACAATTAGATCATTAAACAAATAAACAAAATGAATGGTATAGTAATACCTACCAAAACTATTTTGTTAGTACCTATGTCTATTAGTTATATTTTATGTATGCTATAACTCCAAATTAATTTAATTGGTAATACAGTACAATAGTTAATTCCTAAGGCAGTGCCAACAAGTACTTAAAAGTAATTTTAACCAAAATATATCACACCACCATATCACTAGGCCTATCAAACTCCCTTTTGGTCACGAATACATTATTGTTAAATGTTCACCTACTTCTTAAATTATCTAGTAAAGTATTGTTGAGAGTAAAATTTCACTTCAATGCATAATGATTGAGTGAAAATAGTTAATAAGACTACCTTTAAACAACATAAGTATTTTATTTTAGTAGTACTATTTTTAAATTTAATTTCCAACATTATAATGACACCTTTTAACTTTAGCATGTACATATTATCTAGCATTTTTGTTAATAATTAATAAAAAATAATAGTTAATAAATGAAATCAACAATTATTGTTGATTTCATCTATTAAAAGTTAAAACAATTAACATTAATCAAACCCCAGTCTTTTGGCATCCAATTCTTTTCAATATGTACAACATTTTGTAAACTTTTTCATCAAGTACAGGAGATCAATGTGTCTATTGCTCTAAACAAGGCTGCACTACATTATCTACACCGACCAAAGCTTACTCTTCCACGTTTTAAACGACACCGGGAGATTTCAAATCGTGTAGAAATTACTTTTTTATTTTTGAGTCCCAGTAGAAATTATATCATCAAGTACACAATACTTAGGAGAGATATACCTTCACTCTAGGAGCTACTAACTTAACTTATCAGTGTGATCAAAACTTGGTAAATAATTTGGTCGTTTGTAAAATATACATAATGCAATACAGAGTCGATAGTTTGTGTCACAGAAAAATTCATGCTGCCTTTGAAACAATTTGGACTGTGAATAAATAAAAATAAATATTAAGTATTAATTTAGGTAGGCCCTACTTATTATTTAAGTACCAAATCAGAGTGCAAAAAATGACAAATCAATCTTTTGAAATAATAGATTAATAAACTGCTTTGTATTTACAAACTAGTTGTACATTTTTCACTCTATAAATCAATCTCAGCTCTTGAGAATGATTCTTTCTTAGTATTATTCATCCTAATTCAAAAAAGGGTCCAGCCCAGATCTAACCGACGGAGATCCTGTGAATTTATTTATATTCATTCACTTATTTTATTTTTATTACATTTTTAAATATTATTATTATTATGTGACAATGTTGTACAAACTTAGGTTATTACAAGGCACACCCACAAAATCTTCTCTGGTTACAACAACTGCGCAGCTAAGATTAGCATTAGTATATAAAACAGCTCAGTACAGAATGCGTAAACGCCAGACAGTTTGAAAGACGAAGGTTAAGGCTGTCTGTACGATTAAACTAGCTTGTGGAACTCCCGATTTTGGTCTGTTAAAATTTATTTAAAATGTGTTTGAATTGTCCCAAATGTAAATATAAATACGACATCCTGTAGAGAATTTAGTGCTCTTTCTTAATGTTTCTTGTTCCAATCAAGAGTTTCGTTTTCTTAGATGTTCCTAATTATTTTTTGTAAACTGATGTTGCCGCTGGACACCTTTCACATCTAATTAAGAACATCAGCAAAACGGGAAATATTTACTGGAATAAAACAACATTCATAAGAAAGAGCATCAAATTCTCTACAGGACGACATATTTTGATTTTCTTTTGAGACAATTTAAAACCATATGAAAGAAATTTAAACATACCAAAATCGGGTGCTTCGCAAGGTAGGCGAACATACGGTCTTAAACCGAACAGTTTGATGGAACAAAATACAAAAGCAAAGATCCTGTCAGAAGACCTAAAAACCTTGTATTGATTGCAGCTCTTATTGTCAGTACTGTAGTTGCAGCAGTTATTGTCAGTACTGTAGTTGCAGCTCTTATTGTCAGAACTGAAGTTGCAGCAGTTATTGTCAGTACTGTAGTTGCAGCTCTTATTGTCAGTACTGTAGTTGCAGCAGTTATTGTCAGTACTGTAGTTGCAGCTCTTATTGTCCGTACTGTAGTTGCAGCAGTTATTGTCAGTACTGTAGTTGCAGCTCTTATTGTCCGTACTGAAGTTGCAACTCTTATTGTCAGTACTGTAGCTGCAGCTCTTATTGTCAGTACTGTAGTTGCAGCTCTTATTGTCCATACTGTAGTTGCAGCTCTCATTGTCAGTACTGTAGTTGCAGCTCTTATTGTCAGTACTGTAGTTGCAGCTCTTATTGTCAGTACTGTAGTTGCAACTCTTATTGTCAGTACTGTAGTTGCAGCTCTTATTGCCCATACTGTAACGCCACGCCGACACTCGAAGACTGTTTGATGGCGACGTGAGGAAACATCGTCCGCCACTTTGGCAACTGGTGGGTTATGAGGTGACAATAGCTCACGTCGAGATACCTCAGCCGGCGACAGTTGGTGAGAAGTCTGCGAGAGAAACACATTAACACATCAGAAACTATTATTATGTAGTTTATTTGAAAGTAGTGCAAGATACCTATTGCTATTAAATTAATTAATTAGTAAAAATATGCATAAATAAATAAATAAATAAATAAATAAATAACTAAATAAATAAATATAAAAATACATAGGCCTACCATAAATAAATAAATAAATAAATACATACATAAATAAATAAATCAATCAATTAATCAATTAATCAATCAATCAATCAATCAATCAATCAATCAATCAATCAATAAATAAATGAATAAATAAATAAATAAATAAATAAATAAATAAATAAATAAATAAATAAATAAATAAATAAATAAATAAATAAATTAATTAATAAATAAATAAATAAATAAATAAATAAATAAATTAATAAATTAATAAATAAATAAATAAATAAATAAATAAATAAAAAAATAAATTAATAAATAAATAAATAAATAAATAAATAAATTAATAAATAAATAAATAAATAAATAAATTAATTAATTAATAAATTAATAAATAAATAAATAAATAAATAAATAAATAAATAAATTAATAAATAAATAAATAAATAAATAAATAAATAAATAAATAAATAAATTAATTAATTAATTAATAAATTAATAAATAAATAAATAAATAAATAAATAAATACATAAATAAATAAATAAATAAATAAATAAATAAACATGTGTATCAGTACTCACTGCACGACAGCCTCGGGCGTCACAGTGAGGTTCCCCATGAGATCAACCTGTTCCAACAGAGGGCAGTGGCGAGCAAACGCTGCGAGGTCTCGGTCCGTCAGCGCTCTACACGCGCCCAGGAACAGCTTGCGTAGCTTCACGCAGCTGCGCGCCATCGTCTCAAAGTGATTCGCAGGCTCCAGAGTCTGTACGCTGCGAGCAGACAACGAACATGAACAGAAACACATTCAGATCTAGGATAACGTGAGTGTACTTTCTAGAGAATGATAATTTACTACTAGGGTTGTAGTAATTAGCAGTGTTGTTAAAGCTACTTTTTTAAAGTAGCACTGTTACAGCTACAGCTACTTGATCTTTGAAAGTAACTTAGCTACTTTTCAGCTACTGTAATTTGTAAGTAGCTCGCTACTTGTACAGCTACTCAAAAAAAGTAGTGACGCTACTTTACAGCTACTTTGACAATTTGTTATAAAGGACCAGGAGTACCTACTATTTAATAATTTCTTTGAAAATTTAGGCTTTCTTACCAATGATCATTTTTATGTTTATAAAAATAATGTTATCAACAACTTAGAAGCCACAAATATATGTCTATAAGAGGTTTTATATTTTATATTGTATTGCAAAATTGCAAAAATAGAGTAGCGGCGATTTTTCGCTACAAATACTCGTATAAAGTAGCTTGCTACTCGCTACTTTACCGCATTTTCAAATATAGCGCGCTACCATTCTCGCTACCGAAAAAAGTAGCGCGCTACTTAACAACACTGGTAATTAGTAATACAAATTCAATAGAAAAAACTGTTTATGAATGTTATTGTAAAGAGTCAAACGAACGCAAAAAAAATGATTAATACTTTGGCATGGATCGAAGGGAACAGGAGTCCTATCTCTACTGGCTGACCAGAAAATACATGATGACATGAGATGTCAATTGTGGGTATAAGAAAATAAGAAAGATGGATAGATAGATAGATAGATAGATAGATAGATAGATAGATAGATAGATAGATAGATAGACAGATAGATAGATAGATAGATAATGGTCTTTATTGAAGGCGGGGAAGAAGACTTAATATAATTATTATCATTCAATCAACCAGAGTGCCAACCCTGAGTCTACTCAGGTTGTAGATTTTATGCATTCTTGAGATATAAATTAAGAAAATTAACATTTTGTGAGGATTTAATAGGAAGACTACTCCTTCTCGTTAGTGCTAATCGTGACGATAGTACAACCCCTAACTCACCACCAGCCAATGTCGATCTCTTCCAGCTCCGTGAGGGTGGCGAACCGTCTCAACCCTCCTGCCCCCATCTGACCCATCTTCCAGAGATCCAGCGATATCAGTTGGGTGTTGTACCTCGATATCACGTCCATCAGTACGTCCAATAGGTGCCCTCGTTCGCACGACCCTGAAAACACATTATAACAGTAAATAAATACATAGATTTGTATTTCTAGTCTACCCACTCTGTTATAGTTGAGAAACTGTAAGAATGACGGCCTCATTCCCACCACTGCTACCCGACCGCCCCCCTAACTCCATGAAACAACAAACTGAACAACTGAAACAAACTGATTTTCAGTTACGCATTTCATTTTGTTAGGTTGTCACGGAGTTGAGGGGGGTCGGGTAGCTGTGGTGGGGATAAGGAGGGGGCCGTCATTCTTACAGTTTCTCAACTATACAAGAAGTGATTTTCAGAGGGGTCATGTGCTGCATTATTATGACAGACTTTAAGTTGATGTTTACAACATATACACCAATAGCAGCACATACAGTGGAGGATGGGGAAACCCTCGACAATTGGTAATACGTTTCTTTTGTTAGAACAACACATAATGTTGTTTTTTCTCCTTTTACTGAAAAATCGCCCAATAAAACGCTCGAAATTTGTGCAAAATTGAAATTTTAAAATTATTTTCTGTAAAACAAAATCAGAATTGGCAATTATTACAAAAAAAAAACATTAAAAACTAGTTTATTCTAATAGAAATTAGTGAAACAACTTACTTAAGCATTACTGTAATTAATAGCAAAGAGGAAAATAATCATACACACAAAAATGTAATCAAAAGTCCAACAAATGAACTCAAAATCCAAGTTTCTCCCATTTAACATTTATCTGTCGTGACCCGTACGAAGAACAAGTAAATTACCGAGGTTTAGATGCTTCAATCCGGGGTTCTGTTTGAGCAGACCGACGAGCGCTGTAAAGTCGATCCGCGAGTGGTAGAGACTGAGCCGCTCTAAGCGGAAGAGCCTCGACGCGATGTTTGCGTACATTAGCTCGGCGCAATGCTGCAACGACAGCTCCACCAATAGGGGACAAGTGTCCACCACCGTCTGAGCCACCTCGCAGGTCAGGAAGCGGGAACTGTTGAGACGCAGGTGCGTGAGGCTGGCACCGCACTCTAGCAGGAACCTGGCACACACATATCATAAGTTTATAATCTATTTTCTTGCTTATTATAGACAGATTTGTCTATTTTTCTACTAGCTGCTATATATCCACCCTTATTTCTTGAGATAAAATAATTACTGACATAATTATTATAGTCATTCTTTATTATGCAGTGTTTGTTGAGAGACAAGTATCTGATTATTACAAATCTATTGGTAGGTACTGTGAATGTGTTAGATTGCCTAACGGCTAGGTAATTGAGCTAGGGGAGAAGGACAGGAAGGAACCAACAGCTTACCTTGTACAGTAGTAGTTGCGGCCTTCGAAGTCGATAGAAACACAAAAGATATTAACACAAAACGTCGAGACAGTTTTGGCCTGGACCCGTATTCTGTAACTTTTTTTCGTAGGTCCTGATATGGTTTCTGCCTGAATTCGACGTTGATCGGATAATTGCGATTTTGTAACTTTTTTGGTGCCCGTTTCCGCCTGAATCCATTTCCGTGGTCCTGATATGGTTTCAGTAGCTTTTTTACTGGTGAAACGAAATCAGCCGTAATATTAAGCATGGATAATAACTGTTTACGCGTGATATTGTACTGCAAACTGCATTTAATAATTATGTTCCATTATAATGAGTGAAAAACACCAATAAACAACGTCTTTACTTTTCATTTGAGGCAGTCTTTATTATTCGAAAATCTCAGCCGGCGCCGCGGTCTAGTGACGCCCGCCATTAGAGAAATATTACGTAAACAACTCTAGCCTAGGCCTATTGTATCACTAGGACTGCCGTATTACTAGGCCGATACATATAAATTCATGTGTTAAGACATAATTAGATATTGGCGTAGGCCTAGGCATTACCTTGTAGGCTTCCTAGAACATAGAGACATTCCTAGAATAGAGAAATATGGTATTCTAGGTTGCTTCTTGTGTTGTAAAAGACGCGTTCATGTAACTGTGTAGGGTTATGTTTGTTTTGATTTGAGCCGTGTTGCAGTGATCACGGCCCTCTAAATCATGATATTGTCTGTTTCTGATTGGCTTAAAGCCTCGGTGGCTCAGTCGCCTTGTGATGTCCTCCCAAAGCGTAGGCTACATACACATTTCAGGCGCTGTTATAGAATCGCTATTTTGTTCATCTTTGGCGACGGCTGAAACGGGCAA
This sequence comes from Isoperla grammatica, assembly GCA_945910005.1. Classification (NCBI taxonomy): domain Eukaryota; kingdom Metazoa; phylum Arthropoda; class Insecta; order Plecoptera; family Perlodidae; genus Isoperla; species Isoperla grammatica. The sequence goes on along the minus strand of OX246744.1, from coordinate 3,573,550 downwards.
ATAATTTCTGCCTGCATTCGTTTCGGCTGCTTTCATTTCAGGCAGAAATGGGAAAGTTACCGAATAGGGGTCCTGACGTGGCCTTGACGTGGTCGGGTGATCAAGGCCACTTCAGGCCGAAACTGTCTCGACGTTTTGTGTTTATATCTTTTGTGTTTCTATCTACTCGGAAGGCCGCAACTACTACAAGGAAATCTATTGGTACATTATTATTCATCTATTGTGTAGTGATTCTCATGACTACCCTACTACCCAAAAAAGTATCAAGCATTGTACATGTACAAATATGAAATGTTATATGTATAAGGATATTTTTTACTGTAACCCTTAGCAATAAAAAAAAATTATTTAAAAATTTGTACCAAGACCCAGGAAGAGATGAAAGGTGAAGTTTGCTGAAGACCTACCTACGAGAGGAGAGAACTTGGAGCAAGTAGAGGAAGTACGATTGTGGGAAAATAGGAAGAGGTGGAAAAATTTGGTTGTGAAACCCAAGCTGACCTGCCAGAAGCAGGAAATGGCGATGGGTAATGATGATGATGTATAAAAAAATGTCATCCAGGCATATGCGTACAACTCACTTCTGAATGGGTTTGGGGTCCGTGTCATAGACCCAGGACACGTCCAGCTTACTGAGTCGCGTACAACGAGGCCGCGCCCACTCTAGCGCGTCACGATAACACCACCAGTAGTCCTTGAGACTGAGCTCGGTGAAGAGGAGCGAGTCGTAGGTGAGCGTGTTGAGGGTACGATTCACCTGGGCGAGACGACAGAGACTCTGCAGGTCGCAGTAGCCGAGGATCTTCATCACGATCTCGGCCGGAAGACTTTCAAAACCGCAACACACCTGGAAGATTGGGTTATTTATTTACTTATTCACAGACCGTTGCATGGCTATGGTGTACACCTCTTGAGAGAAAGAGTGAATAGACAAAATTAACAAGCACAAACACACGACTACTACTCTCAACAGTGTCGTACAACATTGGCTACTTTGTCGCCTATTACGACAGGCATTTTATTCTGTTTACGATTCGGTTTACGAATGTGTGAATGAATCTATGGGTTACTGGAATGAAAGCGATCATCAACTTAGTGCCTAGTTTGTATTTAGTAGTAGTAATGTAGTATAGCCTATAACATATATCATATTTTTAGTTTGCATATGTAGGCACACCTGCCTAAACTAGGAAAACGCACCGCGTTGACAGATGAGCGATTTCGTTTTCAATCAATCAAACAAATCTTTTGCATATCATATAATTCACTTATCACTAATTAATTTTGTGTAGGTTGGCATCTTTACAGATATTGCTGATTATGTTTACAGAATCTAGTTTAGTGGTCACAGGTGTTGACTTAAAATTTCAGCCAAATCTGTCAAGCCGTTTGACCTGTGCACGATGAACAAAATTTGTCGCACAGACGAACAGACAAAGCGCCGATCGAGTTGTATGGAGAGATTCGCTATCGCTCATCTAATAAATAACCCTACTATAAATCAAAGGATAATAAAGAAAAAAAACCTTAGCCAAATGGGGGAGGAACTTGAAGAAAAGGGACAAGTAGTAGGAGTTACATTCAAATTTGTTTTTAAATTAGCTGCAGTGGCATCAAAGTACACTTCTTCTTTTTAGAAAGACAAAGAGAAAGTTATTTTTTCCAATTTTAGGAACTTGGGAGAGTTTTCAATTTTATTGCCCATCCCTAAATTCTTTTTAGGCAAAGAAAAAGTGGACATCAATGACACTGCTTTGCTCAAGATTAGTAAAAAGTAATGAACGGACTCACAGGCACAGGACTTTTCTCCTCTAGCAGTCGCTGCTGACATAAGTCCAGGTATTTCGCGTAACCCTGTTGGTCCCGAAGAAACTCGGCAAACGTGTCCTTGACGTTGACGCTGGGCGGAATGCCGCGTATGTTCGACTTCAGCATACCAGACTGTAGAGGACTGAGCGTTTTCGTTGACGTCATCCCGATGAGCAGTACAGCATCGATGCCGGGGTAATAGTCACACAAAATGTGATCAAACTCAATTCTCAATATCCTGAAAACATTAGGCCTAATTATAAAGTTTGTATTAGGATTAAATGGTTCAATTTTTATTTTTCTATTTCAAATCACAAGCTCATGTTCATTATTAGCATGTTTGACATGTACTGTAACTACAAATAAATCAAATACAACTTCTACTATTCCAAGAGCCAAACAGTCACCTATGAGGGTAAGCTGTTGGGTTTTATCCTCCATAACAATACGTTACCAAGCCAATCTACCTTGTATCATAATTAAATAAAAATCAACACTGATCAACAGATATGTTTATTTATAGACATAGAACTGAAATAAGAATAGGACTGAAAACTGTCATGGATGCTACCGTTTACGTGATATGAACACAAATAACCCGAATGGATTTCGGTCTGGCTCGAGAACATCATTTCGAAAAATATCTTAACTGAAAGTCCCAGCCGCTAATACAGTTCCATAGAAGTTGATACCTTATTCAGAGCTATTTTCCTCATTTACATGTTGTTTGTCTGTTTGATAAAGTTTTTGGTGTTTACATGGAGTACTGAGCCTCAAAATCATACTCAGTCTCTCATATGGAATGGAGGTTATACCTACGAACAAGATGACATAATAATATTGCATTGCTTACCTGATGGCAACGTTTGTGGGATTTATCTTTGGTGCAAATTTTGTTGAAGACTTTTTCCCTGCAATTGGCTTTCCATCCCACAACAGGTACCATAAAGGCCGACTGTCTGTTTCGTCGCAGGCCCAAATGCGGACTACGGAACCGGGGTTATACGTCTCGTAGATCACCACACTTGTAGGCACGACGCATCTCTCAAACGTTATATCTGAACACAGAGAAAAAGGAGCTCTGGGAAAGAGAAAGACAACAGCATATGTGGGAGGAGTGAGTGGGTTTAATTTTCCATTCAATTTTGTTTTTTGTTGTTTTTTGTCAATTTGTTTATTTTGTCAGGACATTGTGTGAAATTCCTAAGTGTGGAAAGCAAGTGAGACCATTTTCTAGATTAATACTCACCAACATAATCTTTACTGATGATCTCTTTTGTCGATTGTGCCATAAACGGTTTTGTAGCGGATGGTGCCTGATTCCACCATGGGCCATAGGTACGCTGAAAAGCAAAATATGGATAAAATGTAAGCAGTCTGTATGTGCTTTGCATGATCAAGTCAAGGGTTTGTTGACTTGTTGACTGATTTATTCTTCTTTCTTTCTATCTTTATTATTGCAATCGTGCAATGTCATCGGTGATGAGGGGTGATACATGAAGAGGAAGAGCAATTTAAAAAAAGTAAACAAACCCATGCTTATGCTAGATTCGAAGCCCCGCCCCCTAAATGGCATACGATTAGAACCTACGCCCCGACGGTAAGACACCGAGGACGGCTTGTTATTGGTGCGTGGAGTTTTATGGAGGTACTATTACAAATCCATGGTTGGTGGACTGGATGTGATGTAATAGAAAAAGGGTGCGTTGAGGATTTAAGAACATACTGTTATGTACGGCTTCCTAAGCAGCTTAAACCTTCTAGGCCCTAGGCTATTGATTATGTATTGAAGGCTTGGCTAATTAAGTTAGAACCAATTATAAATTAGCCCTCCAGCTCAACTAGGCTTAGTCCATCCACCCTAGGGTTCAGCGAGCTACACCGACGTACTTACCGTTGTAAATGCTTGAGGAAAATCACCATAATCAGGGAAATTACTTGGTTTTCCAGTTATATTAGAAACAGAATACAAAATACTGTTTTTACCACCGTATTGTGAACTGAAACTAGCGACAGACTCGGCGAATTGTTTAATAAATATCACATTATTGTCAATTTCTGATCTATCTGACGTTTCCTCCACCTCCATGATACTCGCCTACTTGTCAGTGCAACAGCTGATCGAAACAACAGTGGTGCCAACACAAAACAAATCTCTCCGTCGAATCACAAGAAGGTTTGCTAACATGCTAGGGGATGCCGTGAATCCTAGACCACTTCCAACACGTCTTCTGATTGGTCGGTACTGCTCTGTGATGGCCAACCTCGAAGCTGATCAGCCAGCTGAAATCAAGTTCCGGTGGCCAGATTTTGACACGTCGATCCTCGTTTTGCCACAACACAGTCGAGTCGGCTACTGCATCTCATTTTAAGAGTCCTTTGAACTCGTTCAGTCACACACCACACGTTGTTCAAGATGTCTGGGAAGAAGCAAACAAAAAATTTCACGAAGGAAGAGGAACTTCTCCTTCAAGATTTTAGCAGAAATGTGTCAACAAAATCTTCTGCACTGTTTTATGGCAACGCGTTTATTGTGTCTGCTATTCCCATTTGTGAGTTAAAACTATTTTCCTAGGCCGAACTAACATGCCCATAGTGGGGCTAAGGTTTGGCCTCCTAAGGACCAATATTGGTGCGTTCGATTTAGGAGACTGGGCCTAGCTAGGCCTAGCCTAGTTCTGTCGAACTCAACAGTGGGCGTACCTAGGCCCTAGGTCTTGCTTAACCCTAGGTCCTTGCTAGATAATCCTAGGGCTTTGTAAAGCCTAGGCCTAGGCTAGGCTAGGCCTACCTATCTAGCCCTTCTAACCTCATTTTGGTGCTGACCATATTGAAGAACACATTAAAACAATTTTGTCTCCATAATAAGATCCAGGTAGGCTAGGCCTAGGCCCTACCGGAATGTCCTATTCTATTTCTATACTATTTACTTGTAGGTCACTCCATTAGTAGGCTATCCAAAGTTGGAGTAAAACCTACTTGCTCATGACTTTTTTCACTTCTAGGCAAGGTGAAGGAATGCTCGGTCTTCCCGCTAGCCTATCATAATCGATTGGTCACTAAAACACCCTAGATATATACATATAGTTGACTCCTAGTTGTGACGGTATTACGTCGTGTTTCAGGGTTGTTCTGGAGGATCCACATGATCGATCTGTACACATCGTTCATTTCGTTCATCGTCGTCACACTGGCGAGTACTTACCTGGTTGCTCTTGCATACAAGAACACAAAGTTTGTGTTGAAGCATAAGGTATGCGACTCTACGTGACAAAATATGCGTATGTTTTAACGTTTTTAAATTGTAATTAAAATGAGAGCTCACAAGTCTTTCAAAATGTTGCAAGGTAGTTAGTTACTCATTACCTTTAAACATCCACATCAATTTAACAGTGCATTATGCACTTAAAATTTTGTCTTGACGGTAACGTGTAAAACTCTCCCGCCCATGAATGCTACAACACTCGTGTACGATTCAGGTGGCAGTGAAGCGGGAGGAGGCGGTGACCCGGGAGATGACCCGAAAACTCGGCGAGGACAAGAAGATGAGCAAGAAGGAAAAGGACGAACGAATCCTGTGGAAGAAGAACGAAGTAGCCGACTACGAGGCGACAACCTTCTCCATCTTCTACAACAATGCCCTCTTCCTGGCGTTGGTCATCTTCTCCAGCTTCTACATTCTCAAGACTTTCACCCCCGCCGTGTATCCTTTTACGCCGACTAAACTAACGCTCGGACCTTGAGTAGCAAAGGTCTTATTTCACTAGCCCGATTGGCAAGTAGGTTAGGCCACTAGTCTAGATGTAAGGCGTAAGGCAAAACAAAATTAATTTTGACCCCTTGTTTGGATTGGTATACAGGTCTATGTGTCTTTTTTCCAGTGTAGTGGGTATGTAACTGATTTTGTTCATTCTACGTTCAAATGTTTATGGTGGTCGGTGGTTGGCATGCAAGTGGGGCACTTCAGGCAAATTTACATCGAATTAACATACTAAGTGTTACTTCTTTCCACTCATAGCCTAGGTATATAGATTGTTATGAATGCGAAATGCCACTTACATCAAAATACAACTAAGAAAATAGGTAGTACTTTCTTATTTGATCAAAAGTAGGCCTACTTGGGGATAACTCATGGAAAATACAAGAAAACATCAAAGATATGAAATTTAGCAACCTCAATGCACCACTTATAACGCTCGTCTAAGTGTTCAGCATGTTCGAACTCTTGTGTAAACTTGCACATAATTATGCGTGGCCAACCTAGTCCGGAGAATTTAAGTTACGTAAGTGCAAGTGTGTTTACGCAATGTACAACGTGCCTAAGGATTGTAATTTGGACAATCTCCATGCTATAGTCCAGGCCAAGACCCAGTTGACTTTATTGTAGAGTGTACCTAGATCTAAGGCCCAATAAGAAAGTACTGTTCCTTGACTCTCCACGCAGTAACTACATTCTGTCCGTGGGCTCAGCCGGAGGTCTTCTCGCTCTGCTCTCCACGGGATCGCAGTAACGTTCTACGTTCATCATCGGTCGTGACCTCACATTGTATTTCATGTACGAATCAATAAACAGTGGTTTCATATTAATAGTCGTTTTATTTTGTTATTCAACTAACTTTATTTCCAGAGCCGTTATAACAATTATTGTGGATTACAGTTGGTTGAAAAGAGTAAGAGCAACCTTGTGAGCTTACCGCTAGTCTACTTAGTACTTGTGCAAGTGAACCCAAACGGAGATTCTTGGTCGGTGAACACGTTAAAGATGGAGGCGGGATTTTATTTCGTGTGTTTAATTGTCAGAACTTTTTTTTACGCATATAAGCACTTGTAGTTTGTTTTTAAATCCTTTCCTCACAATTTCACCTCTTGGCTAGTCAAAAAAAGACTACTAGCAATCCCACTTACAAAACCTACAGTGACACCATATGAGCAAATGTTCTTTTTGACATTAAAAACTAATTAATTTATCATTTAGGCCTACTTTGAACAATTAGCATTGATAATTAAATTGGCAAAAACCTGTATTTCAACATAAATTTTGATTTGTTACATTATGTTTTACTGGAAATTAGGCTACACGGCAATTTGCATCAAATTTATGCGGAGTTGATTTTTTTTCTGTAGACTAAAAATGTAAATGAAAACATCAAAATTCTAGCCTGTGATCAACAATGGCCCATACAATTGTTAAAAATACATTTGAATAGCATGAGGTGATATTTCAAGGACAAGAATACGAAATTGCGTTCAATAATATTCAAATCGAAGAAATTCTTCCCACGGCCAAATAAACGTGTACTTATTTATGTACAGTGCGTGTAAATGAATAGTGCCGGTAATTGACAGCCTCGTAACTTCTTTGGTAAGCTGACTAGGTTGTTCTTTATAATATCTGCCTGTACTAAATTCCTGTTAATCCTATTTCTTAATATCTAATCATTTCCCATTGTTGTAGTTTGTGATTGGTTTTAGCGAGACGACACAGACCAGTTAACGGTAATATGTTCGCACTAGCTTTTCGTGGTATAGACATTGGCAAACGCAGCTCATTCAAGCAATCAAGCAATCAGCTCTATTGTTAAAGTTACATCATTTGATAAGCACGAATAATGTGTACTATCTATACTGGTTAACCAGATCTATCATGATTGCATGATAAGCTAAATGTGGGCATATGACATGTTTTGCTGGGGTAATGCAACCAAAATTTTGTTAAGGTGAAAGTTATATGTAATGAAGTTCCGTAATAGTGTTGTTCTCAAAGTTTAGTTTAACCATTCATGTAGGCCTAATTGGATGTGTGATGCTATCTGATGTCCATTGATGAGCCACTTGCTGGGTGTACTCCAAAACTGTTTGTATATGTTTATGCTGGTAGACAACATGACGCCTAGATTACCATAGATAGCTGATGGCATCACCAATGGACGTTTAATTAATAATACCTTCTGCCATGTGAGAAAGTTACCTCTGAAATATGTCCTAACACCATTCATGATGGAAAGAACATTCTTAATTATAAATAAATAGACATCCATGAAATTGTTTCAGCAAGTTACTGCAAACTTTTGCTTGCTATTGTTGAATTGAAACTATTTGTGAACATACCCATAGTACCTGCGCTATCATTCCTACCAGTGCTTTGCGTAGCAATCGTTCAATCGTTCAAATAGCAATCAAAGCGAAAACCTGATCTGTGTGCGTACCCTGCAAGTTGCCGTGACCTGTTTCATCAACATCGTTATAAGCGTTTGTAGGAGTGTACAACCATTTATTTTAAACACCAAAATTGATTTTTTTCTAAAAAAGCATATTAATCAAATTTATGAGCGTTCTTCTAAGGTAAATGAGAAATAATTTGAAAGTGAAAATCTGAGTAATTTGTTGTATGAAGGGCTAAGTGCCACTGCTACATAATCTAATAATAACGGATGTTTTTACATATTCTTGGTGTTTTTTTTTATCATGTCAAATAATTGTTACAAAATGGGTTATTCAATCTGTTATGAGACTAGATACGCGTGTTTATAACGCTTGTACAGTCGTGGATATCAAACATTAGACACTGCTTTTCCTGTCATTGAAACAGCCTACATGCCTTGTTGATTGTGTGATTAAGCAGGTCCACTTTTGTCTCCGAAAGCCTCGGAAAAATAAATATACTTACAAAGAAAATATCGAGGTAGAAAAAAATGAATATAGTGTTTGTTCCTTTGTTTAGAAATTAAGCATAATTGATTGAGAAAGAATTACTTCTTAGCTGATAAAATTAAAGTTTAAATATCTTGATAATCACAGCTTATGTAATACATTATGTTATCATTATACATCATAATACAGTATGCACCATGAGATCACTGCCTCATTAATATGAAGGTTGTTCTCTGCCATCCATACAGATGTCGCTTATTGCTATACTATCTCAAATGTCCGGACTAAATGATGAACAAGTGTACTTCCGTTGATATAGCTAAGTGTCTACAGATAATTAAGATATCTGCTTTAGCACCAGTAACTTCCTATTCAGCAATGTAAACCTACAGTAATACTAGTGTAGTGCTACTGTATTTTTGTTAAACTTGTAATTATCTGCCTTATATGGATATAGAAAAAAGTCTGCTATGGGATGTAAGTTCTTTCTACACCTATTGGGGTTTAGTGTAGTATTCATCCAAATGGATGGACCCGTGTGTGTCGCTTGTTTTAATGTTGCTTTAATGTTGCTATCTATTATTTAGTATATTTTCATTGGTAGAATGGGCCCAAAACCATTGTAATTTTAGGTTAAATTACAAAATGTGGAACAACTTATCAATAAGTCCCGACTTTATGTCATTTGGTAGACGTACACTGGCACTCTGCAACGTATAAAAGCATAACGTTAAAAGCATCAATACTCATTATTGGGATGTGCAGAGAACAACGTTCAATCGAAGAAGCAGTGCATGGAACATTAATACAATATGATACGTATTGTTTTTTTATATATATATATACATACATTATACATACTTGATATTTAATTGATATTATTATTATCGTCTATGATTGTGGCAAGCATATCAACCTTATATGGTAATGGATAGGATTGCCATTCAATATTGATTTTTTTTGCAGACATCTTTTTTTTTAAACAGACTTGAAATCTGCTTTCCACTGTAAACGTTATTCATTTGCGGCAAAACGTTAATATGATATTCATTCGCGGCAAAACTATAACTTGTTTCAACTTGAAATCACATTGAATGGCAACCCTACTAAAGATAAATAGCAAAATGGAATGTGACAACTATCAAAATAACTTACTTTATATTATCACTCTGTTATATTACTATTGATTATCACATTAAACCTTTGGTATGTATGTTTTGGGTTTATTGATGAAGCAGAATTTATGTATTAACATTTTTAGTGTGTACAATGCTAACTTAAACTTGAAAGTGAAACTTGGACCATAGTTGGGATTGTAATTTGTGTTTAGTATAGTCATGTGCACAAGTTCTACATCTATAATTTTCGTGACAAAGGAAAATACGTATTAGCAATGTTGGAATTTGTTCTACATCTTACTTGTGTGAAATATGGAATGTAAATACCCGCTGTATGTGACTACTCAGTTGCTTGTTTGTTTCTCATATTATATCTACTCTGTTTCAGTCAGAAGCAGACACTAACAATCTGTCTAAGTGAGGAAGCACGTTCCGTTACCCGACGTTCACATAGATAGGACTAGAGACGTTCTAACTCGGAGTTAGTTACGTTTACGAAAAAACTACTGCATTTAACTTTGGGCTAAAAAAGTTAATTCTAGTCTTTGCCTTTAAAAATCCAACAGCAAAATCCATCTATTTTGTCCATTTTCTAAAATCTTGTATAAAACGAAACATAGCGATACGTTTTTTAAATCAATTCGTTATAATTGCTTAATAAGCCAATAATGTATATATGCAATTCAAGAAGATATGGCTTTCTATGCATGAATATTCAAAACGTCGACAACTTCGAAGAATAACCTCAATGAGGAATTTGTTTTCTGGTTATAAAGCTAATTCGTACAGCTTACAAAATGAATCTCGTTAATGACAATGTACGTAGCATTGTGGTAGTATTATTATTATGCAAGTTATATTTAGTAACATATAAATGAAAATATTCCATCATTCAAAATGTGGTGTGCTTTCAGTCAATGCTTCAAACGTCATTAAACCCAAACTGATTTAAAAATAGTAAAATACTTATATGTACGTATGTATGTAGGTACTATTTATGCAATATAATAATATATAACTATTTACAGTTCGTTGATATGCTGCCCCTATAAACTGCTGGATTATTTCACAGTGTACCCACATTTGTTGTAGTACTTTTTTTTTAAAACATTCCATTTTGACAAATATTTAAAGATGTTTTAATGAGAATAGACAAAATACCTTATTTTATTGTCAACGATTGATAAGCAGCAATTTGATGTTCGAAGATAATTAATTTACTATATAGAACACAACGTTAAATTAATTCTGTTTTTGAGCATTGTTATTTGTTACTACTGTATATTTCTTACATTTTACTTGTAGATTAGACTTACTCTTGCTTCTAAATGTAAAAGAAAAAAGAAAATAAAGTTTGCAGATGCTATCTCCAACTTTTGAGGCATGGCTAGTAAAATGACGAAGGTTGTACGGCATACCCTGATCACCGAAGAATGATGTATATTTTGTCTGTGTTACATTTATTGTTGTGTATTCACATATTCACTTAAACTTTAATTTACAAAGCCATCCGAGATGGCTCGTGCGGTTGGGGCATACAAACCGTGCTATGAGTTGACAAATTTTGCCAAGAGGCCATATGATCTAGCTGTTGAGTGCGTCACTAAAATACAAGTAGACGAAGAAAAAGTGGATTGTGAAGAAACAATACAGTAACAGTTATTCCATTAGTTGTCCTCAAAAACAATTTAAATATTGAACTGTCAAAATTGAATGTTTTCACCACACAAAAAAGCTTAAAACAGTTGGCTACACTGTAAAACCACCAACCCTTGTAATTCTCCCTAGTTATTCTCGCACACTATTAAACTGGCGTTACGGTTATAATGTCTATATCCCCTATGGACTTTACTCGACGATGATTAGGCCTCCTCTTCAACGTCCCGCCCGATTGGCTGCCCGTCGGGGAAGCGTTCGGAGAAGATCGGCTCTCGGACGAAGAAGACGGCGAGATTACGTGGGAAACGTTGGAATCCTGTCGAGCTTTGAAACCAAACGCTCGACTTAGAGATCCCTAGAGCAAGAGAACACAATACAATACCAATATGTAGTAGAATGTAACGGCAATGAGTAGCTTGCTATGAAACCAGGCAAAATTAACGGTATTTTACTGATATCACGAGAACGCTTCGTGATACTGAAAAAGGGATTTTTATTTTCTATTTATTTATTTATTTATTTGTAACAATTACAGTATTCAAAAGTTTATAACTTCATTGCCAAGCTGATAAAAAACAAATCCCGCATATGAATCAATCACTTATTCAATATTTTGAAGCTTCCTCAAGATATCAGTATAAAACGCTAATACTGTATCGCGAGTAGACTCCCATTTACTCATCTATTATGTTACTTATCTTTTATAGGAATTACCAAATGTATCACAGCTGCATTCCACTAGACGGACGTATCCTCTCCGTGGTAAGGTTATCAACAGAGGACTTGTCAATGTGCTGGTGTTAATGTAAGCAGTGCAAGGAACCATGCAGGATACGTGGATGAGTGAGTCTACACTAGTGAGCTAGAACATCACATTTCAAATACTAATCGAATAAGGTGTATTTAGTATCCATTTTATAAATTCTATTCTCTGTAAATGTTTTTTTGTAGTAATTCAATCACATTTACATATTTTGTGTTACCAGGTAGGGTAGAATAAGATGTATACATTTACAATTAGTGTCAATTTTGTAATCAACGTAGTAAAATCCACATTGCGTTCCATCTTGTTCTTATCCCATTTTCTTATAAACAAGATTTGAAATGTGGTGTTTTGGGCATGTATCATATGTTGCTGTAGGCCTATTTGGTTTAGTTTTGAATCAAAGATTTCATTCATTACTAGGAATCAATGGTTACATTTTATTAACTCAAAAAAGGCAATGTCAAGCAAAGCATGAATACTACAAGTGACACTAGTGAATGGTGACCAAAAAAAGAAAAAAGAATCACAATGTGTACGTGAACAAAACGATTAATTAACAAGGTGATGCGAGGAAAGGGATCGCTTGCCGTCATTCATTACGTTTATCGACAAGAGTGTTAAAAACACCGTATCGTAAACTACTCAGACGTACGTAGTGACTAAGCATTACCTGTGAACTCCTCCATGACGAAAACTAGAGAAACAAACGAAGCAGACAGACACGTGACAGACAGACGAGACGTTAACCAACCAATATGTTCACACAACGACAACAAGATGTTTAACTCGTTAAATAAGCATCATGCCTCGAGACATTACACGACCACAAGGAAGGACGTTGCGTTACGACGTGGGGCTGTGCAGATCATACCAATACCAACACGAGAACTTATTTGGTTTTCATTTCGTGTGGCTAAAGAATTTAAATTAAAATTTGATATCACCATCCTTTTTTTCTTTTTCATTTCTCTTTTTTCAGTTGTGAGTCACACTTATGTATTATTATTATGCACCTATATGTGTATGTATGAAACTAGCCATACTCTCTCTCTCTCTCTGGAGAGTAATATCCCTACATGTATGTATTCGATGTGAATAAGGAAAATAATTAAAGTAAAATATAGAATACAAATTTTGAGATGGTAATGTAAATGAACCCGTTTTGAATCAAGCATAAATCCTACCTTAAATATTAATTTGAGTCCCAGTTTAAAACCATTTATATCTGTTAGTAAATTGATTGTGTTTATTATTATTAGTTTCAATTATTCTAGAAGCTTGGTCCAGGAACTGGACCCAAGATCTGCATTGGAAGCACGAATAAATGCTCTCGGCAATACAAATTTAATAACTTCCAAATTTTAATTTTGATTTATCCACTAAATTGAGATAACTAGAATACAGCAGCAGTACTGTACATGGTTTGGTGTATTAAACTTTCGCTGTGTGGGTTCAAGAAACGAGTTGAAATTACGTTAATCATGATTTGCACAACCCCATGTTTAGAGACAAACGACACTACTGTTCGGATGTAATTGATTCGGGATGGGATATGTTGTCTATTACTTTATATAGACGCAAACATCTCGTTGTTAACTTAGCCCAATGCTACGAAACACTACGCCAAACATATCGATCTGTCAAACCAAATAATCATGGACCAAAAAGACACACACAAAAAAACGTCTGTAAATCTTGAGTTTTTGTCTTTGCATCTCCGTATTCATATTTTCAAAAGGATATATTTAATATTCTTAAGTGTTATTTTACATAATCGATAAGGTGCGTTGAATTAAATAATAATGCACTTTTTCTTGTGAGATCCATCATGGCGTTTTTGGATCTCATTCACTTCTCACTGATAGTGGTGATATAGAGAACTCTCTGAATGGTGAGAATTTCATATCCACGGTTATCTAGATTAAGAATTCGGATTCCCTGGTATTATTCGATCCCTACTAAACTGTTAATTGGGTCATATTTTTTTTAAACATGTCTTCCCAATCATTTATTTTAAATATTGCATATTTATGAAACAAAAATTAAAAATGATAAACTTCGGGGAACAAAACTCCGTTTCTGTTTAGCTACAAAATCAATTGATCAGAGAACTTCCGTAATTTGCGGGTATAACATACACTTATACACAAAAGTAGCAAAAATTAAGTAACTGTCATGGAATTGTAAGTCGATATTAAAAAACACAATTATTTTATATCACATTAACAGCGAATATGTTTCTACCATTTATTATCCCCCATACTGAAGGCTGGTGAAAATGAAACTAAATTATTGATGTTTGCATTCCATATAAAGAAATACACAAGAAAACTATATTGTTACAAATGAAAAAATACACCCATTATCATTATTAATAAAGTATTTACTTCAAAAGATAATTATATACACTAGTTATTACAAACAATTCAAGTTAGGTACATATATTTACGATTGGTTCTCGACAACTTAGACGTTGTATTAATAAGAGCGTGCTATGTATTTTAGGTAGGAGATGTCAAGGCTAGGATTCTCAGGGGTCTAATCTAGATATAATCGAAAGTGAAAAGGTGGTTTGCAAACCTTGTTCAGGTATAGTCGGCTCGTTGACTGACGGAACGAACGGAAAGCAGTGCGGAAAATATTGTCGTACAGTTATAACCTTTGCTATGTTGTAGTAACACCCTCTCTGGTTAGGTTAAAGGTAATCATCACATTTACATACAACTACGTACACGCCATACATCGTTTGAAATGAAGGTACATAGAAATAAGCTGTGGCAACACTGTAAAACTGACGAGATTCTGGCATCTGGCAACGTCGGAAGGATTTAACGGAACTTGTCGAGGCAATATTATGACTGAATCATTAAGAAAGTGAAGAATATTTGTTGAATTGACGTTAATTTATTGTAGTTATGTTGATATGAAAGAATCTTGTTGGCAGCTACGAAAACGTGTACCTATTATAAAGTTTATTAAAGCGATATCTGTATTGATAAATGGATGATAAATAGATGTGCTTACCAGGGTATTAGTAATTATTAGTATTAATTTTAACACATTGTTCGTTTGTCTATTTTTAGGGACATTGTGCCTGACGTGAATGTGCTAAAGCTCCATATATTGCACTATAGTGACACCTCACTCCTATTCAAATGGAGCAAATTAATCAATCAATACAAAATCAGATTATGGAATGTACATTCAGCACTCTCACTTATACATTTTACATAGACATTGATTTTTTTTAAATAATTATTTCTATTCGGTTATATATTTTGGAACGCTCTTTTCTTATAGAATATATGAGTAAAAGTGTATCTAGATTATTGGTACAACCCTTTTATGTATCAGTTTTAATCCAATAGAAAACAACTTGCAACAGTTTTAAAGATCAGAGTTGTGAGGTGTGTGACTATTCAATGTGGGCTCAATCTTAATGAAAGTCTGTTAAAATCTTGATCTAAACATTCTAGACCAGTTCCGCCACCCATGCAACTGAACACAAACCCATAACCAATCGTATTCTACCCCTTCATCAACGCTAACGTCCGATGTTGCCCGATGCACAGTAAGCTCGTTATCATTTCAAACATAAACAACTAACATTTAAATCCAAAGTTTGTTTCAGAATTGGGAGTTTAAAAAAATATACAAATTCCGACTTCTTCCACTGCAGTTCAAGTAAATAAATTTATAAATGTATTCACAACGATACTATTTGTCAAGAAAGCTTTCGTTACGTTTATGAAGAACAATTAGGTCAGAGGTTCAAAGATGATCGTATGCTGTCCTAGTTCTAACTGTAGTAAGTGGTGAACAAGTTGCTGCATTTAATATTTCGGACTTGTTCGTCATCAGATGGCCTCTTGTTCTACTTTGTTCTTATTTGGATTCAGTTAAATTGTTTTTCAACATTCTAGAATTTTAACGCAACTTACAGTGGAACATCCAATTGATATATTTTTCAATAACTCCATTATTACGACAGTAACCGATTTTACCAATATCGGTTACGCTGAAATTCAAATTATACATGAAAACACTAATGTAAACAGTTACGTTTGAACATTGTACTGCACTTTATACATTTAAACAAGCCGTGACACGACGATATATTTCTTGTGTGAAAATGAGACTATGTGTTATGATGAATATGTGTGACTGTATAACTGAATGTTTTTAAATGCAAAGACATACCATCCATTCGCGTCGTAAACGTAGGTGTACAGTGTATATTATAGTTTTACATCGGTATTCAGAAAATACGTCCAGAAATAAGCGTTTTATGCCCTGAAACTGAGCGGAAGTGAGAACTTACTAGGTTTAGAAAAGTGACTTATATTTTACATAGTTGATTTATTCTGGGAACACAATAGTGATTGAAAAGAGATAGTTATCCAGTGATGACTGACTGTGGTTTTCTTACAATAATGTTCACGTGTCTAACAATGGAGCTAAACATTGGCTATATGTCGCTATATTATGATATTTGGTGATTTATTTATAGTATTACGGTCTTCCCCAACGAATATATACAAAGCAAATAAATTTGCGTCACACAATCGTTTAAAAGAGAACCCTTTCGATCGACACGGAAGCCCATTATAGTTTGGTCACTTGGACCTATTTGAAAAACAAATAAGGCTTTTAAGCCTTTACGCTAAACTGGCTTAAAAGCAAACCAGTGGCATCTAACACGCATCACGTGGCCAGGCAGAAAGACGTGAACGTTCACCTGTCGGACGTTTGATGCGGTTTCTATCGGGGTCTCGATTCTTGAAGAGGAAATTATGTGAAGACTACCGAATCGCTACGGCGGGATATTTTCTAGGTTTCCAGCAGCTATACTAAACATTTTCCTCGATAGGTTACCTATCGAGTATTTCCCTACTCTATGGTTTGTCTTTGCAGTTATGTACCGGTACTGTGTAATCCACACACGTGATGTAAAACATGTAAACACTGTGCATTAATTAGTAAACATGCTTAAAATAACACACAATAATTGCCGCTAAAATGCCATGCATGAATCAAATATTATGGCTATGTACTTTACTCTATAATAATATCATGAAGGAGTCAACATGAACAAATATTAGTCTTCCAATCTAAACCAACACCATTATATAATATTAATTTGATTAAACTAAAAATAGTGTTAGTCTTGTAAATAGCTACATAAATGGATTAATCAAGTACGTTAATCGTATGACCATATCGATATTAGAGATGATTTCTGCAAGCTGTTCATCTCGTTGTAAAGCTGAGTACTATCTGAGAACTACCGAGAAATAAGTCCATTTGAACGACATATGTAACGACAATTTAATAAATATATAAATCTGCATTTGTTTCAAGCTTTTGCAATGTCTCCGCCTATGTTAGCTACTTCCCAGTTGCGATGTCGCATTGGATTCTTTTAGTAAAGTATTGAACTACCTATTTTATTGACCATTTTTAATGGTATGTTTGAAACAATTGAATTGAAAACAGTTTTTAGTAGCCTATACTTACAATCCCTCGCTTAAGAAAACTTGCAACAATATACAAGGTAGACGGAGCTAATTTATTTGTACTTAAATTTTATTAGAGTAAACTTTATTTTTACTCGCCCTGGGAAAATTTCGATTTCAAAAATGTCATTCGAAAACTAATCCCATTTTGAATTGACATTTGTCTTTTAATTTAGGGATGATCCAAGTCTTGCTTGAACATTTTACTAGATTTCATAATAGAATGATGATCCGCGTAAACTCTGTCTTAATAATGATCGAAATACGTGGGTATGGGATGGTATATGTTCGTTACCTGTGGTTTCCGTATACACTTGAAAACGTTTTATTTACCTTAAGAGTGTTGTGAGATAAACGCAAATTGCCGTACAAGTGAAACGTATCAGTTGAACATAGATTCTATGTCGGAATGAGGCAATCAAAGGCCGTCGTTCCCTTCGGCTTTTCTAGCACAATATCACGGAGCTGGTGTAATAAATTGAATACAAAGCTTAACCGGAGCCGTTTCAATAGAATACATGAGTAACGAGGGCTCATGCGGTTGGGGCGTATAGGTCTTAAACCTAGGGAGACGGGCTCGAATCCCGCTTAACGCTCATGTTGCTTGCAATCGTCCTGCATCTTCATCTATCACAACCCATCCTCTCAAATAGAATCATTAATATTTAATATATTAAGAGTCACGAGTACCAACCCGCGGACTTATTCCCCGGCCAGTTCTCGTCGAGTATTGCACAAGTGCTATGAGTATAATAAGTTAGTTGGTCAAGTAAAGTAGTGGAGTAATCTTACTCTGAGGCTAGCGCGCTGTTGCCTTGTGGGTGGTTCCGAGCCGTCGTTGACGCTACTACGCGACAAGCTACGACCCAAACTGCCCTGGGCAGCGCGACGACGCTCATAAACTGCCCAATCTTCGCACGACCTAACCGCAAACCAAAACAAAACAAGCCAAATAAAACAGTCAGCAAATTAAAAGCAAAACTGCTTTTTAGAACAGTTTTTTTATGTTTGTGTTTTACTTTTTTTTATAACTATTTTTTTTTTTTTTTTTTTTTATAATTCCCGGTATTTCAATGTCTGTTAAAGTATCGAGTAAATTTAACTGCCTAGTAAATATTTATGTAGGATTTCAGTTTGTGCTGGTATTCACTAGGGAATGCCGTGATGCAAATGATTTGACAATTTATTCGAAGTAGAGTATAAATACAAACTGGACTTTGAAATACCGGCTCTATAAAATGTCCACCAATGAATAATGTGATGCTGTACGTACGAAGCTACGCTTGATTTTCTGTGCGTATGGGTATTTTAGTAAAATGTTGAAATTCTTGATTTTTAGACTGATTACAGTTCGGAGATAAACTGCAACTTGAGGTAAAGCAATGCTACATTTCGATACCAACGTACTTACTAGAAGAGGTAAACTTAACTCCCAATTTAAAAAAAATGCCAGACAGAAATAAAATAAACAAAATAATGATCTACTTGCTCAAATATATTCATAACTAAAATTCTTCTCCATACATTATGTATTATATTTAGTATTTTACTGTTTCCGGTACCGATATACCTACTTACGTGCATGGGAACGTTTTGGAGCTCATACACATATTTTAAATATTTCTTCGTACTGAACTAGCACCACGTTATCATATGGCGTTATATGCATTAGAAATCAATTGAAAGCTCTTGCTGTTAAAATACAGTGATAAATAAATACAGTTATTAAAAAAACAAATGTGCCACATCAATGTTTTCAAAGTGCAGAGAAAACAGTTTGAAAAAAAAAAGTCTCTGGAATTGTGATGTGTTTGTCGTTTCATTGTAATGCTATTAAGTATGTATGTACTATGAACGTATGAACTATGAAGTATGATCGTGATTGAGGATGAGTTACAGGTTTTGCTTGGACAAGTTTACATAAAGACATACAACATTTACATGCAATTACATGTAGTGTGTGTCAGATCGAGTTCCAGTATCTACCAATCAAATTATCTTTACAAAAACTAACATGTTAACATTAAATTATCGTATCAATACAATTAAAACAGTTTATGCAATGATGTCTTGAAATTTCAAAGATTTAACCTTGATTTAATTTTAATTATGTACCTATTATGATGTGACATATAGACAAATATATAAATAAATAAAATTGTTTCTGTTTAAATATAGACATAACTCTTCTGTGATAGCCATTCGCTACTGCCATACGGGCAGCGTCAGTTCACATTACAACATTCGGCGAGTGCACGATACCATTATTTACAAGTGATGTTCATCAATCTAGAGAAATGAAACATTTTTACTTAAAATACGAAGTACATAAGATGATTGTGCTAATCATGATCTGACAAGCGGTCGTTCCAAGTTACGTTACGTATTTGTTTATTTATTTACATAGAGCAAGGAAGTTTGACGTTTGGAACACAGACTTTCTCTGTACGTACTACTGACTTTCACATCGAAACACGGCTGACGATATGCAATATTATTTCACAACTATGTAGTTTTAGCTTTCTTTTTATTGTGTACTTTACATTGTACATTACTCTACTACTCTTGTATTATTTGTATCACACGACTAATTATTTATGAACCAACCGTCGTCAACTGGAGATTAAATACATAAAATTGGCCCAACATAACACCCGCGTGTGTTTGATATTGTTTTGCGAGAAGAATCAGACGAGATTGTTCACGTTTTGAAAAACTGCGTAAACTGACAGACGTAATATAGGTATTGTATTTCTTATTAAAATAAAACTACATACTGTCATATAGTTCAACTAGATTGGAGTTTTCAATATTTTAAATGAGAAAGTAAGGTGCATTATTTGCCATATCAAGTTCCTTTTACTGGTATCGATTTCATTTATTGCCTTACTCAATTTTTTTCTTGCGTATAGTTCGGTAAATTTATCGTTTCTTCGTTGAATATAATTTTAAAGTTTCTACGTCACATCTTTTTTACCTTACACCAACTACTACAATACATTATCCATATCACACAGCGATTGTTATCGCCTCCTTGTAGCGTCACACAATGAGATGACGTAATATCGCAGGTTATTGTTGATATGGATTTCCTATCATTTATTGTGAGATAACAGTTGACATCCATCTGTGATTTTGTAGTTTTAGATATGCTTTTCTGGCCTTTCCAATGTTTCATTAAAACATTTTTTCGGACACCTTTTTTCTATGAAGTTTACAAAGAAAGGAATCTGGTGTGGTTGGTCTGTGGATATATTATTACAACTACCAACAGGTAAGACCATTACCTAAATGAAATCAAATGAAAGAGGTCTTACCATATCACCAACAGGTTACGATCGACAGAAGATACAAATTTTCAATTCTAAACAAACGACAGCCCGTTATCGATTTAATCCCCAATTGCCAACTGTAGAACATTCATAGGTTACACGTACGTCACGTCTTTGCACGTGGCGGCCATCTTTGCAACCAAACTTTGACGTTGCCACGGAGAAACAATTGAAGGCTGTTGTGGTAGAACACAGAAATCATTAGTTCTTCCAAATTCAGCCTGTTTTCTCATTGAAATTTGTATGTGTGGTAATTTGGGATTTTTAATTTTTTTATACTTATAGTATTTACTTTTTTAAATTATGCTTTTAATAAATTTGAATAATAACCGCCACTTATCTACGATAGGTCTACATTAATTGAGTGGCCGCGTGCATGATCCATTTGACCCAGCCAGCAGGCTGTGATGACGGCATTTTGCACGCAAAGCTTGACGTAGATGGTGCAACTAGGCTAGCGCTGCGAGTTGGAAAAGGGGCAGTGCAAAGCCCAATAGGACTTGTTCCAAGCTAGTTCAACAGTCATACATATGCAGTACAAACATTGAAAGATGGCATAGCAGGTGACAACACATTTTAAATAATGTTCCTACTCCAATTCTGACTGAGGTGTATGTTTATAATATTTACCTAGGCCTATAGGCCTAGCTACTTTGTCACGGGAATTAATTAGATGTGGTTAGGGTCTTCGAAATCTTGAAACATTAGATAATATCTAGCAGCTGTCATCTGTCGAACAACAATGTTTGTACCGTCCCCTGTGCTGAGTAAAAACGGATCTAGCACTGACAACGTAAAAAGGAACAAGCCCTATTGTGACGTAACGTGGGAACTACGAACAGGTCGGCAGACATCTACCGCGAGACTTGCTTGGTGTTGTTGACGGAGCGCGCTACCTCCGCCTGGTACTCTTCCATCTGGCAGAAGATGACGTACCTGGCCGGCAGTACTAGCGCCTCTAGTTCCGTCGCCAGGTGTCGCCTTATGATGTTCTTGGAGGGCGGGATGCCCAGCGCTGTCGCCATTGTGTCGCCATTGAACGAGGGCTCCAGGACTACCAGCGCTCCGTGGACGCCGCTGTCTGTAACCGGCAGATAGCGCGGATGTCATTTCGTTACGTTCTTACATTTTTTTTTTTTTTTGCAAAATTGAACGTTTTCTCCCATTTCTACAGCTTAAAATAAAAAAATTAAAAGATTACATTTAGAGTCTACCCACTCAATAGCTAAACTGATTTACAGTGTGGGACTTTAATTTAAAGTGACTAAACAAAACTTGCAGGCTCCGAACTCCATCGACGAGTGAGCGATAACCAATCAAAGATAGATATTTCACAAAGGAAACATATGAATCAGTGATTAGACAGTGCGAACACCCGCGGACAAATGCCAGAATCAACAAGGCCGAATCAGAACAACTTTGAATTTATTGAGTGCTTCGTTGCTAGGACGGCTCCAAAGTAACCGTTCACTTACTCCTAAGCCAAGAAGTGATGAAATTGAATCCATATTAGAAGTTAGAAAACTTTTGCCTGAAGCGGGATTTGAACCCGGGACCTTCTGCATTGGAAGCAGGCAACAGCCTACCACTACACATTAGAAAAACAGAATCTACCCCATCCTTTAAAAACAAACTCAAATCCTTCCTATTAGAAAAGTCCTTCTACTCCTTAGATGAGTTCCTCCAACCACCATGACAAATATTATTGTAAATACCATTATGATTAATTTAATTTAAGACTACTATATTGTTAAATGTATGTTGACTTGTTATTTGTATTATTAACACCCTGTTAAAATGTATTATTATATTATAGAACTTAATTTTAGCAATGACGATGTCCATATATGTATTAGGGATGACATCGGGTAGTAAAATCTGGATTCGATTCCAGCCCCGCAAGGATTCGGGTAACCCGAATCCTAGAAGTGTAAATCACGTCGCTCAACATGTTATTTGAAGGCCATTGACCGCCCGTGGCAGAAGCTGCCAGCGTGCGTTCTGTCAGCCAGTGATGACGGTCGGAAAGGGGTGGGGGTAGGCCGAGAGCCAGTGGGAGCACAGGCCAGAACTCGCCCACAGCAATCAAACCACATAAAATAGGTTTAGTCTACTTTTAATCAAGCCGATAATGGGTACATAACAGAGCGGACAAGTATTTTATGGAATGGAAACAAGTCGTTTTGTTATCATCATTGTTGGCGCATTGTTGAAGCATACAACAATTCAACTAAAAATGTACCAGAAAAAGATTCGAATCCTTAGAACGGATTCGGGTAATTTTTGGATTCGGGTAACCCGGATACCCGATGTCATCCCTGATATGTATAATACATATCAACGGAATAATAAGATGAAATGAAAGGGATGCTAACCACCGGATCTAAGCTTACCCTTGAGATTGTCAGCGTACTCCGCCAGGTCGATGTTCCGCGCCCACCTCACGAAGCGCTGATTGGTCCAGACCAGCGGGTCGACGTCTGAGGTCTCGCACTGGTGCCTCCGTACGGCTAGCGCTTGACGGTCGTACTTGACCAGGCGCAGCAGGTGGATGCCGTGCACGATGGACGCCTGGTGGAACTTGCGCGTCACTCCGAGGAACTTCTCGAGTTCCTTCTTGCTCAGGTGGTCCAGCATTCGTGCGTCCACCTGCAGGGGTAGGTACGGTTAGAATTGTACTTTATATAGCTCATGTAGATATTTCACGTAGACATATACATACATATAGTTGCAATAAATATGTGAGTATATAATTATTAATACAGAATAGTTTAAATTTAGAACAATTACAACAGTCATAATAATTCAAAGATAAAATTCTTGTATAACAAATTTTATACATTCAGCTTAGAAAAATCCTATCTGCTGTTCCTGCTTCATAGGATTATATACATAACAAATCTGGAGTATTTATTTATTTATTAATTTGTCCGTACGGACACTATACACATTTTCAATCGAATTTGGAAATGTGGAAGTAGGGCCTACTATGTTAATCTTGTCTTAAAAATGTGATTGAAGAAAAAAATTGTGCTATCTATATCTAATGTAAAATTCACTATTTTTCCAACTGAATACTGATGTAATCTTTCAACTGTTCGAATAAATCAAATCTATCTGTGACTATGTACTGACCATGTTGGTGGCAAAGTTCTCTGCGTACTGAGCCAGGCCGAGGTCAGGCAGCCACTCGGAGGACACCCAGGTGTGTCCGAGCTGCACTGATATCTCACCAGCTGTGGGTGTCTGTGCTACCTATATCTATCTATGACTATGTACTGACCATGTTGGTGGCAAAGTTCTCTGCGTACTGAGCCAGGCCGAGGTCAGGCAGCCACTCGGAGGACACCCAGGTGTGTCCGAGCTGCGCGATGCACTGATATCTCACGAGCTGTGGGTGTCTGTGCTACCTATATCTATCTATGACTATGTACTGACCATGTTGGTGGCAAAGTTCTCTGCGTACTGAGCCAGGCCGAGGTCAGGCAGCCACTCGGAAGACACCCATGTGTGTCCGAGCTGTGCGATGCACTGATATCTCACGAGCTGCGGGTGTCTGTGCTACCTATATCTATCTATGACTATGTACTGACCATGTTGGTGGCAAAGTTCTCTGCGTACTGAGCCAGGCCGAGGTCAGGCAGCCACTCAGAGGACACCCAGGTGTGTCCGAGCTGCGCGATGCACTGATATCTCACGAGCTGCGGGTGTCTGTGCTCCTCTATCGCTAGCCGCAGCTTCTTGCGGTGCATCGGGTGTTGGATGCCCAGACCCACTTCCAACTCTACGTCGCTCAGCTCTAGCAGGACCTGGGACAAGGCAAACAAGACGTCTTCGCAGTGGGAACCAACAGTACTTTTCTTTATTTTATTTTCCTGTTTGCATGTATGAAAGCCAACCCACAGTGGCATATCTCAATCTGGCACCTGTTCCTATCCTATATATTTCTACATATTTTCCATTTACTTGTGTGTTTGAGTTGGCTATTTATTTATAAGAGTTTTTATAGTTAATTTTGTTTTAAATTTTCATAGTTTGCATGTGTATTTGATAATTTTAAGTTTTGCTTATGCCAAAAAGTTAAATCTTTTTCTAATGTAGTTTGTTTTTTGCTAATTTCCATTAAAAGCGACTAATTTGTGCAAATTCTTCATAATATTGTAAATTTTTAGTCTTGTACTCTTTGGTTCACTCTTTACGTAAATTTTCACGGATATTTAAGGAAAACGATAACAGCAGGATCTATTAACCGGGTGGATAAGAGCCACGCTTGCACTTACCTTGCCAGACTTGACGTTCTCAGCGCAGCGCGGTCCGTACTGCGGCATGCCGAGAGCGATCTCCAGCCACGCCAGAACGGTGGGGGCCCGCCAGCGCTCCATGGGTATAGACGACGCTTCCCGTAGTAATCGCAGCTAAGAGACACAATATAGGTATCATCTTTGTCTTACTATCAACTATGTTGTACAATATAATAACCCTGATAACCTGGTTTAGTGGAAGAACGAGATGCAATATCTTGAACCTCACTTGTTAATCTCGTGAAAGATTTAATAGTGTTACTGTACAAAATGAGCTACTGTGCAATTTTGTCTGTAATTACTGTTGTACCTGTGTTCGAGAAATAATGGTTTCGTAGTAGTCACCATTTCATTCAAAATGCAAATGGTCCTAAAAACCTCAAAACTGAACATTACAGTACTTTCATTGTTTTATTATAAGTAGAATTCTCAGTCAACCAATTCATAGGGTCACTATACTCACTAGTCATCGTATTTATTCATTTAATGTCTATCCTATTCAGGGTCACTACTCACTAGTCATCTTATTTCTTTATTAAGGTCTATCCTATTCAGGTATGAAACTGATTTACAAAGGAGGAGGATAAATAGAACTGTACGTAATATTGTAATATCTGACCTACCTTCTCAGCGTAGCCGACTTCCGTGAGGGGTGACCAAGTCTGATAAAGTTCGGCCTCCCCTTCTTGGGGTAGCGACACTGCCTTGCTACGATGTCGGCCCCGAGCAAATACCTGCACAAGCGTCAAAACATATTTTAGCTTTAGACTCCCTTACATATTACAATAAATCTAAATTGTCATTGAAAAGTCTAGAGCATTTAGAAATAACTATCAAGTATCAATACATCACTGCTAAATCCATATTTGATCACAAATTATGGCACATACAAATGGCTTGAAATTTACTGTGGATAATTTCCTTGTATTATGTGATTTATGAAATGTTATACAGAGGAAAACTTCATATGTGGGAAATTAGGCTACTCAGGGGATTTTTTTTTTTTTTTAGCTAGGCTACCGGTACCTAATTTCAACAATATACAGGAGAAAATGTTTCTCAAGGGAATGTTATCTATTGTATTTATTTATTTATTTATATATATTCAATACAGTTATAAAACTGTTTACAAAAGAGGACAATAATGGTTTGCAATTTATGATACGTTAGACAGGGGAAAACTTTTATATGTGGCAAATTACTCGGGGGAAATTTTAACAGATGGTTCTAATGACAATTCATAGTCAGCCCCTACACCTAGGGGTGCCCATTGTTCAATTTCAATTTCAATTTCACCAAAGGTAACAGAATTGTTTCCATGTTATTTCCCATAAACAAAACAAACCCATAGCACCAATGGGTGCCCCTAGGTGTAGGGGCCGACTATGAATTCCAAGCGTACCCTAGATATTGATCCCCAGGTTCCTCCCCTAGAGTTGCCCGACTGTCGGATACCGGAGGCCTTGGGTCGTCTCACGTCGGCCTCGAGGGGAGAACTCAGCTGTTCTACGGAGCGGGATAGCGCGCCAGCATCCATCTTGCACAGCGCGTTGAGGGGGGAGAGGGAGGGGCTGCAGTCCTTGGGGGCCACACCTACAATACATAAATAATATATTTTAAAAACATTTACGAGCTTTTTTTCTTTTTTGGAGAGAAATAGTACTACAATATTTAGACTGGAAGTAAATTCCAAATCCAAACTGTAGTTTAGTTTTAGCATTATTATTTATTATCTATTTCTGTTCTAATTATTTGTAACTGTATTTGTAGTGCTAGTGTTTGTGTTTAATTATTATGGTTCAAAACGTCTTAGTCTTAGAAAAAAAGATGTGTTGTTTGCAAGACAAACAAACTAAACTAAATTAAACCCATCATATACCTTAGTCAGGGTTACAGGGTATACATGGCAATATCTAGGGTGTCAGAGCTACCCAAAATATTTTTGTGGAGTTCCACATTTAATTTATTTTGCTCATTATATGGGATATGGTGAATTCTGTACTGTATTAGTGATCTTGACAAATATAGAAAATTAATAGCCATTACCGTCTCTCAATGTATGGCAAAAGCATTGTCGTTGAGTAGTGGCTGAAAGTAATGTGATACTGCTATGTATGAGGTGTAATGTGGAAGCTTACATTGATACATGTGCGGAGCTGCTATGGAAGACACCATCGACACGTTGTCCATATCCCCCTCCACAGTTATTGTCGGGGTTCCGTCTTGCGTTGAGTCTGATAGGTTACCTCCCACAGAGGTAGCGCCCGTACCTGTGTGGACAGTCACAAGCATTACCAACATTACCAATAACAATACCAATACCAATACCAATTACCATTACCAATACCAATAGATAATATTTTTAATATTTATTTTTGTATTACCAATACCGTTACCAATATTTGTATGAGGCAATATTTATTGGGTTGTGATACATTTCACCATTCCAATTTAATTAAAGCATTTTTGTCTGAATCTTGAATTGTAAATTTTTGTTGCAGATAGCCTATAAATCGTTGGAGCCTACTTATAAAGGTAAACAGTGGTCTCTCTTTAATTTAATTTGCTAGGTATCTTTAAAATTCCAATTTGAATTACAAAACTTTCACTCTTATCTTAAAAGTATTGATAGACCCCTGGTATGCACTCCGATATCCACGAAAATTGGCTAAATAATAACTTTTGAAAACTAATTTTATTTTGAACATATAATTCCCTCAATAAGGTCTACATATTACCAATAATATAATTACTTGCATCAATTCTTTTGGGACACAAGAGCAGACACTACTAAATTTTTTTTATTTCAAAATAGGCCTAATATGTGTTAATGTTCCATCATTTTTTTCAATAACGTACTCTCTCTGTCCGAGCTGCCTCTCAGTCCCGAGTCAGCCGAGCAGCTGCCGCGGTCGAGTCCGAGCGAGTAGTGTCCGAGCAGGGCGGGTGTGGTCGAGCCGTTCACTCGGGAGATGGACACGGAAGCGAGGCTCTCCTGGTCCGAGAGACATCCTCCGAGCTGAGAGCGAGTTTTAATTAATTAGTTTTTTCTTTTTGTTTAGATCGATTGATTGATGTTTGGGTTCACGTCCCATATTTTTGCAACTCAAAAACATAATATTTTAAGTTTTAACATAATATCCGATTATATTTTAAATATATACATAAATACTAGTATTTATACTCATTTTTGGGAAACAAATACTGCAGAACATAAAAAACATTCGTAATTATCCGGCCCCTAATCACAGTAACTAAAAAAAAGTAAAAAAATAGTAACATAATAATTTCTTTGACAAACAATTTAAAGACAAAATGTAACAGAATGTAAAAATGTATTTTGTAATTGAAAATAGCATTAAATGAAGGAAGTTTAAACAGAGTAGAGTGTTGGGGTGTGTACGCCACTACCTCTTGCAGTTGTTCCCGCAGGTCGTGCATCTGTTGTTCCCGCTGCTCCAGCTGAGAAGCCAACGCGAGACTCCGTTCGGCTTCGTCCCGCGCGTGACGCAACAAGCTCCATCGCTCACGTTCTCGCTCTTCTGCAAACCAAATACGAGGCTGGAGACAGGACTAACATTGTATATGTTACTGCCTGTGTAATTATATTTCATCTACCTCTCATACTAAGTCTTAGTCTCAATACAAAAATACATATTATATGGAGACTCATGTGCCTTATGTACAACTAATCTGAAAATAATGTATATTATAAGTTTATATCAAATGTATTGACGTGCATTACACAATCAAAAATTGTATAATGATGCAAGACTAAATAAATAAATAAATAAATAAATGTTTTAAACAGTAGGATAGGCCTACATGTCTGTTAGAATTAAAACTTTAACTTAGTAGAACAGGTAACATATGTGTAATTAGAATCTAGGTCTATACACTGCTCCTTGTCAATTAAAATTATTATAAAACGACGCAATATTTCGAGAGCTAATCAGCTCTCTTCAACAGGCAACCGTCCACTACGTCGTTTTATAATAATTTTAATTGACAAGGAACCGTGTATAGTCCTACAGTATATTTTAATTACATATCTGTTAGACCTTAAGAAACAAGGAAAATAATTTAATGCAACGAATGTTAAATTAAAAATGTAATTTTTATTGCATACAACAAAAATAATTGAGAAACATTGGCGAGGTGTTGGATTATGAAAGTGAGGCTCGATTACAAGAGTCTGAGAAACACCGCCAGCTCTATTCTACTCTACTAACTTTCACCTCTCTCGGCCGCCAGTTGTTCCAACGAGGCGTCGCTATCTCGCATGCGTTGTTCGTAGTTGCGTATGAAGTCTCTCAGTTCCGTCTCCTTGTCCTCCAATGTGCCGTACAGCTGCTTCATCTGAGACAGGAGATCGAACCGCTCGGCTTTCAGACGCTTGCGGTCCGCCTTGCACGCTGTAACATACACAACGGTTTTTTATTATTTTTTGTTAACATACTTTTTTATTTTTGTATTTATTTATTATTACACAGTACACAATACATGACATAAATATAATATGATTACAATGTTCAATTAATTATTATTTATTTACTATTCAATTGCCTTCTCTAATGACAACCAATTAATTATGTACTCTTTAAGTGTCTGCCCTAATGAAAACCGTAGGCCTAATGATTGTTAATCCAGCTTTTATTTATTACAAAACCACATTTCCTTCATTTGTTCACTCAGAATATAATTAAAACATGTTAATTTTGCGTGGTTTTAACTGTGAGGTCAACCTACCCCCTTGAAGGAGATGCCTACAATCACTATAAACGGCAGCATGGGAATGGACGAAAACTATTTCACAATACAAAACCTTCTAAAAAGTGCTCTAAGTGGGAGGGGGGGGATAGTCAGGGGTGAGAATTTATAGTGAGCACAAGGGAGGGGTTGAGAGATGGGGGGGGGGGGGGGAAGAGAGAGAGAGGAAAAAGGAAATGAAGAAGCTGTGATGGGTCGATGGGGAGGAGCAAAGGTCGGAGGAAATCAAAAAGCTGGTAAAGGAAATGAGGGAAACGGCACGGGGGGAACGGACGGAATGAGGGGAATGTTTGATGATGCTTTGTCGGGATGAGTTTCCGATTGGGATTTTAAAATCAAGATCTCTGCCATTACATCTATTGCCCCACTGCTCCTACAAATTAATCTTTCAAGCGTGTGGAGGAACTTTTTTTTAACTATGTACCGGTACTTCTGAGACAATAAATAAAGACTACAGGTACTAGAAAAAAAAATTGTATATATTATAAATTATTTACTGTTTTTTAAAACCAAGAAACTTTTAAAAGCAGTGGTACCAACCTGATAGTGCCTCCTTGGCCTGCTTCAGCTCAAGCTCCAGGGCTCGCACTCGGAGTGGGTCCGAGTCGGAATCGGAAGCCGCGTTTACCAACTTGCGCAGTTCCGCCACCTCGGCAGATAGTCTTTCGTTCTCCAACCGTAGTCGTAGGTTGGTAGTCGGGTTGTCTGGCGATAGTTTGGATTTACTACGAGGTGTAGCACTGGCTTCACAACCTGGAATCATCGTCAGTGTGTTATACGTTTAATAATTCATTAACATTCAACATGCTTCAATTTCTTTAATTAAAAAAAAAAAAATGTAAAATGTTAGCCTACATTTTTAATTAAATTTTAATCAAAATTTATTTTTCAATATATCAAAAGCTGCATTAAAAAACTTCATATTGTAGGCTAGCCTAGGCTTATAGGAAAGACATTAATTTTGGGAGGATACAGAAATGACTGACGAAATGTAAACAGCATTGCACCAGCTGTCATGTAACTCCGACATCACAGAATTAGTTATCGAGTACTTCGTTACACATCAAACAATCATAATAGTAATAATAATAACTTACAATGTAATATGGAATAATACGCATACCTGTCTACTAATCATAACAATAACAAAGAACATGTGTTTGACATATGTTTGACAGCTGATCCACTGCCAGCTTGATATAAAGTAAACTACTTGTTAAGAGGCCGGGTAGTCGCTAAATCAAGAGGGCAGTGGTCTAGGCAGGAAGTCCAAAAATACTGAACAGTAGCACCGTCATTGGTACCAGACCAGTCACATTCTTTGCATTTTTTGACGTCGTATTTAGGCCTGGGAAACCTAGACACCTGCCTAGTGCATTAATTTATGTGGGAGCGGCATTTCACCAAAAGTTGTGACCAGAAAACACTTAATTTTCCACAAACATCTCATTCAAAATACAAAATGTTTGCAAGAAGATATAGTCAAAAAGAGGTAACTTTGCTAAGAAGAAAGTGCGACCGTGCGACGTATACCTACTTTCAAGTGAGTTTAACACCATTAGTTAAAAATTGTACATATTAAGTTTTCGGGTGGGGAGGTGGGGGCAAAACTCATTGCCTAGGGCTACATAAATACGGCCACGGAACTTTAACATTGTCCGTGGCAAAGCAGAGAACGCCGCAATACATCTTTTTCACTGAAAGTTGTTTGTACAGCCCTAACGTGCGACCTCAGTTTCCTTGAAATTGTTGGGTCCAAACTGTCAAAAAGTAATCAAATGTAATCGTTTGTTTGTTGTGTGGACTCCTATTATTTGACTAAGGTTGGAATTCATAGTCGGCCCCTACACCTAGGGGCACCCATTGTTGCTATGGATTTGTTTTGTTTATGGGAAATAACATGCAAACAATTGTTACCTTGGTTACAATGGGCGCCCCTAGGTGTAGGGGCCGACTATGAATTCCAACCTTAATGTTTAGTTTCGAAGAAATGTGCGCATGGTTGAACATCTGTTATGGCTTTTGGTAATGAATTCGGGTATTTCGTCTCATCACGTCTCATGTTTTTTTAGGTACCTTTTTTTTTTCTGGTCAGGTAGTGGGGGTGTACATCATTTGTGAAATGCCATGATCGACGAAAGATTACTGATTTTCTTGTTCTCAGCTAAGCCACGGACCCACTGTAGTATGGTAGGCCTAGTTTGTAATCATAGTCGTCGTACAACATCTTTGGTAATGCTTCCGTGACGGGTGGGTGAGCGGCAGCCAACCAGCGGCCGTGGCTAATTCAAATACCTGCTCGGGTTGGCCGAGACCGTAAACACGTCATTGATTGATGACGAAAGCATTACCAAAGTTGTTGTACGACGACTTTACCTGGAGAGGATGCCTGAGTGCCTGGTATTGGTGACGGCGGCTTGTAAGGTACCTCTTCCCCCTCCCCGTCAAGAGGAGATTCCATTTCCTTATCGCACACACTTGTTGCTGATGCGACCTGTTCCTTAGCTGTGCTGTCCAACGCTTGAAACGCCTGGAAACACACGGAGGCATTCAAATAAGATTTAAATAAACAAATAAATTCGTATTTATAGTTTAGTTTAGTTTATTGGACAACATATACATACATTACATAATAATGATACATATTTGGTGACAGATACAGTGATCTGTATTGTTGTCCTGTTTTATATAGCCTAATAATAGTAATTGTACAGAGATAGAGAGGAAGAATACAATACAAATAAAATAAGCAAGTTAATAATTAATAATTATAGAACTGATAACATTATTAAATCATAAGTAAAATAAAAGAGTTAGCAATTATAATGGTTGATTAAGATATTCATTTATGTTGAAAAATGGGTGTATTTTTAGGGAGTCTGCTAGCCTTTCTTTTAATTATTAGTCTACTCACCCTGCAGTTACAAGAACTGATTTACAGTGGGGGACATTTATACCATTTGTTATGTGCTTCATTGTTAT
Organism: Isoperla grammatica; assembly: GCA_945910005.1. NCBI lineage: Eukaryota > Metazoa > Arthropoda > Insecta > Plecoptera > Perlodidae > Isoperla > Isoperla grammatica. The sequence continues at coordinate 3,540,646 of OX246744.1, read as the reverse complement.
AAGGGCTCTAAATTCAACACACTGGTATCGTATCGATAGATTGAACACAAGTTACAGAGTTATAAAACCCATATGCCCCGAGCGGGATTTAAACCCTGGACCTTCTGCATTGGAAGTGGGAATAAAACCACTAGAACAACGACTAAATTCTAATTGCTGTAGAAATATTGTTTACATATTTAATTAAACCCCATGGTTGACTTTGTGTAAAGTTAAATAAATTTGTATTTAATTTTATTCTCTAGTCGAATTTCTAGAATGCATTAAACTTGACTGAAGGAGACAGAGACTGTTTAAATGCAGCTAAATATGTTCTTTTTGTCCAATCTGCCTCCAATACCACTGAATTTCAGCAAAGAATTAATGTTCTCTAATTATTTCTGACAGCAAAATTTAAAAAAATTGGGGAATTAATTTTTTTCATGACAGAAGAGGCTAAAAAAATATAGTGCTAGTGCTAGAAGGGTAGGTAGACGGCGATTGAAACAGACACGCTGAGAGGACTCACATCGTATATAACGGTCTGTAAACCGAGGCGGGAAGGGTAAAATAAAATAAATGTCCTCGTACGTGCTAGCACACAAAACGCAGTGAAATTGAAAGACTGTTGACACAGCAACCCACCCTTTATCTCCGCATTTTATTTGTACCACTTTGTCCTTTAAGAGGGGTGGAGAGGTGGAATGCTTTGGAAGAATAATACTACTTCGCCGTCGTCCCCTCACGGAACACACCGCAAACTAATGGCAGCTAATCTCAAGAGGTGTCTGTAGGTAGGGTAGTGAGCAATGTTCCCGTGGGATAGCGCCACTAGTCACAAACTGCGAAATACCCGATTTATGCTGGTTAAAATCGCTTTGAAATTGACTTACTAAACGTAAACGAAAATATGTCATGCCGTAGATAATTCAGTGTTCTTTTGTATGAATCTTTGTTCCAACACATATTTCCGTTTTTGCAAAATGTTTTTATTTAACTTTTCTAATGCTGTAACAAAGAAGGGAGGTTATTCCCTGAAGACAGGGTGTTTAATTTACTTAACTAGGGTTAACTTAGTTTAACTTAGAAGTATTCGAACTGAATAGCAGGTTATGTCATAATTATAAAAACGAATTCTTTTTTCCACCATTTATTTGCACCGTTTTTGCGTATGTAAAATAAAGTCGTAACACAGAACCTTGTAAATGCTGACGTGACGTCATAGATGTGTAAGGCATTGGCCAACCAAATGTCAGTATCAGAAAAGCCACCCGCTGATTGGCTGAGACTCACTCATATCTATGACGTCAGCATGCTAAGGTTGCTCAAGGAACCACTTTAGCTAAAGTAAGCAACTACTCTATCGACTCACGTCATCTGTTGTGGTATCGATGTCTGCGTCGATGCGACCAGTCAACTGTTTCGACTCGTCGACCATTTTCCGCAGTTTGGAAGTCGCGTCAAGCAACAGCCGTTTCATCAGTCATGTTGACGACAGTACTGCAGCCATCTCACACGCTACACTGCAACACAAACATGATACACAAACATGAGCGGGTTTGAATCAAAAGATTTTTTTAAATTAAATTTTTATCTTCAAAAATAATTTTTGCAAGTCATATTATATTATGCATGTTTGTTTCTTTGCAAAAATTCAAAACGAGTTTACTTCCATGGCAATGCTGAACCGCTGCAAATGAGAAGCTTTGAAGCTTTGAAACCGTCAGCTTAGCACCTAAAATGTTTAATATTGGAACTCATAAGACCCGACATTAATTTAGATCTGATATTATTTATATTAATATTAGAAAAACTGGCTTGTGCGCAGCTTATGTATGCGAGATAATAACATGGTTTTATTTTCATCCCCACACATACGCCAGCCCCCCACCCCCGACAAATACATATAGCTTCCGGATCTAAAACGTGAATTATTAATAATATAACCTATAACATGTACATCGAGACATGAAGGGTGATAGAAGAAGAGATAACATTCGTCTGATCATCATTTCGAACAGTTCACAGAGAGTAATCAGCCCAAACCGTTCATAAAATAATCATATTATCATCGGTGGTGGCTCGACGGTAGCACGCAACACTCTTAATAAGGGAGGGCGTGGATAGATACGATTCCCACCAGTACTACCGGTAATCATCACTTTGAGCGCTCTCCAGTCATTTTTTGGAACTATTTCGAGTAACTCACTGTCCGGTGTTTCCACAAAACTAATAGTGTTCATTTTACATCGAAGTTTGTGGATGCTCGGAATCTCAACTGCGGAATCTTTGTTCAACTACTATCGCGAGATATATATATTTAAAAAAAGTTCTATAAAAGTAGAATGGAACCGCTCCGTGTAGATAATCAAATGCAAGTAATACTTTGACTTTAGCTACACCAGAGGCCCGAATGCAGATATATTGTCCCTGTGATTGCTATGGAATTGTTTTATACAATGCTATTTCCCATAAGAAAAACAAAGCGACAATCAGTGGCTTCTCTAATGTAGGGACATCTCAGGGCCCGGATCTATCTGTTAACTCCCAAACCCACTATCCGTAGTTGCCACTATCAATTATTGAATGTTTAATTTATATACTTCTTGCAGAGCAATCGTTAAATATATTGGGAATAGTCAGGGAATAGTAACTTCAACACCCGTCAGATTTCCCACCCGATAACAGACACACTTGAATGTTAATGAATAACGATCGAGACAGTTTTAGGGGTTCTTTCAACCATTAGGGTTAGTATTTTTTATAGTTATTTTGAATTGATTGATTTTTGTGTTTAACGACGTACTCAATCAATCGTGTGTACTATGTGTGCTAAAGAAAGGAATATAAAAACTTGAAGCAATTGACACTTTCATCTTTTCTCGTCAATAACAGTTTCCGTAAAATCAATGTGAAACGATAATAGTTAATATTTACCACCTTATTTCATGAAATAAATTAATACAGGGTCGGTAAAGAAAAACCTGGAGAATATATCCCTAAGCTTTTTGGTTTTAACAGAGAATCAAATATAAGGTATATTTTCGGTGCTCGATTCTTTCTGGCAAGAAACGAAAAACCGTCTGGAAGATATCGAATTTTCTTTTGCGTTTTTAATATTATTTATGAGCGACAACCAGTGCTCGAAAAGAACGCGCCAGCCTAAAAGACTCTATGCGGTTTTATTCTCCAGATGGGCTGGGCTGGCTTTAATAATTTCTTAAAAGAATTTGAATAAAATATGGTTTTGGGAAAATGAAATAAAACATTCTTCTAGAAATGTATGAGTCTCTTGACACAACTGTTCTTTATTCAGATACAATAAGTTCTAGTGTATAATAATAGTCAATTACAATGTCAGTAATCGACGTGTGCTCACTTATTACACACATTTCAAGATGATTTCGGGAAAACAACCGTATAATTACAGAAATATTTGCTACCTTTTTAATCCAGTTTTTAGTTATGCGTAACAACATCATCTGCTCATTTATAAATGTTTCAATATTGCATAATATTCTCAAAAATATTACTAAACACCGTCAATGCGTGAGACTACCCTTTCTCTCAATAATCTGTATTAAATGAACAGTGATACAATTTTGCAACGACAAAAATTAATGTACCCTCATTAACACTGAAATAATTAGTAATTTAAAAACATCGGGATACTCAATTTTTTACTGAGCAATCAAATAAATGTATTGCAGCTCATAACACTGGCGACAACGCGTAAAACCCGTCTGACAATCCACCCTCATCACAATCATTCACCCCCCACATAATTCCACACATAAACTCAACACGCACAACCCTATCACAATCAATCATGGCGACAACTTCAACGTCACCTATCAATCATAAACGTGATAACGTGCTTATATAGGATTTTAACAACGCTATACGGTACACAGAAATGTAATTATCCCTATTATCGCCATAACATCACACGTAGGACTAAAGTTGCCCCAACGAAAGTATTCTGATGCTTACGACACAGCCGAGTCCAAGGTTACAACTTAAATTTCAAGCTCGCTAATTCCTACCTTATAATCTAAACAGGCCCTAAACATCTTCCGTTGGTTACCTGTAACGGTGGGTGTGGCCAAATCGCCGGTGCACTCGACTAAGCCGAACCGTGCATTTACGAATGTGTGAAAGAACGCAAGTTAAAAAAAAAAGAAGTTTTATCCGTTGATTTTCTTTCAATTGGCGCGGTTGAAAGGGGCAGTAGACAATGACCTGAGTTCGGTATGCGAATACTTTCGTTGGGACTAGTATATATATATATACAGTTCGTTTAACGTCGAGCTGGAGACATCCGATCTTTCGGGGTCGAAAAATGTGTTAGTTTTAAGAACGGTTTACACACTTCTCTAAGGTTTTAAGATTTAAAATTCTATTTCTAGACACATTTTTTCCTGTTTACTCGCTACCATTGGCCGGATTTATAAAACGTCGCTTCTCATTGGCTGGGCTAAGAATTTTAGTGATGATTGGTGGTGTTTAACGACGTACTCGACAGCTAAGGTCATATGACGTCTTCCGAATCAGGTCCATCTATATCGCGGGAGTCGTCATAAGGGGAGTCCAGCAAGGGAGGGCAGGGCCATGTGGGAGGAGAAATCTTCAGTGGGACAGGGTCTCTTTTCGTCGCCTCTTACGACTAGCAGAGTCACTCTGGGCCTATTCTACCCCGGGCCGAGACGGGTCTCCTTTCGTCGCCTCTTACGACTAGCTGAGTCACCCTGGGTCTATTCTTCTCCGGGCCCAGCCGGGGCCTAAGAATTTTAGGTATAAGAGCTAACGTTGATGTAGTTTTCTTGAATCTTAAATCTTAGGAAGTTGTGTGAACGCGCCATAATGTTTTTGGCTTGATTCAACTTTGTTAGCCCTGTCTGTACACCGACCTTTACCCACCCCTACTTTTTCATTAGTCTCGTTAGACATTCCCTAATTGATAAAAATGTGAGATCAATTGAAGCAGCCAGACCTCCGAATTCCTTTGTAGGAGTAAATTGGTTACTTTGCTAATATTTACACTCGTAAGTCTCGTTGTTTTCGTCACAGAAAGACGAATTAAAATCGTTATTTCTATAATTTCAAGCTCTTTAATATAGTACAAAATTATTCATACAATTCCCAAAAATGTGCTGTTTACTGAAGATGAAATTTGTTTTAATGACGCATCGTTCGCCTATCGCCTGCCCGAGGTTAGAGCTGCGACTGTACTCAATTATCTACCTGTTTGCCGTTAAATAAACGAAATCAGCAAAAATCACAAAACGTGCGTCGCGCGAGGGGTGGAGAGAGGGACGAGGAGGGGGGGGGGGCGGGGGGTGATCGATAAAGCCACGTGCGTATAAAACGGAAAACATAATTTAATTGATCACCCCATGTGGACTCGTAAAATATGTCTGTGTACACAATGTTTGTAGTTTAATGGAAATAGCAGCTCTCAAGTTAATGAAGACCATTGGATCAGGATTGGTAGAGTGTTGATGAATTTTTAAAAGGGAGGTGGGCATGTGTATGTGTGTATATATTGGTACATTAGGGCGGACATCAGTGTTTTCCGATATTTAGCGCGCTATTTAACTTGGTGGAAATGTTTTTAACGTTCAACAGGCTGTACGACTATTATACCCGTAATCACGAATGGACAATTAAGGCGAATGGGTAGTCTCACTCTAAAAAATGCGCGAAATTAAAGTTGTTTCAAGCAATATCCTGAGAACCCTACACAATCTTAAAAAAGAGATGAATGACCGAATTGTGGTTTCAAATATTTTTAACGTTACCGGGTAGTAAGTAATTTTTAAGGCACTAGCAACACCAAAAGATAACAATGAAACAAATGAATTGAATCGATGAACAAACAACAAGCTGTCAAAAAATAATTTCTTCTGATTTTGGAAAACAAAACAAAACAATAAACAAACAAATGCACAAACAAAACTTTCACTTGGTCGTTGTCTATCATTAAAAGTTTTAAATGGCGAGCAGTTACTATTCATTGCTACACTTGTTTTTATTTCTGTGGTTGCAATTTTATTATTTTGACAGCTGATGGTTTGTCCATCAGTTCAATTCATTTGTTCCATTGTTGTCTTTTGGTGTTGCTAGTGCCCTATTGGAATGTATTTTAAATCACCAATAACAACCGTATACGGATTTATTTATGTCGTTTTTTTCAATCTAGTTTTTAATTCCTACTAAACCACAATTCGTGTATTTATTTATAACATCACATCAAACCAAGAATCGTATTCAAATTTAAAATGTGTCTCCCTCTGTAATTCGTCTTGAATAGACTATAATATAAAATAAAGACACCTTTGAACTCGAAGACTTGAGACACTTAAAAGTTAGTTTCCGGTTTAATAAGCTTATGAAGGACTATTTGCATAAAACACATCCAGCTAATCCCACGTCGTATATATTATAAACCCTCTTGAAACTCTGAGCACTGCACATAGTTTTATTAACTTTTAATTGCGTTTTATAATTTGCACAAGTTATTCATGTGTTGAGATGTAAAAAGTTTAATTTCTCAAGTGTTGTGGATATAAATTTACGTGTGGGTATAATTTATTTTTTTAAATTATTTTTGTTTATATGAGTTGTGTACCTACAGCCAAGTTGTTGAAGTGAGTGCTGCATTGACTAAAAATAGCGGAGGTGGGTGGAGGGGGGGGGGGGGGGGGGGTGGGGAGGGTGAGGGAAGGGTGGGTCTGTGCATTTTGCACAGATGATAAAACAAATTAAGCCATTTGTTTTCTTTAGTGTGTAGACATTTGTTTGTATAGTTCATTTCAGTGTTTTGGGACAGTAATATATTATGTGTGTGTTTTTTTTATATGTATGGGGATGGCCAG